>MU249615.1:3313142-3690642 GCA_018977245.1 Lethenteron camtschaticum
GGCATGGGTCATTCAACAATATTTGGAAAAGTTTGCAGACCACCATGAGAAAAAAGCCAGATCCACCAAGTCAAAATCAAAGTATCTGTTGAAACCCATTTGACTAAACTAGAATGCCCTATTCTTTTTGTGCATTTAAGCCCAGGTTTGGACCAAAGACACTTTCTAATGTGCGCATCAGGCGCGTTGAGCCTTCATGTTGAACAATAATTTCATAATTTGGAATAAAATTGGTGAAGCAAAAACCAACCTCCTTCGAGCCGGAGTCAAACCAGCTACCTAAGGATTTCAACCACAAACCAACTACAGTCTCCGCTCTACCAACTGAGCTATCGAAGGAACCTTGTAACTTTCTATCACTTCACTACTAGTACATAAACCAGTAGCAATGCAGAGTCAAACCTGCATCCAGTCCTTACACAGCCTGTACAGACAGGTCTGACAAGAGCTAATAACATGGGGCCAGTGGCGCAATGGATAACGCGTCTGACTACGGATCAGAAGATTGTAGGTTCGACTCCTGCCTGGCTCGTGGCTGGTGTTTTATTAGCGTAATGTCTGAATGCTTCCTTTTATTCTATCTTTCTAAAGGGTATTTAAAGTCGCAAATGTGAGGAATGGCCTGATTTAAACGAAAATATGGTGAATGTGAGTGATTTTTTAAATAACATTTGCAAATAAAACGTCATTGATGTGCATTTCTGAATCTATGTGGCATTTTTAAAGAGGCATGGGTCATTCAACAATATTTTGGAAAAGTTTGCAGACCACCATGAGAAAAGAAGCCAGATCCACCAAGTCAAAACAAAGTATCTGTAGAAACCCATTTGACTAAACTACGAATGCCCTATTCTTTTTGTGCATTTTAAGCCCAGGTTTGGCCCAAAAGACACTTTCCTAATGTGCACGTCAGGCGCGTTGAGCCTTCATTGTTGAACAATAATTTCATAATTTGGATAAAATTGGTGAAGAAAAACCAACCTCCTTCGAGCCGGAGTCAAACCAGCGACCTAAGGATTTCAACAACAAACCAACTACAGTCCTCCGCTCTACCAACTGAGCTATCGAAGGAACCTTGTAACGTATTCTATCACTTCACTACTAGTACATAAACCAGTAGCAATGCAGTCAAACCTGCACCAGTCCTTACCAGCACAGCTCCTGTACAGACAGGTCTGACAAGAGCAAGTAACATGGGGCCAGTGGCGCAATGGATAACGCGTCTGACTACGGATCAGAAGATTGTAGGTTTGGCTCGTGGGTGTGTGTTTTATTAGCGTGATGTCTGAATGCTTCCTTTTAATTCTTTTATATTAAAGTCGCTTGATGGCCTGATTGATTGGTGATTGAGTGATTTTTAAATTACATTTGCAAAGAAAATCTATCGGTCATTTCTGAATCTACTGGCCATTTGTTATAAAGGTGTTGTGCCCTAGCGTGTATGATTAATCTCGTGAACAGTGGAGAAGATGGAAAGTCAAGTCACAGCTACTTAAAGAAGTGGCTCGGAGTCCACGATACTACCACCAAGGCCTCTATGGAAGGTGCCTCAAGCCATAACCAGTCTGACACGGAATCGAAGTGTGCGAAAGGCTCAGATTACTGGTTATCTACATCCGTTATATCAACGCCTTGCTTGCTTGCAACTGGGCGCTAATGTAGACCGGCAAATCTTTCGGCGTTCCACTTCCCGTGTCAACAGCTACATTTGCACAGACTCGTTGTGGGACAATTAATGTTCGGAACAAAGAAACCAAATTTTACACTGTTTGGATAACACTCACAAGCAAAATTATCAATACCATCAGGAGGAGGCTGCAAGTGCCAAGGTGGCAGCCATCTCAAGACAGGGGATGGACGTTAGAGCCGCCACGCAGCTGAAGGATTTATAGTGAAAACTTTGTTTTTAGGGGTTGATATTTTAAACACTTTATATAATGTCTTCCAGTCGCAGTGTAGCTTCTCCTGCTTGTAAGACCGGTAACTTTGCTCTTTTTTCCATCCCTGATAAACTCAAGCACATTTCTGGGTGTAAAAAATGCCTCCCAAGGACGTTACACTTGGAAATGTCTTTATAACCTTGCGATCGCCCTAGGACAAGCGAGAGCCACCAACTCCCTACCAATGAGATCAACCCCTTACGGACATTTGCCCAGGTGTAAACCAGAAGACGCTTACCCAATGAGCGAGACATGCGCGTTGCGCCTGGAATGTATGGACATTGGCCGGAACTTGGTTTAAACCTGGAGATCCAACCACCACCCTCCTGACATGGTGTCGTCCCGCGCCAAGAAGTCTTCATCATTGAGCTACATACCCTGGGTGGACCAAATGAGCTATGACACAACTCTGTATGCCATTCTAGCACTTCATGGCTGGAACAAAAGTCCACCAGTAGGGCTGCAGAGNTTTCCAACCTACAACCAGTGCTTAGAGACCGAAATTAAGGGCAGAGCCAGGTTNGGCAACAGAGATGTATCGGAGGCTGCAAAAGCTAGCAGTCTGGCTCTGGATGAGAAGACCCCAGCTGGGCCCCTGATGGGGCCAGGAGGTATGCATCAACAGCTTGATGGGAGGAGGCGCCCCTGCCATGCATAGTCCCATGGATGTTGCTATCACAACAATGCAACTCCTATGACTAATTGGGAATGGGACGCAAGCGTAGATTGATCATCCTGTGCTGGCCCCTTTGGAGGGTGTATAGTATGAAAGGCCGAAACACCTAGGAAAAGTTCACACGACGATCGCTCCCCAAATTTCACCAGCTCACTGTAGAACTCGAAGTCTTGCACAAAGGATAGTAACATCTCATCCTATGTTCTATTCTTTTTGTGCATTTTAAGCCCANGTTTGGCCCAAAAGACACTTTCTAATGTGCACGCCAGGCGCGTTGAGCCTTCATTGTTGAACAATAATTTCATAATTTGGAATAAAATTGGTGAAGCAAAAACCAACCTCCTTCGAGCCGAGTCGAACCAGCGACCTAAGGATTTCAATCACAAACCAACTACAGTCTCCGCTCTATCAACTGAGCTATCGAAGGAACACGTAAGTAGTCTATCACTTCACTACTAGTACATAAACCAGTAGCAATGCAGTCAAACCTGCACCCAGTACTTACACAGCCATAGCTACTGTACAGACAGGTCTGACAAAGCTAAGGAACATGGGGCCAGTGGCGCAATGGATAACGCGACTGACTACGGATCAATTAGTTCGACTCCTGCCTGGCTCGTGGCTTTTATTAGCGTAATGTCTGAATCTTTGTCTTTCTAAAGAGATTGGAACACAGTTCCACACTGCCCACCAGGGATTATACAGGTAGAAACAACAGTTCCCACTGCTCACCAGGGATTATTTGTCTGTCTGTCGTGAAACAACGCTCTGTCATGCTGGGCTTCAGAGCTTGGCATGTTCACAACGACCGCTGCATCAAGTCTGTTTTTCTATCTCACTGTCTGTCGTGCATCACCCCTCGATTTGTATTTCATAGAGCGCTTGGGCAGGCTCAGCACCACGTACGCCCGCCCCACGCAGCTTCGCCACGTGACACGGATCGCACGAACTGCAGCCAAGTTACTACCTGCCCACTCTGAAGGGTGTTAAAGGCGCAACATGTGAGGAATGGCCTGATTTAAACGAAAATATGGTGAATGTGAGTGATTTTTTAAATTAACATTTGCAAAGAAAACGTCTATTGATGTGCATTTTGAATCTATGTGGCCATTTGTTAAAAAGGCATGGGTCATTCAACAATTTTGGAAAAGTTTGCAGACCACCATGAGAAAAGAAGCCAGATCCACCAAGTCAAAATCAAATATCTGTAGAAACCCATTTGACTAAACTACGAATGCCTATTCTTTTGTGCATTTAAGCCCAGGTTTGGCCCAAAAGACACTTTCCTAATGTCCGTCAGGCGCTTGAGCCTTCATTGTATGAACAATAATTTCGTAATTTGGAAAAAATTGGTGAAGCAAAAACTAACCTATTTCGAGCTGGCGTCGAACCAGCGACCTAAGGATTTCAACCACAAACTAACTATAGTCTTCTGCTCTACCAACCGAACTATCGAAGGGACCCTGTACGCCATTCTGTCACTTCACTACGAGTACATAGACCAGTAGCAATGCAGAGTCAAACCAGCACCCAGCACTTACACAGCCACAGTTACTGTACAGACAGGTCTGACAACAACTAATGAGCATTGGGCCAATGGCTCAATGGATAACGTGTCTGACTATGGATCTACAAGATTGTAGATTCGGACTCCTGTCTGGGCTTGTGGCTGTGTATTTGATTATCATGATGTTTGAATGATACTATTGTGTTCTGTCTTCGTGAAGGGTATTTAAATTCGTAATGTGAGGAACGGACTGATTTAAACAAAAATATGGTTAACTTGGGTGATTTTATTTAAAAATTTCAATTTTTTTTATCTCGGTGTGTATAGAATGCCAGATGATTTATTCATGTTAATTGTAGTTTAAGTTGCTCATTTAACTTGATTTCAGTAAATATATCATGTCATATGATGCTGCCGCTGCTCATTTTAGGCTCGTACGTGTTGGATTCATACTTACGTCTTAAATGTATTTAATCGAAGTGTCGTGCAGTCAAGTGAAATAAAAGTTGTTCAGAGAAGGACACTAATCCTTGGTATATTTTTGGCCGCACATACCAAAGTGGGCCACGTGTAAGTCGGAACCGGTGTGTGTAAAGCTGCATTGGAATTCTTAGTGACCACGCCGCATGGGGCCAGTGGCGCAATGGATAACGCGTCTGACTACGGATCAGAAGATTGTAGGTTCGACTCCTGCCTGGCTCGCGTCGCTTTTCTTTTCTTTTTATATAAACTTACCAATGTAAAGTTACATTTTTAAGCACGAAATGTGGCTGAGTGTTATTTTTTGCGAAGTAATTCGACCAATTAAATGTCGCGTCAGTTTCTAAAAGTGTTTTCCTTTCGGTAAGACAGCGAATTGATGTGGCGGGCGGGAGGGGATTTCATGCCGTTTATTGGGCAGGGACACCCTGCCGCCTAGTGGCGAAAATGTGTCACTTGATTTTATTTCGATTTAAAGCTTTCGTGACTGCAGGGATTCATCTTCTTGGTTCTTTCGGTAAAGTCACGTAGAAGGGGTAATAAAATAATAAAAATAAAACATAATTAATTGTGATGCTTCCCCGCAACACCTGGTTTTCACCTGAGGACGGCTGCTTGCGTTGTGGCCGAAACGTCGTAGTTATTTTATTTATTTTATTATTTTATTACTTCCCTTCTACGTGACTTTACCGAAAGAACCAAGAAGATGCTTGCTCTAAGTTCCGCAGGTCAACCCACTGCTGGTGAAGGCCTCAAGCCGTCTATCACGAGTCTGTGCAATCACTCGCACTCACGCTGATCATCTGTCTCAACAGGACNTTCTTGACATTTTGTTTTCCCTCCAGTGCCGTCCATAAATGACGTCACGCGATTTTGGACAANTTTTGAANCCCCCCCCCCTCGTCACACGGCGTCACAAAAAGTCAGACCCCCCCCCTCAAATATGACGTCACAAAGCTCTGCCCCCCCCCCCCTCCTGAAAAAAAATATGCTTCAAATCGCTTTAAACTATTGTCATTGTAGTGCGTATTTAATGTGGCGCTGCACTCTTATGTTGGAGGAGAATTTTTTAAAAAGTCATTTAATTAAGTAGAACGTTCTATATTTATTTAAAGTTGCGCATTTTGATGTGACGTCACATTTCTCACCCCCCCCCTCGTCACACATCGTCACAAATCTGACCCCCCCCCCCCCCAGGTGCGTGACGTCATTTATGGAGGCCCCTCCGTGAATCCTTCTCAAGCGTCATCCCTTCTACGGTGCAAACTGTTCACGGCCGACAACACAAGTTCGAAGGTGGCGTATCGGGAATTAACCAAATATCAGACAAATACAATTTCTCATAGACCGTACGATCATCCATTCCAGGGAGGTGTTCGACCCAATGCCACTTTAACTGTACAGGCATGTCCCACTAACTTGCGTGTTTCATTCAAAGCGTGCATTAAGATGCGGTGCTGTATTAGTTGAGCGGACAGTGTGTAGAAGGGGGGCAATTGATAGTTTCGGGAAAAAATAATTCTCATTTTGCTGGGATCTCACCCTCCAATCAATTATTTACCTTTGGTGTCCAACTCAATAGCAAATAATGTCATTCTAACTCTTAATCTCTACACGATGCTCAGAATCAACACGCATCCTATACCCGTCAGTGCATAGATGCCTCCTTTACCATTAACATACAGTACTTGAATTGACTGTAATGCTTTTTTTTGGTAAAGCTATTATATTGTGGGACTTGATTTAACCGCAATAGATGGCGGTGGTGACATCTACACCTGCAGAACATGAAGAACCAGTGGCATCTATNATCTGCAGATCTTAAGAACCAGTGGCATCTACATCTACAGAAATGAAGAACAGTGCATCACATCTACAGACATGACGAACCAGTGGCATCTACATCTGAGAACGTGAAGAATCAGTGCATCTACATCTCAGAACATGAAGAACCAGTGGCATCTACATCTGCAGAACATGAAGAACCAGTGACATCTACATCTGCAGAACGTGAAGAACTAGTGACATCTACATCTGCAGAACGTGAAGAACCAGTGACATCTACATCTACAGAACGTGAAGAACCAGTGGCATCTACATCTGCAGAACGTGAAGAACCAGTTGCATCTACATCTGCAGAACATAAAGAACCAGTGGCATCTACATCTGCAGAACGTGAAAACCAGTTGCATCTACACTGCAGAATGTGAAAACCAGTGGCATCTACACTGCAGAACGTGAAAACCAGTTGCATCTACACTGCAGAATGTGAAAACAAGTGGCATCTACACTGCAGAACGTGAAAACCAGTGGCATCTACATCTCAAACTGAAAAACCAGCATCACATCTAGAACTGACAGTGAAGAACCAGTGTCGTCTACATCTCAGAACACGAAAACCAGCATCTCATCTACAGAACATGGAGAACCAGTGGCATCTACATCTCAGAACGTGAAAAGCAGTGGCATCTACATCTCAGAACGTGAAAACCAGTAGCATCTACATCTCAGAACGTGAAAAGCAGTGGCATCTACATCTCAGAAAGTGAAAACCAGCATCACATCTGCAGAACATGAAGAACCAGTGGCATCTACACTCTACAGAACGTGAAAACCAGTGGCATCTACATCTCAAACTGAATAACCAGTGGCATCTACATCTCAAACTGAAGAACCAGTGGGTCTACATCTCAAACTGACGAACCAGTGGCATCTACATCTCAGAACGTGAAAATCAGTGGCATCTACATCTCAGAACGTGAAAACCAGTGGCATCTACATCTCAGAACGTGAAAAGCAGTGGCATCTACATCTCAGAAAGTGAAAACCAGTGGCATCTACATCTCAAAATGAAGAACCAGTGGCATCTACATCTCAGAACGTGAAGAACCAGTGGCATCTACAACTCAAACTGAATAACCAGTGGCATCTACATCTCAAACTGACGAACCAGTGGCATCTACATCTCAGAACGTGAAAATCAGTGGCATCTACATCTCAAACTGAAGAACCAGTGACATCTACATCTCAGAACGTGAAAACTAGTGACATCTACATCTCAGAACGTGAAAACCAGTGACATCTACATCTCAGAACGTGAAAACCAGTGGCATCTACATCTCAGAACGTGAAAACCAGTTGCATCTACATCGCAAACTGAAGAACCAGTGGCATCTATCTCAGAATGTGAAAACCAGTGGCATCTACATCTCAGAACGTGAAAACCAGTGGCATCTACATCTCAAACTGAAAAACCAGCATCACATCTAGAACTGACAGTGAAGAACCAGTGGCGTCTACATCTCAGAACACGAAAACCAGTGGCATATCTACAGAACAAAGAACCAGTGGCATCTACACCAGAACGTGAAGAACAGTGGCATCTACATCTGCAGAACTGAAGCCAGTGGCTACATCTAGAACGTAGACAGTGCAGGCATCACATCTGCAGAAAGTGAAAAAGTGCATCTACATCGCAGAACATTACCAGGTCAGACATCTGCAGAACTAAGACCAGTGGCATCTACATCTCAGGAGATATACACGCGTAAAGCCATTCCCCGTGTTAAGTATATATGCCATACAACGTGTTAATCGGGTGTACATTCTTACCAGACCTTCTGGAACCTAACGTTGCAATCATTGGCGATGTTCTCCCCGCCACGGGTGATGTTTTTGAGCTGCTCTAAATCAGTGATCCCCAACCCCCGGTCCGTGGCCTGTTAGGAACCGGGCCACACAGCAGCAGGAGTGAGAGCAGTGAGTCCGCGCGTGGCCCCCCATATTTATTATTGACCACTTCCATCCCGCACTGCGCACTTGTCTCAGTCACAGTTTTGGTAAGTCCACAAGCTAACCCCTAGCCAAAATGAGTAAAAAAACAAACGTCGCTGGAGAGCTTCTTTGCAAATGGGGAGAAAGACCCAATGATGAACATCCCCCACCCACCCCGGTCCGTGAAAGGATCGTCTTCCACGAAACCGATCCTGGTGTCATTAAATGTTTGGGACCGCTGCAGTGTAACACATTCCTGCGGAGGGAGCTGATAGGAACGTTGGGTTGCTGTTAGGGCGGGAACAAGCCGGCATGAGTAGGTTAAACGTTGAGTTGTATAAGGGCACCACGGGTGACCAGCCCCTCCCCACCCAGCCCCACCCTCCCACCCCCACCCAGCCCCACCCTTCCCACCCAGCCCCTCCCCACCCTCTACACCCAGCCCCTCCCANCCAGCCCCTCCCACCCTCCCCTCCCCACCCGCCCTCCCCACCCTCCCCACCCAGCCCCTCCCCACCCTCCCACCCAGCCCTCCCCACCCTCCCCTCCCACCCAGCCCCACCCTCCACCCCCACCCAGCCCCATCCTCCCCACCCAGCCCCTCCCCACCCTCCCCACCCAGCCCCTCCCCANCCAGCCCTCCCCACCCAGCCCCTCCCCACCCTCCCCTCCCCACCCAGNCCCTCCCCACCCTCCCCACCCAGNCCCTCCCCACCCTCCCCTCCCCACCCAGCCCCACCCCTGCCCCTCCCCACCCTCCCCTCCCCACCCAACCCCACCCTCCCCACCCAGCCCTCCCCACCCTGCCCTCCCCACCCAGCCCCACCCCTCCAATTTTTGATGCACGACGGACGGACGGACACAATCACCCCTGTGGGCTGGTGTGTACCAGGAGGTCCTACCAGTGAAACGTCTCCTGTAGCGACATCTAGCGATGCCTTTGTGTTGTTGTTCATCTGCCGTGGGTCACGTGGATCGAATAACAAAGGGGGTGGAGTTAACAGAGGGGGTGGAGTTAACAAANGGGGTGGAGTTAACAAAGGGGGGGGTGGAGTTAACAAAGGGGGTGGAGTTAACAAAGGGGTGGAGTTAACAAAGGGGGTGGAGTTAACAAAGGGGTGGAGTTAACAAAGGGGGTGGAGTTAACAAAGGGGTGGAGTTAACAAAGGGGGTGGAGTTAACAAAGGGGGTGGAGTTAACAAAGGGGTGGAGTTAACAAAGGGGCGGAGTTAACAAAGGGGTGGAGTTAACAAAGGGGTGGAGTTAACAAAGGGGTGGAGTTAACAAANGGGGTGGAGTTAACAAAGGGGGTGGAGTTAACAAAGGGGTGGAGTTAACAAAGGGGTGGAGTTAACAAAGGGGGTGGAGTTAACAAAGGGGGTGGAGTTAACAAAGGGGTGGAGTTAACAAAGGGGGTGGAGTTAACAAAGGGGGTGGAGTTAACAAAGGGGGTGGAGTTAACAAAGGGGGTGGAGTTAACAAAGGGGTGGAGTTAACAAAGGGGGTGGAGTTAACAAAGGGGGGTGGAGTTAACAGAGGGGGTGGAGTTAACAAAGGGGGTGGAGTTAACAAAGGGGGTGGAGTTAACAAAGGGGTGGAGTTAACAAANGGGGGTGGAGTTAACAGAGGGGGTGGAGTTAACAAAGGGGGCGGAGTTAACAAAGGGGGCAGAGGGGTGGAGTTAACAAAGGGGGTGGAGTTAACAAAGGGGGTGGAGTTAACAGAGGGGGTGGAGTTAACAAAGGGGGGTGGAGTTAACAGAGGGGGTGGAGTTAATAAAGGGGCGGAGTTAACAAAGGGGGTGGAGTTAACAAGGGGGTGGAGTTAACAAAGGGGCGGAGTTAACAAAGGGGGTGGAGTTAACAAAGGGGTGGAGTTAACAGAGGAGGGGGCGTGGCTTAGATCAGCTGATCGCAGCCGCGTTTCGCGCCAATCGAAAACTTCCCGCATCCACAATCAGCGGTACGTACAGACTTCACGAACTCCTCGCGTCGTACGGTACGAACAGTACATCTTGTTTTACACACACACACACATATATACAGAGATATGGCATAGATTGTTGTCACGGGTGCCTGTGAGCAGAATGTAAAAGTTTATTATTTCCCGCTTAAAATTCGCGTGTAACTGTACACGCGGTGTTTTACACTGCGTGCGTTTCACAACGTCGGCTAGGTTTTTGCCTCTCTTGCTGTGTTTGTTTGTTGGGGTGGTGGTGGTGTTTGAGCCACGTTGCAATCGATGTTGTTAGTTGCCAGATATCCGTGCTCAGGAACATCAAAATTCGTTGTGAAAGTTGTATTTATTATCACTGTACCTTCGGAAGGGTTGTGTGTGTGTGTGTATCCGTGGTTTATGTTGCCGTTGCGTTGTACGAATCGTTACCCATTCGTCTTGGTATTATATCGATAGGCGAGAAGTACTTGTTAGCATTAATGATAACAAACAATTGAGAATCCCTTTGCAAGGCCTTCTCCCTGTGACCGGGCCGCACGTGCTGTGCATGGGTTTAGAGGGGTCATTAAAACTCGCGCACGACGGCGAAGCACCACTAATTATACATCACCACTAATTATACAGCAGCTCAAACGCAATAAGTTCGGTGTTTGTACGCACTACAAGGCGTGCAAATCGATAATATCGCTGCTGGGCCGAGAGCGGTGGCGCTTCGGTTAGCGCACCCCGGCGCTGTTGAAATCCCGACAAGAAAGCCGATCGCAGTTTTTATCGTGGCTAACATCGGGTGGCTCTTTCGTTTTTGATTTCTATGTTTAATATAAGCACGGTGTGTTGGTCAGATGCGGTGGGCCGAGGCCTTCAGGCGTGACAATTACGTTGACACGTTAAGCGTGTACAGTGCTCAAGTATGTACCCAGGAAACGTGGCACGTTGAGTCAACTCTAGATTTAAAGCTTTCGTGACTGCAAGGATTTATACTCTTAGGGTTTTTTTTGGTAAAGTCACGTAGGTAAAAAAAATAATAATAGAAATAAAATAATAAATCACNAAATAATCATTCTTTTATTTCTATTTTTTATTTATTTTTTACCTACGTGACTTTACCGAAAAAACCTAAGAGTACGTTGAGTCAACGTCGCACGTGTTTACTGGGTTACACCCTATCATTGAATCACTGTGTGCATGTGACGACTTCGGCGTCTATAAACTCTGATGATGATGATCATCATCAGACCTCAATTCAACTCGCTCCTGCTTTATTTGTGGCCCGTTTCATGTTTCCGTTGTCAGCTGTTGGAGTTGTTGTTGTGTTCTAGAATTTATTTTCCTCATTCACTACGAACGGGTTTTTACGGAGTTGTGTGCATTCATTGTTTTGATTGGCATTTTTTACTCCTTAGATGTGCTTCGCCCTTTCACGCTTGCCCAGCTCTCACCTAAGGTTCCAAATAAACACGCAAAAAACGTGTAAATAAACACGCAAAAAACGTGTGAAAGCACTCTGCATTTGTAAATTGTGCAAAAAAAACGTAATCGTTATCAGTTCTTGAAGAATGCACTGCGGTTCCCGTGTTTTGGTTGGGTCACCATGAAAACACATTTAAGCGAATGTCAATGGTGACCGGCTCCAATAAAATGTTGACGGTGACCTTTATTTATTTGAATACACTGCACTTCTTGAGGAACTTGCCGATGGTTTTGTTTGCATAATGTACAAAGGCTGGGTACACGTGTTTTGTGTAAAATGAGCTACACTGTGGTATAAAGTTGGTTGCTCTTAGGGTCTCACTTTATTGGAAGTCGGCAAAATTCATACTTGTCAACCCTTATCAGTATTACAGACTAATTCAGACCTTATTTGTCACACCGTGCCCTTATAAACCTCAACGTTCATGCTACTTAGTCACATCACAAGGGAGAAACACAAACAAATATTGAAAAAATGTTGCCCGTATTGAAACGCTGTATGCCGTATGAACCTGAAAACTAAATTTCCCTGTACAAGAATACGGCTAAACGGGTTTAGAGGTATGCTAAATGATCAAAGCGTTGGCCCAAAATGCTAAGACACAAACCAGCGCAAAAAAGGACAATTTAGCAACTATGCAAACACATTTTGCCCTGACACCCTTCAGTACTGCTATTCAAGTACAGTACTGTACTTCCAAGGAAATGTACACGTTGGAAATTGTTTCATAATCCACGAGTAATGCTCGATTTTCCTTTTTTTATCGTCTTTGTAAGTCTCATTTTTGTGNTTTTTTGTCCTTGCTGTCTTGGTCTATCCGTTCTCAGTCTTCAATTGAGTTTGGGTTTTATTTTAAGGTTCTATCTGGTTGCGTAAAGATGCCTGGTGGACGCAAGTACTTGGACCTCATTGCTGCAGTGACAGAGAACATGGCATCGGCATGAGGGGCGATCTCCCGTGGAGCCCCAAACATCTCAAGTGAGTGTGCGTCGTCGGGTCTGACCACATTTTACGCGAATGTATTTGTCCGTTGATCAATTTGTTACGTTTGGTTCTTTTCGACCATGCTATAAGTAAAACGAAGCAGTGCAACTAGCACAAATAGAATGAGGTTGACAGAGCTCATCGTTTCTAAATGAAGATGGAAACGAACTAAAGAGACAAGTGGCGATGGTGAACGATGGTCAATAATAATAACAGCCTTGCGGTGGAACACGAGATGGAGTGATGAAATTGGCTCGTGCGCATGTTACTGGGTGGGTTGTTGTCTCACAGGATTCTGAGGAATATTGTTGGCTTGGAGAGGCCTTCACCTAGTAGTGGATAGACCATGGCATGATGATGATGAAGACAGCAAGGAAATTGTGCCAATGTGACGTCCGCAGTGATCTTGTGATTCTCGGTTATATGCTGATGACTAATGCTGATGATGGGTTTTTCTGTCACGGGTTGTCGTACAGTTATATGACCAGTTAGCATGCAGTCACGGGGTGTTTGTGGCTGGAAACTCCATAATGTTATTCATTGACTTGTGTGAAGATGTGCATATTGTAAGTTTTAGTTAATGGATCAAAGACATGGTTGTTAACTAGGACACGTAAACATGCTACAAGTTCGCCAAAGATCTAGCAGTGAAGTATGTTCGGAGTACAGGATAATTTTCAATTCCATGGATTTTATTATTGTAGGGTATCTGAAAATACTCCACTTATCCGAGGGAAAGCGTTGTGGCAAATTGCAGATGAAAGAAACATTTGCAACAAATGGCACTCAGCCAGCCACTCATAGGGAGTAACTACTACTTTCAATATTTTAGGCACTTGCAGCCTCAACAGGGTAATTCCCACTTTGCCCCATGATGTTTTCTGGGCTGAGAGATTTCCCTTCCCCCAAGAAGACTTCACAGAAATGCTAGCTAATCTGCAAACCTGTTCCTGGGGTTAGAGATCAGACCACCTTTCTTTGTCCTAAGGATTGTGATATGTGTGGGGCTGCAAGTAGCTTTTTTGATGGAATGAAAGAGTGATTTGTGATCGCGGGCTACTGAGGCAGATTCCGTCTCCTCAGTAACCTCCGACCGCCACTTATCCTTGCAGTGCCGTATGGCTCTCCGAACCTCGGAGCGAAGGCGGTTAGCCTCATTCTCTGATGTAGATTGCTGTATTTCGGCAGTGGGCCTGTCAATTTTTCTCAGCCAGCCGTAACACCTCCATCAGCCAGGGTCTCTGGGGGGTTTGCACCGTGTACCCAAAGCACCCATTGCAGCTGCATGAGCTACAGTTCTAAACCTCGTCCATTTCCCCTCGGCATCAGGAGGAGGGGGGGGCGATGCCAATCCTAGCTGCAAGCGATGATGAAATTCTCATTTGCATCTTTCATAAGCTACCTGAGACCAGGCTACTGGTTTTGAATGGGGTCCAAGATGGACACCCACCACCAGAGTTTAAGAATGGCAGCCACATCTTACAGATGACAAGCCAATGTTCAGTGGGCAGATCAGCTGCACGGTAGGTCCTGGTGTCAAGGACATGGGCCCGCATCCGCTGTTCCGTCACAGTATAGTCCAGCAGATGTTCTTGCTTGGACCCGGCGTGCATCCACGATGTTATGTGGATGCGCCAATGCTGGAACAGCGTGTTGGTAATTACAAGCCCATGGGTTGCACAAAAGTTTAGCAGCCTCCTACTGTTGTTTTTGAGCTGATCTGGCCCACGTCTTCCAAACACTCCTGTTCAGGTGCCGGTGTCATGACCCACTCGGGTATTAAAGTCACCAAACAGGTTAACTATCCCGTGGGGCCACTTTAGCTTAGCGCCTGTGACAGGAGGCCATAGATGGCATTTGACTCATCAGCCTTGCCTGCACTGATGCTTATGCCCCCACTGAAGATAAACAACCACCATCATTTACCACCTCCTGTTGATGGGGAGGCGAGCCCACAGTAGCCTGGGGCTTACGGCTTCCCATACTTCACCGCCATCCTCCCACGTCCCCTTCATAATTTTGTTCAGAAGAAGAGCCACTCCCTGTTGTTTAGAGTAGACGACTGTCCACCCCTCATGTTGACTGAAGCCAGAGGCAATCCACACACTCTCCCACATACACAAATGCACAGCAACAGCCACCATTCAACATTAAATGACAGTGATGTCAACAAACTGCTTCTGACAAACCAGGTTCAGTTTAAGGCCATGTAAAGTGTCGAAGGCCCGCTGCTTGGAGACCACAAGTATTGGTTGACCAGGTATTATGGTTAACGGCATGATATGATTGGCAGACGTACGTGTGCATAGCCACCAACAGCAGAGGGCATCCTAACCCTAATTCACACTTGCGGCATGCAGGTGTGTGTGGCAGCCTTAAGAGCCCAGTGATTGGAGCCAGTTTGTCCAAATACATTCTCCCAGTAGTTGAACTGTAGAATTACCATCCTGTGTTTGTCCATAAAATGTACATGTATAACTAAGCATGATCTGATCATTCTTACGTTCATGATACGTGCTTCAAATTGTGCTTTTTCAAAGTGATCATTTCTCTATTTTATGCAAATGAAATGATAGCGATATCAGAGCTAATGGAGTGAAAATACCAAAAAACGATGTAATTGATACCATGCATGTCAGACAAAAAAAACATAAATTCTTGCATAAAATTTTGAAGCCAAATTATGACAATTCATTGAATTGCTGGGGAAAGGTGAAATGTCACAAACTTTTAAATAACACAGTGAAAATTAGCATTAAAATGTAATTACTACAGCCAATTAACATGGTAATATCATTTGCCTCAATGCAGCAGTATGTATATTGAGTAGTTAGTGCAACGATGTCGTGTAGAGTACATTGTTTTCTCTCTCTCAGTGCCAAACAACAGTTTGCTGGGAGGCATTTTTTATGACAGTAAAAAATGGTTATGAAATGTCGTGGTTTAATTTCGTGAAACAATTTACAACAATCATCTAAAAACTTCGAGCAAAACCTTTTAGAAATGTATGAGACCCTGCAATTTTAATGTAGGTGAAAGGTGATGGGTCAAACCTAGGTCAGCATTCATAACATAGGTTTGCCGGTTCATTCTGGTCAGAATGAGGCCTTAACTGACTGCATGAAGAAAATGTATCAAGTTCTGTCACTGATAGTGACAGAGAATGACAAATTCAGTTTTTTATAATTATATTTTGAATAAAGTGGTTTAGTTATACTAATTTTCTTTATCTTAAATGACAAGAGCTGCAAAAAGACACAGACAAATTTCCACAATTTTAAATAAGGGGTCAGATTCACTTATGAATTAAAGTAGTGAAACACATTGTCACTGATGTATCCCATTGTTGGTGATAGAGGCATCGTCACACATATGGGAACATTTGAACACATGGCAATCAGGCCCGTGCAACTCCAGGTTACTCTTGCAATAAATATAAAGCGACTTTATGGGTGCGTCTCTCATGGTTAAATTAAGGACGTCATTTTCATTTTTTTGTGTTTTATTCTTTCGTATACATTTTTGGGAAGTGGAATACTGGAAAGCAAGTTCAGTGGGGGTGTTGAATAGTTGACCGTTTAAAATAGAGTGAATACAATCCAGCTTGGCACATTGCATAACAAATTGTATTGAAGTTTACGTAATTCTCACTTGTTTGTGATTTTATCTTTTACAGGATAGACTTCGACTTTTTCCAGACCATAACTGCTGCTGCAGCTGAAGGTATTTAAAGCAAAAGAACAAGGCATCGCTGAGATCCTGGCTATGAATGGGATTTAAGTCGCCCGCGGTTATACTGGGTCTTCAAGTGTAGCAAAATGATGGTCACCGGTGACTGCACAGAACTTGTCGCATTATGTCATTCAAAAATTGTTAACTTAATTTGGATACTTTCTAGCTCTGAGAAGTAAAACTATCAGTTTTATTGCCGTGTGACGAATATTTTTCTGCTGCAGAGTGTGTGGGAAAGTGCACCCCCGGGTGACTAAAGTGATCTCGGAAGCAGTTCTGTGAAATCTGCTTCCACTGGCCGTTTTGTTTCCGGCTGAAACCAGGTTCAAACCCAGGATCTCAGCGGTCTGACCTCTGAGCCATGTGGCCACCTCAAAAAAATGTAATCTTACACACTTGAATGGATGTATGCATCGGTAGTGTGAGAATATATCTATCAATAAATAAATGCATCTTTAAATGCCTAATAGTAATAATTTACAAATACCAGACACTTATTTTAAGGTTGTCATCCTGTAATAAGGGGTGGACTGTAAGGCCAATGTAAAATTCTGTGCTTTGTCAATCTACTGCTGGATGAAGGCCTCCCCAAACCGTGGTCATTATCGGGTTTGTTCCACCATACTTCACCGCGCTGCTACATACTGGTTGGTGAATGGAGAAGCTCGGGATAGGTTCATATATCATTCGCCACTGACGTTAGGTTGTCTGGTAAAGGCCACAGTACAGGGATGCACAATCTGGTCAGAGCTCCCGAGGTAGAGCAAGAAGGCGAGGGACGGATGACGAAGTTAATTGACAGGGATGGAGACTGACCATACGGTGAGACTGATGTAGGGCCGGGAGAAGTGAAAGGAGGTGCTGAATACCACCACCCCTCTGGAAAGAAGAGGGCACGACAATGAGACAACATTGTCAGCATCATCATCATCATGGCTACCTTCATCTGCATTCTTATCATCACCACCATTGCCATCATTAATATCGTTATTTGGCCATGAATCGCCATTGTTCATGTCACAATTTTAAATATTCGTGTCACTATATTAATCTATATAAGATACTAGCGGGAAGTACCCGGCATTGCCCGGTGGAAAATATATTTCAAAACGTCTCTTAAAAACATAACATATACATACACAAATTCTAAGCTATTGTGAAAGCCCAGCGTGCCGTCTGTCTATTTGTCCGTCAACAAAATTATAAGAGGCTTGCAGAAGTCCAAAAAGTTATAGAAAGTGGGGGTAAATAGTTGATCTAAAGGTTTCCGAAAATTGTCGANCCCCCCCCTCAAAAAATATTTTTACCCCGCGTAGGCATATATACCAAAACACCCTACATACAATAGCGTGAGTAGTATCTAGTGACTCTATAGTAGTATCTGACTATAGTAGTATCTGGCTCTACAGTAGTATCTACTGACTCTATAGTAGTATCTATTTACTCTATAGTAGTATCTACTGAGTCTGTAGTTATATCGACTGACTGTACAGTAGTCTCTACTGAGCCCAGTAGTAGCTACTGACTGTATAGTTGTATCTACTTACTGTAGTAGTAACTACTGACCCTACAGTAGTATCTACCGACTCTATAGTAGTAACTACTAACTCTATAGCAGTATCTGCTGACTCTATTGTAGTGTGGTGACATACTAGACATCACTAGAGGGTAGCCACAGTACCCAGTGGAAGGGGTGTTGTAGGGGCATGGCCCTGGAAACGATGAGAGAGAGCGCGCGTGAGGACGTGGCCTTTGGGTGAACCCGGGAGGACACGTGATCGGACGAGATGGAAGGGGCTACCCCCAACGGGGGTGAGTGGGACACGTGATGAGGTACCAGAGCCCTCGAGAAGAATCTGGAAGGTTGTGTGGCCCACCCCGGAGCGGATATAAACCGGGACGGAGAGGCAGGCAGGGTCGCCGTCGTAGAAGTGCAGCTGAAAAGAGATAGGGCCGACCCGCCAAGTCCTGGATCCTCAGTCTTCAGGCGTGAGAGAAGACGTCAAGAGCCGGGCAATGTGTTAGCTGTCCTGGCAGATTATATAGTGTTCCCGTGAGTGTTATGCAGCTATCCAAGGTGGTCACCACCCTTAGTCGTTATCCCGTGAGTGTAGACTTACCTGTGTTGTGTTAGTGAATTAAACATGTTGCCGCCATACTCAAGAGTGCGTCTCAATAGAACCCACTACAGTAGTATCCACTGACTATAGTATTAACTACTAACTCCATAGCAGTATCTACTGAGTCTGTAATAATATCTGCTGACGCTATAGCAGTATCTGCTGACTATAGCAGTTTCTACTGACTATAGTCGTTACTACTGACTGCAGCAGTATATACTGACTAGTGGAATCTACTGGCTGTAGTATTATCTACTGACTATAGTAGTATCTATTGACTCTACGGTAGTATTACCGTCTCTATAGCAGTAGTATCTAATGACTATAGCAGTATCTACCGACTCTATTGTCATATGTACCGACTCTATAGTAGTAACTACTGACTATAGTAATATCCACTGACTATAGTAGTAACTACTAACTCTACAGTAGTATCTACTGACTATAGTAGTCTCTACTGACTCGTAGTATTTACTGATCGTAGTAGTATCTACTGACAGTATATACTAACTACACAGTAGTATCTACTGACTATAGTAGCATCATCCAACTCTATAGTAGTAAATAATACTACAGTAGTATCGAATGACTATAGTAGTATCTACTGAATATATTAGTAACTACTAACTCTATAGCAATATCTAATCTCTATAGTAGTATCTGCATACTCTATAGCATTATCTGCTGACTCTAGTAGTATCTACTGACTCTATAGTCGTATCTACCGACTCTGCAGCAGTATCTGACTAGTGGTATCTACTGACTGTATAGTATCTACTGCTATAGTATCTACCGACTCTATAGTAGTATCTATCGACTCTATAGTAGTAAATACTGACTATAGTAGTATCCACTGACTATAGTAGTAACTACTAACTCTACAGTAGTATCTTTGACTGTAGTATCTACTAAATATATAGTATATACCGACTACAGTAGTATCTCCCGACTCTAGTAGTAACTGCCGACTCTACAGTAGTATCTACTGACTTTACAGTAGTATCTACCGACTCTACAGTAGTATCTACCGACTTACAGTAGTATCTACCGACTCAGTAGTATCTCCCGACTCTACAGTAGTATCTACCGACACTTTACAGTAGTATCTACCGACTCTACAGTAGTATCTACCGACTCTACAGTAGTATCTCCCGACTTTACAGTAGTATCTACCGACTCTATAGTCATATCTACCGATTCTATAATATATCGACTCTATAAAACTACTAACTTAACAGAGTTGTGGTGAGGCCTAGTCCCGTGCAGAGCCCCGGCCTCGCCTAGATTGCCAGCCGGCCGAGGTGGCACCTTGGCAGGCTGGGGCTGGGCTGCTATACTCCCCCCCCACTATCTACGGACTAGTCGTAGCATCTACTGACCTTATAGTAACTGCACACATTGGGGTGGGGGGGGAGAGGACATTACACTGAAGAATTTACCTTAGCGTTGTGTTTTTTCATTTTTCACGCGAATGAGAATTCCCCCTCCCCCACCAATCGCGTGTGTGCGTTGCCGGGCAACCACGGCTCAGCTTTTCGCGCATGCGCAGATGCGTACTTTGGCGCTCGCTCAAATAGTAATATAATTAATAGTAATAAATTGTTAATTTAACTACTTTTAAGTTGATGGATGTGAAATACGAATAGCGCTGGCTCACCACGGGCTTATCTCGTGGTATCTGGGTACTTTTTTATACATAAACCCATGGTTCGTGAGTTAAATCCGTCGCAAGTTGCGTACACAGACAGACGGACAGACAAAAAATACTTATATAAGAAGAGACTATGTTAACTGTGGCCGGTTATTGTCGTGTTTAGGTATATTTTGTTTAACCAGGTGAGAACTATAAAGACCAGGATACTCTCATTTGCAAGGGTAACGTGACCTTAAGCTCAACGCAGTGCGTCAACCACCGCTGCACCAAGGCCAATGCACAGAATTTACGGCATTGTGACTATCGTGGCAAGCGTTAAGTATCGTTCATTATTTTCTCTTGACACCCCAAAATCAATGGGGTTTCACGGCAGATGTTGAATCTCCCTCGTGGAATTCGGCAGCAATTTATTTCCCATTTAGAACAAGGTCAAGAGGAATATTCACCGGTAATGGTTTGTGGAATTGGCTCAGCAGAATTAAAATCCTAACGCCTGTTCCACGGGCAATTATTGTATTGAAGATTTGTGTTGTATAACGATCTGTCGCATTGTTATTGCATTGACAACTCAGCCATTCTCCTTCTGGTGTGTGGAAGAGCTATGGCGCACTACACCAGTATCAAGAGTTTGGGCTGAGCTTACCTAGGTCTACTCAGCCTTAAATTAGTACTTTGTGCGGGTGTGTATGTGTGTGAACATTAGCATCAGCGAAACAAAAACTGTTGGGCACGTGTGGCGCCGGCCAAATCACCCCCCGCCTAATGTGCCGTGCTGACCTTAGTAGGTGCTCACGAACGGCACTTACCCTGACAGCTTGCAGTACAGTGTGCTGAACAGTCCATGTTTGTGTGACACCATTGCTAACAAATAACACGGTCCAAAATGTATGCCAAGACGAGCATCGCCCAGTATATACTTCCAATGTCGTTGCACACTAAATTAGAATTTCCAAATTTTTACCTCGAATTACAAAATGATACTAATTTATCGACTCCATAGAGGTGAGGTTGATGATTGTGAGCGAGTTTACTCCTGATAGGGATTCTGAATGGGCAAACTTGTAAGAGCTTTAAGCACACGCCGCCCTGTCTGATAATTAAATTGCCCTAATTAGTATTGCTAAAACGGTGCTGTGTGTTGCGTGGCCAGGTTTTATTTAGGTGCCTGTTTTGTGTGTGATCGATTCGCCGCTCATTGTGCTCCCTGAAATCTCGGGCTTGTGTGTGCATGCCTGCTTGTAGGCGTATATATATCTACGCTCACGAAGAGTGCTTGCCACAACAGCCTGTGTGGTATATACGGGGGATCTTTGTCTTTGTACCTGTCAGTGTGACCTAGTGATAAG
The DNA here is from genome assembly GCA_018977245.1 of Lethenteron camtschaticum. NCBI lineage: Eukaryota > Metazoa > Chordata > Hyperoartia > Petromyzontiformes > Petromyzontidae > Lethenteron > Lethenteron camtschaticum. The sequence goes on from MU249615.1 coordinate 3,334,783, forward strand.
TGCACCCCGCTGCAACATTACGAAGAACGTTAGATTCCGCTTGCCGCTGACGTTAATGTCGAGTGATATCCGACCCTGTCCTGGGATTTCCCTGGGTCGACTCAGCATAAGATATGTACCTGGTGCGCTGTGTTAAACGCATAAGCACTGGGGAGACAAAACGTCTTTGCTTGAGGCTTGCCACACCACTTTCATGTCTGCACTGCCAAATTTAATCGTGTTGGCAAACAGCATTTACCATAACTGGCCGCAAGCATAAGTGTGGATCTTTTACTATGTGGGTAGAGAGTGGAAGCACAGTGATTAATATCTTGTGATTTGATTCCTGGTCACAGCGTAACATCAGTGCCAAATTATATCTGACCTGGTTCTGGCCTCCGCGAAGTCACTGAGCCTTCAGTGAGTACCTAGTGCAGTGTGTAAGAACATCAACACTAGGAATGCAAAGGTGGTTTGGTGTGTTTCTGACCACACCGCCCCTCGTAAGCTGTGCCCACCTTCATTGTTGCTCACTATAACAGCACTTGCCGCAAGCAGCTATACAGGTGAACTTTGTATGTGTCGATGCATACAAATGTAGCCAAAGTGTTTGGGTGGGAGGCGGCTTCCAGCTTTTGAATCCATAAAACCCTGTCTGCCACGTGAAGTCCCATTGGCAAACCCTCTCCACTCCATGTGGCGTCACATGGGCACCTAGCCTGCCAAACATTGTGGTGATGCCAGCGTTGCCTGGTGGTGAATGACTTGTGTTTCATGTGTGGACATGTGTACAGAACTTTCCCCAATAGCCTTTTATAGGCTACTAGCAGGAAGTACCCGGCGTGCCCGGGAAAAATATATTTCAAAACTTATCTTAAAAACCTTACATATACATACACAGATACTAAGGTATTGTGAAAGCCCGGTGGGCCGTTTGTCCATTTCTCCACCAACAAAATTTAAGAGGCTTGCACAAGTCCAAAAAGTTATAGAAAGTNGGGGTAAATAGTTGATCTAAAGGTTTCCGAAAATTGTCGACCCCCCTCAAAAAATATCTTTACCCCCGAAGGTATATATACCTACAGACCCTACATGCAACAGAGTAAGTAGTATCTATTGACTCTGTAGTTGTATCTATTGACTGTACAGTAGTTTCTACTGACTGTAGTAACTACTGACTGTATCGTAGTATCTACGACTATAGTAGCAACAACTAACCNATAGTAGTATCTGCTGACTATAGTAGTATCCACTGACTATAGTAGTAACTACTAATGTATAGCAGTATCTACTGATCCAGTAGTATCTACTTCTATAGTAGTAACTGCTAACTCNATATAGCAGTATCTACCAACTCGATAGTAGTATCTACTATCACTACAGCAGTGCATACCGACTGTGGTCGTACCTGCTATCACCACAGCAGCGCATACCGACTGGTGGTACCTGCTGTGATAACAGCAGTGCATACTGTGGTGGTATCGTTCCTGCTTTCACTACAGCAGTGCATACTGACTGGTGGTACGTGCTATGATTACAGCAGTGCATACTGACTGGTGGTACCTGCTATAACAGCAGTGGATACTGTGGTGGTACCTGCTATAACAGCAGTGCATACTGACTGTGGTGGTCCTGCTATGATTACAGCAGTGATACTGTGGTGGAACCTGCTTTCACTACAGGAGTGCATACCGACTGTGGTGGTACCTGCTTGATTAAGCAGTGCATACTGGTGGTTCCTTGATTACAGCAGTGCATACGACTGTGGGCTACTGCTATTAATACAGCAGGCATACTGTACTGTGGTCCCTCTATATTACAGCAGCATACTGACTGGTGGTACCTGTATCACTACAGCAAAACATATTGACTGTGGTTACTTGCTTTAACTACATCAGTGCATACCCACTGTGGTGGTACCTGCTTTCACGACAGCAGTGCTACTGACTATGGTGGCACCTGCTATACTAAAACAGTCATAGTGTGTACCTACTATATACAGCGGTGCATACCCACTTTGGTCATACCTCCTTTCACTACAAGTGTGCATACTGACTGTGGTTACCTGCTATCACTACAGCAAGCATATTGACTGTGGTGGTACCTGCTATCATTACAACAGTGCATACCGACCGTGATGGTACCTGCTATCACTACAGCAGTCATACAGAGTGGTGTACCCTATCAATACAACAGTGCATACCGACCATGATGGTACCTGCTATAACAGCAGTGCATACTGTGATGGTACNTGCTATCATACAGCAGTGCATACCGTGGTGGTCCTATCAATACAACAGTGCATACCGTGATGGTACCTGCTATCACTACAGCACTGCATACGACTGTGGTACTTGCTTCACTACAGCAGTGCATACTGTGGTGGTACTTGCTATCACTACAGCAGTGCATACGACTGTGGGGTACCTGCTATGATTACAGCAGTGCATACTGACTGTGGTGAGACCTGCTATGATTACAGCAGTGCATACTGTGGTGGTACCTATGATTACAGCAGTACATACTGACTGTGGTGGTATCTGCTATCACTCCAGTAGTACATGCTGACTCTATAGCAGTATATATCGACTCTATAGCACAAACTACTAACAGAGTGCCATGGTGAGGCCTAGTCCCGTGCAGAGCCCCGGCCTCGCCTAGATTGCCCAGCCGGCGAGGCTGGGGCTAGGCCGCTATNCCCCCCCCCCCCCCCCCGCGCTACAATACTACGCTATAATATTAGTATTTACCGACCTTATAGTAGTAAGTACACACATTGGGGTGGGGGGGGTGAGAAGAGGACATGACACTTTGACGAATTTACCTCAGCGTTGCGTGTATTTTTTTGCATTTTGAACGCGAAGGAGAAATCCCCCCCACCCTCCACCGATGACTCGTGTGCGTTGCCAGGGGCAACCCCGGCAGCTTGGGCGGGGAAATATTTAAATAAAAAAATCTCACTAAATAGCACATTTTACTACTTTAAGTTGACGGATGGGAAAACGGAATAGCCTGGCTCACCAGGGGGGCTTACGGCGTGGTACCCGGCTACTTTTTTAGCATAAACCCACAGTTCGCGAGCCAAATCCTTCGCAATTGCGCACACAGAGCAGACAGACAGAGAGACAAAAAAGCCTTTTTTCGGTAAGATACAGGGAATCTTTTGTCTTTGTGTGTATATGGGGAGCATTGGCACATTTATAGTGCACTGCACTACGAACGCAGCATCCCGAGTTCGATTCCCGCTTATGGCCAACATCAGTGGCAAATGTCTGAACCAGTCCTGGGCTCCCCTCGACCTACTCAGCCTTAAATGAGTGCCTAGTGTGGTGTGAAAATATCAGCAGTGGGGAGATAAAGGTGCTGGACGTGGTACTGGCCAGCAGCACTTGCCCTAACAGCCTCTGTTCGGCCTACACATGCATTTTGTCAATACGTGTGCGTGTGTGTATGTGTAATTTTGTGTTGTTGGTGTGTGCAGGAAAGCAGAACGTGGTGATCATGGGACGCAAGACGTGGTTTTCAATCCCCGAAAAAAACGTCCGCTCAAAAATCGCATAAACATCGTCCTGAGTCGGGAGCTGAAGTACGTGCTTGTAGTGTAAGAGCATCAACAACAACATCGTCACCATCATCATCGCTATGATCAAAGGCATTGTCATCACCATCGTCATCGATACCATTGCCATCATTAATGTCATCATCATTCTATGGCATGAATCACCATCGTTCATGTCAGAATTTTCAATGTTTGTGTCATCAACGTTGGTGTCGTGTTATTGGCAACAGCTTAATTTTTTTTGTTCAGGCATTTTAATCATCGTGGTGCTTGTCATAATGAAAGTATCAACATTGTTATGATCGTAGATGTCATCGTTTATTATTCTCATTCATCATCACTGTCAGCATCATCCATCATTATGGTCGTTTTGGTAGAAATAGTGGGACTTCATTATTGCCATTCTTATATTTAATTATCATCTTCATTGTCATGGATTCAACATAATTGTCATTTTCAGCATTAGGATTATCAGTATCGCCATCATTGTCATCAATATCATCTTTACTATTATGCAATAATCACCACCACCAACAATATAACCACAACAGTCACCATCGTCAGCTTTTTATATAATGTGCTATCGACAGCAGGATCGACCCAAGTCTGCAGCCTAAGGCAACACGTGGGATACTCGCCGAGTGTGTATACGTGAGCGTGTGAATGGGCTCTTGTGCGTACACACACGGCTCGAGAGAAGTGGCTGCCAATGAGACAGATTGCAGTGGTTCAGTGGGTCAACTCCCACCCCTGTGAAGACATTAATATGGAAGCATGAATTTCTCTGCAAATAGGACATTAATAATAAAAGCCCTTTACAGTTTTTTTTCCATTCACTGAGCATCAAAGCATATTTCAGGAAGCTCCCTTCTTTGAGATGTTTGGCCAGTGCCACTTTTTTATCTTTATTTCCACTTTTAGTACAATCGTGCTATCGGCGTCATGCCAAGAGACAAAGTGTGCAGATGTCACAGAACCACTTCTGAGATCCCATCAAGTGACCTCTCCTCCCACCCACCCTGCAACAGAGAATGATGTTCGTCACGTGAGTGAAACAGATATTTTTTATTCTCAGAGCTGGTATGTAGCAAAACCAAAATTATTGGTTTATTTGCACAAACATCTGTAGCTGGGCTGGGACCAGTAGGTGACTGGGCTGAAACATCACAGCAGTTGAGAACCCCATTTCATCACAGGAAGCTGATATTCAGTACAGAAGTGAACCCAAGATCTCAGCAGCGCTAGCTCAGCCCCCGTCCCCGAGATCCACCTCTATTTGGCCAATTTCAATCGGTGAGTGTTTTGCACTTGAGAAAAAGCAGCAGTGCCTGGGAAAAACTCACAGCACATACAAGGGGGTGACGTGTAAAGCGCCGCACAGATATATGAAAGGATCCATTTCTATACTGAAAGCTCCTGGCCACCGCACAGCCACCATGGGATGAAACCCACATGCAAAAACAGTACCCGAAGGAAACCCACGCCTTCGTGGAAATGACACGCCAACGTCTACATAGGCTTGGTCACGAACCTGCTTGCTGTACTGCCATCTCCTGGTCGCCTTGCAACCTTAGCAGGCTGAGAGTCGCAGGGTATATGATGATCTTTGTGTGCGATCCACGAACCCCACCTCGGTAGCACCAGATTGCAAACGAAGGCCATCATTTATCCCTCTCTTTAAGACCTAAGCAGGAGGATTTCTCCACAACTCTGACTGTCAACCTGCTTATGCTAGTTGTAATTACTGGCGAAACGTTGTACTCGAATTGTAAATCTTGTGGGTTTTACTTTCCAACACACCGGTGGGCTGAACTAGTAACGAACTGGCATGTTTTGTATACGTGACAAACGTTACTCATTGGCTGTGTCGGATGGTGGTGGGTTCAACGAAACATTTATACTGGTAGGAACCTCCTGGTTACACCAGCCCACAGGGGATTATTGTGTCCGTCCGTCGTGCATACAAAAATGGGAGGGGCTGGGTGGAGAGGGGAGGGTNGGGAGGGGCTGGGTAGGGAGGGGCTGGGCTGGGTGGAGAGGGCTGGGTGGAGAGGGACTGGGTGGAGAGGGGCTGGGTGGGAGGGTGGGAGGGGCTAGGTGGAGAGGGGAGGGTGGTGCTGGGTGGGGAGGGGCTGGTCACCCCGTGGTGCCCTTATAAAACTCAACGTTTAACCTACTCACGCCGGCTTGTGCCCGCCCTCACAATCGGCCATATTTGCGGAATACACCACACCGCAGTTGACCCTGGCCATTGACCGAGCAACCCAACGTTCCTACCAGCTCCCTCCGCAAGAATGTGTTATATACACGCTCTAAACCAAAAACCTCGATTATGGATAAGGCCACCATGCATGGCAAAACTCCCTGTGCTGCCGTCGTTCGCAAGGCCATTCTGTTCCCGCACACGAAACTGAATTTGCAAGATTTTGCGCGCGGCCTACATTTGCTACAAGCTGTGAAAACATAATGCAAAGCTGGTCCTGAATATTAACACCTCTGGTCCACAACCCCATCTAGCAATAGATAGACCATGGCTGATGATGAGATTGTCAGTATTAGATTCTTAAGTGTACAATTGGATATATCATGAGAATAAGAATTGATTTTAACTGAGGAATAAATCTTTAATTAACTGCTGCCTTACCCATCCATGCGTTCACTTTCACATTACACTGCTCGAGTTTCTGACTCAGAATCAGAATATGTATTTGTAGTGGAGGAATCCGATGAGCTATGAAGCTCTTTTTTGCAGATGTACAGTAGGGGTGGGTAAGAACGTTACAACGCAAAAACATGATAGTGGTGCAAAGTACAAGAAAGGTAAACATCACCCAAACACAAACAGTAAAACCTTGGATTGCGAGTAACTTGGTCTGCGAGTGTTTGCAAGACGAGCAGTTTTTTAGAATAAATATTAATTTGATAAACGAGCGAGGTCTTGCAATACGAGTAGTACGTGCATACGCTTTGTCTGCGAGCGTCACGTGATCACAACTGATATACGAGTGCTTTGGATTACAAGCACGTTTCCGAAACGAATTATGCTCGCAATCCAAGGTTTTACTGTACTAATGAAACTAAACCATCCCCAACTTATTTTCCAGAAGCGACCTGGCCACAATGATAGCTCAACAAAGTGGCTTATCATTTGGACATTTAGGGGCCGTCCATAAACGACGTCACGCGATTTTGGACGATTTTTGNCCCCCCCCCCCTCGTCACACGGCGTCACAAAAAGACCCCCCCCTAAAATATGACGTCACAAAGCGCTGCCCCCCAAATCTTTTTTAAACATGCTTCAAATCGCTTTCAATTATTGTCATTGTAGTGCGTATTTAATGTGCCGCTGCACTCTGATGTTGTAGAAGAAAACATCAAAAAGTCTATTTAATTAAGTAGAACGTGTTGTCTATATTTATTTAAAGTTGCGCATTTTGATGTGACGACACATTTCTCAAACCCCCCCTCTGTCACACATCGTCACAAATGTCTGACCCCCTCCCCCAGGTGCGTGACGTCATTTATGGACGGCCCCTTATATCACCAATATAATTTCAGCATCCTGAGATGTTATTGCATTTTGACATTTTCTAATCATAAAGCATTGGGGAGTGGTGGCGAAGAGGTTTGCTCACAGCGCTGGGAAACTGGCAACCTGAGTTTGATTCCCGTCCACCGCTAACATCAGTGAAGAGAGATATCTGAACCTCTTCTTCCCCCCCCATCGCTCCACCATGTATGTTGAACTCATTTCCCACCGTGAGTAGTCAACTGCACTAATCGGAGGTTAACATCCCAAAATGATCAGCGTGGTGGAGTACACGGTTAAACAACTCCCATGAATGATATTGTGTGGCGAGGCCTTCATCCATCAGTGGGTTTTTAATGGCCGTAAATTATTTACAATTGCATTAATAATGCCCTTTATATAGCCATGAAAAGCCTCGCTCACTAAGTCTCATGGACACTTCAGGAGGGGTCCTTCATTGGGCATGCGTGACCGATTCCACGAATGAGTTTAGGCTTCATATTAGAGGAAACCTGAGCATCTGTAAAAAAACCCCACGAGAAGGGTCGGGGTAAACACTACTTAAAACTCCGCACCGATAGATTCAGGATTCCATCGCTGCATGGCCATTTCTTGGCCACCTCACAGCCCAAATTGAAAAGAAATCTGTTCAACCGTCGCACGTTTCTCGTTGAAGTGCGATACCCTCGGTGCAGGTCTCTACGAGCTTCTGCTCTGACCGCATAAAGAAAAACGGCCGCCGGGAGGCAAAATAATTGGCACACGGATGATGAACGAAGGAGGTGCAGCGGAGGCTCCGGGGTTTCTGTCCTCCGTGTCGTCTGAGCAAATCCTCTCCAGCGAGCCGAGCGATTTTATTTAAAAGCATTTATTTCATTTTATTAATTTTGCGGCATGCTTATAAAAAAACGACAGATGCTGTGGGATGGTGCACGCTGGGAATTGCGGCTCGTTTTCTGCCCTCGTGTGACGAGAGTAATCGTCGAGTATTTTTAGGCACGTTTGTAAAAAATTTAAGGCCATCTCCAAACAGATGCCACTCGCTCTCTCTCTCTCTGCCCTCGGCAACACACCGCCCTCTCCCTGCCTTCATGTCACTGCCTACCCAGCATATATGGCTTAACTATGCGGTGTGTAGTAATACCGCGCACATGTTCGCCATTGTACTGTGTAGCTCTCCGATGTGTTTTTCTGGTTGTGCCGGTGGTTTGTCTGACATTTCGTTCCACGTTCTGTGAACGGAATTACATTCCTGAAGCTGAGTTGAGGCTGATCCAGTTGCTGGAGAAGCTCCTAGTACGCTGTTCTTCATTGCAAGGCCCGCGGGCTACTGGTTGTCCCCCTTGGTGGCCTTTCGTGTGGTGCCTGACGTGCGGCCCCCCACAATACACAAATCTGAACACACCCCTTGCAGGCGGTGTGTACTTAATAATCATGGAGGTGCTCATCCAGCAGTGGAATTACAAAAGCCTTGTGCGGGTACATGTGATATAATACATTTTTATATCTTTATCAGTCCATTGCGATATGAAATCTTGCTCCCCCATGCCGTGTCCATTATAGGGGTTGTTGGACCACGCTTGACCACGCTGGTCACTGCTGGTCGGTGAAAAAAGAAGGTGCCTAAGGGATTGGGTTCAGATGTCGCACTTCCTCACCGATGTTAGCCGCGACCGGGGATACCGGGTTCGTGGCGCTCTGCGCTAAAGACTAAGTCACCTCTCCACGCTTTGCGATTTTTCTTTAATACGTGTGTAATTTAAGAAAATGGAAAAAGAACATATGAGGGCTGTGCTTAATTGCCGGAATTAAGTAACTCTACGTGTATCGATCAAGAGGCAGGATCAATATATTCCCGTCGCGTTTGTTAAACATGGCAGGCTCTTGGCTGCTCTTGACCTCTACGAGTCTCTTCATTGTTATTTGATTTCCTCTGCCCGTCTTACCTCTGTTAGAATTTTTTATTTTATTGTTCAGAATTATCAACCTGCTAGATGGAAGCCTCCCTTTTACAAATGACTGCATGAGAAAAGCGTCATGTCAAATTTGATTCGGCACAAAATTCTAGGTTTGAAAACAGAGGTCACTTGAAGAGATCTCAGAAGCGGCTCTGTAATCCGCTTACGTTAGCCGTTCCTTAACGTGAAGAATTGCACGGCTGCTAAAGAAATCCCAATGGATACTTCGACTCGTGGCATGACACCAATAGTACAGTGCGGATCATTTTTTTTATCGCCGAATGGAAGCATCGATACATCCTTAGCGTGGCGGTGACGTGGCCTTGCGGTAGCCCCACTCGCTGTTTGTTACAGAAGTTTGCGGTTCGATTCCAGCGGCCGCCCTGGTTAATACTGCGGGAGTACAATACGTGATCACGCTGCACACCTTCTGCTTCACGATGGATGTTGACGATTGACATAGTTCGAAAAGAACATTGCCATTGTGTGCCGGCGTCAGGATCCAAATTTGCCAACGTTGAAAATTACCTGCCAATTACTCAATTTGGATTATTCACAACAGCAGTCGTCAACCCCTACTTTTCACTCTTGCAAATGAGTCCAGTTCTGGTGTCTTCGGTTCTCACCTGCTCACGCAAAATCAACTTGAAGTTGAAACGAGTAAATGACAACATGGGCCCCAGCATCCATGCTGCGTGGGCCGCGCGATAGTTTGAGCTGCCCCCGAAAGCGTCTCCCTGCGCTCTCTTGTCTACCATCTCATCTGCCACCTCGGAAAATTGTTGCGGTCGTGTTCTTAATTAATATTCGCACGCACACAGTTTAATCATCTCTGATCGGAGCACGCCAAAATAATTTGCACGCACATTGCGGAAGACAATCGTAAAAAAATATGTAAAAATGTCTCCGCTGCTCAAATGAGCGCTGAGGGCGATGCTCAAATCTGCGGGCAGCTACGAGTCCGTGGTTGGAAATTCCACATTCCTATTGCGGGGATCATTTCTCCAGGTAGGATAACGCCGCTGGCTTCCGACAAAGTGGTACTTGTTTTATAACCCGAGCTGTTGGGCAAAATGTGTTTTCATAATTGAAAAGTCGTTTTTACATGGTTGTTTATGTCTTTGTTGGCACCCCTTAGATGAATTTGACTGATTTATTTTTTCCAGGTTAAATCCCCAATAGCAACGCAATTTCATTTTAAAGACACGGACAAACATAATGCATGAAAGGCTTTCGACCTTAATTGGAAAGTGTAAAAATAAAAAGAGATTTTAATGAGCGGGGCGCGTGTTTTTGCTACACCATCTCGTTGTGCGGGAGCCCGGCTCGTTTGCGCGGCTGCACGTGTCGCGCAACACACGTGTCGCTTGGTAGACGTCTGGCTGTTATCGCTGCGGGTCGCGCGGGCGGGGGGCGCGGGCGGGGACGCGTGAGGCGTGGGAGATGGAGCAACAAGCACAGCAGGAGAGAGCGGTCTTTCGCAAGGGGTGGTGGAGAGGTCCCATGAGCTGACGTGGAAGGAGTGGTGCTTAAACGACGGGCGAATTCTCAACACAAAGATGATTAAAGACGCCTTGGCAAGCGATGGAAGCTTGAAATTATAAAAAGGAGGTTGGTGATTGGTAAATCACTTGGTAGTCCTGAAGGAGATATGAATCCATAACTCATGATCACAATAGAATCTTAAATTAATGGAGTATGTTAGATTAAATATTTTTTTTGCTTTCTCACGTTGGAAGCGTAAATCCATTACCACTGTCCGAATTGTAACGAGGGGGCAAGATAACTCTCATAACAATGATCCGTTATTAACAAAACTGGGTTTCAAGCAATATTGTTCTTAGGTACTTGCCCTATAGAAAACCAACTAAATGATCAAAGATTTGCTCAACTAGGAAAGAATAAATGAGCACTTAAAGTACAGGGTATTTCAAAGAGATGGACCAATTTCAGAGATATAGCGATTTCAAATCGGGTCCGTCGTTTTGAAACTCTGTATTCATAAAACCAAACGGAAGTGCTCCTTCCTATCGTCCCAATAATATCATTATGTCCGATGTCATTATGAGGTGTCACTCATGGCTTTTTACATTAGGGCACAGCCTTTCAAATGAGCTCCTACAAATTCTTTTTTTTTAAAGCCAAGGTAAAAATAACAAGAAATAAAATGGACAGATGCAGAGATGAAATGAGGCTGGGAGAAAAGAAAGGAAAATAAATAAATCAAGCAGAACAACTGACAAACAAGACTCGAAAAGAGAGAGAGAGAGACGTGCAAGCCGAGGGGGGAAGGAAGCTTTGACGAGAGAGAGAGAGAGTGGGGGGGTGAGGAGGAGGCGGAGGCGAGTGTTATCGGAAGCGTTTGACGCAAGCACCTGCATAGGTGACTCAATCCAACGAGCTCAGACGCGCCCCCGACCTTTTGTTGGACGACCTGAAGCCTCGTGGTATTTCTGGAAACGCGGCGCTTAAAATAACGAATCCGCCTTCAAATGCCCCGCGTGGCTATCGTCTACGTCACGATCTATTTTTTTTGTCACTTGTCTCGGCCCATTGCAGATTTGGCCCGCAGTGAATGAGGTTCGCGGCTGTCAAAAGAAAACACACCACCACGAGTGATTTATTTTCACTTGATTTATGCTGCTTCGTGTGCCGTGGTACATTAACATTTTTATTTATGTAGCGCTTCAATAATAGGCGCCGGTTGCAAAAATGAACCAGGTAATTAAATAAAATAGCATCGAAGGAGCCAATAAAAAGGATCCATCGAAAAGGATTCATCATTGTTGGCCACAATCTCTTCACTACGGACAAAGGCTTTGTTTTCTCTTGTTGCCCTCCGGAGGCATATTTTTATTTCGACAAATCTTCCTTTTACACCATTGGAACCTCATTTGCCAGTAAAAAATATGATAATTGGTTTTTACCCTTCTATCTGGCAACAAAACTGACACCTTTTTTTTACAAGGAGTCATGTTTGCATAGACCACAATACCTGCAGTCATAATGCAAACAAAAAACATAACTCAGCTGTCCTTGAGATTGTCCACACCCGAGACAGCTTTCGCCAAAAGGCGTCATCTGATCCAACCCATGTGAGACTAGGCTCAAGGAAAGCTGAGTTATGTTTTTTTTGTTTGCATTATGACTGCAGGTATTGTGGTCTATGCAAACATGACTCCTTGTAAAAAAAGATGTCAGTTTTGTTGCCAGATAGAAGGTAAAAAAACAATTATCAAATCTTCCTTTTCTCGTCATATATTTTTGATGGAACTGCACGCATCTGGTGCACTGCCCATCGTGTGTTTTCTACTCACCAGATTTAAGGATGATGCGACACGCTCAGGCAAACGATCCAGCTCGTACGCACGTGCCGGGCGGATCGTTACATTGCAGGATTATGCGAGAGATATTTTGTGCAACCGACCAACGTCGTTCATGCTGCCTCTCATCTTTCCTCGTCGTTACGGTTTCAAGACTGTTAATGTGCATTGGAACAGAGCGTCACATGGAAGGAATCTGAGGTAGCGCCCACTCGTACTAACACCTTCCCTGTCTCCAACTCCCCATGGTCACCCATCATCAATCCACTCGCCTCATTTCGATCTTTGTTTATGCCACGCATCGTCACCACACCTCATTTTACATATATCCCATCCACTGATCTCCTTTCATCTCTTCCAGATTTGAAGCTTTCGTGACTGCAGAATTATACTCTTAGGTTTTTACGGTAAGCACGTAGGTAAAAATAATAGAAATAAAATAATAATAAATGAAGATAAATCAATTAAATCACGATGTTTCGGAGGCAACACAAGTCTCCGTTTTCAGGTGGGACCGTCAAAGCCAAATTTACTGTATCAAGTGGCTCACTTGTGTTGCCTCTGAAACGCCGTGATTTAATTTATTTATTTTCATTTATTATTACTTTATTTCAATTTTTTTTTCCCTACGTGACTTTACCGAAAAAACCTAATAGTATGAATCCTTTCATCTCGCCAACCATCTTGTACCATAGTTCACTGTACAGCGCCTTGGTTAAGGCGCTTTATAAATGTATGATAAAATAAGATATCCGCCTCCATGGGCCGTTCTCCAACACGGAGGGGCCGCAATGCTCTGCGGGAGATCCTGATGGATAATTCGTCTCCTTGACGTGACGCCGACAGCCACGAGCAGCATTTTAACTGGGGGGGGTGGGGGTGGAATTACCGGCAAAAAAAAGTGTTGAGGTTTTTCTTGGCACGTGGGGAATACGAGCCAGGCCCCTGGGAAGTGATTGTTGCGTGGTAATTGCGGTGTTTGCTGCCTGGTAATTGTGGTGGGACACAGACCTAAAAATTAGGTTACGTCCGGAATAAACCAATTTGACGCCTGAATGGGAAAGTTGTTTGTTTTACCTTGCTTGGTCAGATGTTTGTGGCGCGGTTTTGCAACATGTTGTAAAACCGCTAGCATTGTTTGGAAAATTATTTACATTATATGATATTGGCAATATTTTTGAACCGAAATATAATATATTTAAATGAAGATGAGAATATAATAATTTACACCAGACAGTTCAATCATTCTTTTCAGGACAGTCCTGCATTTTGGATGTTTGGCTAATTCCATTTAAACATGCTTTTGGCATGTGGGAAGAAATGTGAGCTCCCGCAGAAAACCCACCATGCGTGGAGTAGATAAATTATTTGGCAAACTGCTGCATTGGCAGTGGTGCACAAGCACAGTTAACAAAATAAAAATTCAACCCATTCACCAATAACGCTGGGTTGAACAGCACAAATATGTGAGGTGTGATGTTTCGGGCTATTTCCCTTCTTTAAAGCATGTGCTATGAACGCACATGACAGGGCAGCACTCAAACGTTTCACACAGATCTGTTCATGATGGCACTTTGTTGCACTGCCATCTCTCCGTTACCACCTTGCTGCCCAGCGGGTTTGGGAATCTTGCAAGTATCGACATGATCCACCAACCGTCGACTTTTAAAGTGCATGTGCCACTACGTCTGTCTAAATCGAGTCTCAAGACACTTTTATAGGAGGGTCTTGTTTGCGACATTTGGCCAGTCATGAGTCTCAAATGGGAGGAAGGGACCAATTGTAAATCGCGATCACGATGAGCGTGCGTTTATTTTAATCCGCGGAGGTTGGTGCACGCAATTCACAATCGCAAGGTAACAAGGTCAAAGGCAGGCAAGCGGCTCGACTCAGCCCATCCCTCTAGGGTCAATAATACGAGTACCACTCTGCGGTAAGTCAATAGTGGCTCTCGTTTGAACACAAGGACCTCTTGCCAAAGGAATGTGGATTTTCCACCACTGGCTTGAGAGAGGAGCCGTTTGATTTGATGATGTACGGTTTTCCGTGAATCGCGAGAGCGTTGTATGTATGTTGAACTTCCTACACACCATAGCCAACCATGATAATCGGAGGTGTGGGAAAGGATAAACTAAACACAAAAACCTGTCCTTAAAAAATGTTGTTTTTAATTTAGATTCAAAAGTGCCATAGCTCCAGTGACTTCCTAATATCGGAAGGAAGAGTGTTTCCAGACGGCCGCAGAAACGCATCTGGAAAAGCGCGATTCCGTAACCGTCTTTGTTCGATGGCGATACCAAAACCGCTGCGAGGATGACCAGAGTTCGCGTGATGCTTGATGTCGTTGTCGTCGTTCATGTTCCTCTTGATGATGATGTTGTTTTTTTGTGCAGGTGTCTGCCTGAAGGAGCTCACTACCTGGCTCCAGACCTCAACTCGCTCTGAGCCTCATAGACTCCACCCCAGCGATTCAGGAGAAGCTGGATGGGTGTGGATCTTGGGAGGCGGCGGCGTATATAAGGTAAGGGATCATAGATTAAGGAAGTATTTGATCCTCATCTGTTGGTGTGTGTGCGTTTGTGTGCCTTACTCTGCGTGGCCCTTTTTTTCAACGGTTTTATTTAACTTGACTCCCGTTTGTCGTGGTCAAATCTTGTAATCAAAAGTTATTCTACTTACTCTTGTACAATCAATTCGAAAATTTGCACACGTACTCAGATCCGGTGACAATGCATGCCTGTATCAAAGTCGGCATCATTTCGTCAATTAATTGGCTCCTTTCAAGCAATTACAATTTTAGTATGGACGCCTTATTAATTATATATATGTTTTGAAGGTCAAAAACGCCACGGTCCCTTAACTGGAATCGCCTCGCACAAAAATCAGGCGCCGCGTGTCTCAGACACGCCTGCTCCGTGTGAACGAGTAGTACATTGAAGATTAATTTATAAAATAACCAATTATTTCAAGTAAGTGTTGATGTGGGAGCAGGCGCCGCATCATTGACATACTTCTCAAGGGTGAGTTAAACGAAGTTGTGAATAAAATCGTTGNTTTTTTTTGCTTTTTTTTTAAAGGAGTTTATTGTGTCTTTGTGTCTCTGCATCTGTCTCAGTATTTCTGTGAGTCTCTGCGTGTGTTCGTGTATTTCTGTGTTTATATCTCTGTCTGTCTACCTTGATCTCTCTTGAGTATTTGTCATTCTGTATTGTGTGTCTCTATTTTGTTAAATCCTTTATATTAAGTTCACTTGCTTGCTTGCGCGCTTACGACCGTGCAAATCGTTCGGTCGTTTTTAACCCACTTCCCGTGATCCAATCGAGCTGACATTTTGCACACAGACTCGTTGTGCGTGACAATTTATTTTCGTGAAAACAAATTTCCATGACTTTACACTTTTTAGGAAAAAAATATATTTAATTACCAATTGCTTAATGGTGGCAGGCAATCATCTGACCCATAGGTGGCAGCCATCTCAAGCCAGAGGACGAGAGGACTCTAGCTGCCACGCATATAAAGGATTTATAGTGAAAAACTTTGTTTTTACGGGTTAATTTTTTCACTTTGTGTTTTTCGTGTATGTCTCTCTCCTACGTCCCCTTCTCCCCCATCTTGTAAGCATCAAATACGAGTTCCTGGCTCGCAAGCACCCATACGTAACCCAGGCGTGGAGTCACAGGAAATTCGCAAATGAGTCGAGGCCGTGCAAAATTCAGAATCGGAATCTTGATTTAGACTGGAGGAATCGATGAGCAATGGAGATGTCCAGCGCACATTGATTTTGATGTGTTTAATAATCTCCATATATAAAGGCAAAGTTGTGATTATGTGTGTCTGTTCAAAATGTTTAGCGTACTTCCCGACATGCAACAAACTTTAAATTTGCCATGTGGGTACTTTCCAGACTGACCATGCAAAATTAAAAATACATTTTGGGGGGGGGGGGGGGAGCTCAATAATGCAAGTGAGCTGTGACGTCAATCTGTCATGTGACCCGCGCACGTGGAAGCGTAACGCATTGTAGTGTAGTGGTTAACGCGCTGCGCTACGAACCCGGCGACCCGAGTTCGATTCCCGTCACGGCCACCACTGGTGCCGATTATTTGAACTGGTCCTGGACCTCCCTAGGTCGACTCAGCCTCAAACGAGTAACTGTTGTGGTGTGTGAACATCGCCACTGGGGAGACAAAGGCGGCCGGACGTGGTGGATCCAAGTCCCGGGCGAAGCCGGGTAGTACAGCTCGTGATAATATGAATAATGCGCATTCCATCCTCGGATCCCAATGTGCAATGCATGAAAAGCAGGAAACAAAAACAGAACCAGGGGCAGCCGACCAACTAAAAAGGAAAGGCCATTCTAGATTTGAAGTTTTCGTGACTGCAAGGATCCATACTCTTTGGTTTTTTTGGTAAAGTCACGTAGGTAAAAAATTTAAAGTAAAATAAATGAAAATGAAAACAAATAAATTTAATCACGACGTTTCGGAAGCAACACCAGAATCCGTCAGATCTGACTGCTCCAGCAAAATTACTGAAGCGTATGAAGATAGTTATTATTATAGGAAAAGCCACTTTAAAGAGACGGGTTTTCAAAGCAGACTTGAATATCTCTTTTGTCTTCGATCGCCCGATTTCAAGTGGCAAGGCGTTCCGTAGCTTGGGTGCCACCCCAGCAAAAGCCCGACCACCAAAAGAACACAGCTGAGACCTGGGAGTGCTGAGCAGTTGTAGATCATGAAATCTTAAGGACCTTGATGGAATATATAAGTGTATTAGTTCCTGCAAGTAATGTGTGGGATAGTAAAATAGGAGATTAAAATTAGCCACACTGTCTCCCACTCCCCCAAGAGCTCGTGTCCCGCCACCACTCATCCTATTCGGGAATCAATCGCGCCACGTATTTATTTTCGGAAATCGCAATTGCATTACCTTGCGAGGCAAGTGTGCATAAACACATTAAAAACGGCTGAAGGCCATTGGTGTTGGGCAATAAACTAATTTGTGTGTAAGTTTATTTCAGTCGTCATTAATTCCCAATCGCCATAGATGTCACTTCCCACGCACGCACGTGCACGCGGCTGGTGGTTCGATAACGTCACCAAGCACCTGCCCATCACCTCCCGTCAGCGGCACACGTTTAGAAGAGAGGCAGAGATTTTTTTTCCCAATATTTCGTGTTAAATTTCGATTTTAAGCTTTCGTGACTGCAGGGATTCATATTCTTGGTTCTTTCGGTAAAGTCACGTAGAAGGGAAATAATAAAATAAAAATAGTTTCTTGCTGTGGTTTTCACACCTGATGATGATTGCTTGTGTTGCAATCGAAACGTGAGAATTTTATTGTTTTATTTATTATTTCCCTTCTACGTGACTTTACCGAAAGAACCAAGAACACTTTCGTGTTATCCGATTAGTCAAGCGGTTGAATCGATAGTCGATAAATTGACCGATTACTTACATGATCGGAGAACCCAGCTCCAATTCTATCATGTGCTAGCAGTCGCTTCCCACCCAAGCCATCGATGCAATGGCTTTATCTTCGACCGTATTTCGCAATTGGCACGTTCTGCTAACGATCATGTTGGCTACGTACGGTGCGAAAGAAGTTCAAGATACATCCATGTTTCTGGCCCAGAAACATGTATGTATGCCCATGTTACTGACACGGGATATACCCAAAGGAGTGTAGAGAGATGCGTGCTTCGAATTGCATTACGAAAGGAAAGGGGACCACTTGTATTCGGCAAGAAGGTGAACACCCAAATCAACTAGAAGAAAAGCAAGTGGGGTTTGGGGAGGACACGTCGCGAGAAGGATTGTGGGCAGTGGTCGAGAATGATAGCGGAGTGGCAGCTCGGGCAGGAGCCGTGTCCGAGACGGCATCCGCGAGAGAGACGGAGCGATGAGATCAGCTCGCGTGCAGGCGTTCGTGGATTTTTGCTCGTGACGGATTGGGAAGGCCTTCATCCAGCAGTGGATTGATCTACAGCTCTGTCTTCTGTTGGCGGAACGTGGCTTTTGCGGATCCCTCGGGATTTGCGTTTGAGAGAGCGGTGCTTGGAGCAGTAGAATGAGCTGCTGTGCTCTCTCCTCTAGAGGATTCCATCCCAAGCTCGAGTTTGTAACCCCGACCCCAACCCTGACCTTTCTTCCTTGCCCCGTGCGTGTTTTATCCGCGTAGCCTCGTTATTGCAACCGCTTCGTTACACCGTACATCACTGCGTTCAACAATGCAGCCCTTATTTTTAGTATGGTACAGTATTTAACGTCAAAACGTGCCGTGCTCAACTGAGTTAGTCCATAGGCGGTCCTGAGCCAGAGGTAGAAATTCCATGTTCTAACGGTAGTTTCATTCTTGTCATTGAACGACTGTAAGCACTTAACGCTGGGGTTGATGCGTTGATCTTACATACATGTTTACGCTCGTCACGTACGTGTTGAACTTAACATACTCTTTGGTTGATAATTGGTTGTTTACCCTTCTATCTGGCAACAAACTGACACCTTTTTACAAGGAGTCATGTTTGCATAGACCGCAATACCAAGGACAGTGCATACATTATCAGAGTTATGTTTTTTGTTTGCATTATGACTGCAGGTATTGTGGTCTATGCAAACATGACTCCTTGTAAAAAAAAAAGGTGTCAGTTTTGTTGCCAGATAGAAGGGTAAACAACCAATTATCATATTTTTACTGGCAAATGAGGTTCCCATAGTGTAGATACTTTTGGTTCTTTCGGTAAAGTCACGTAGATAGAAAAATGAATAATAGAGCACGACGTTTCGTTCGCAACACAAGCAATCGTCTTCAGGTGACAAAATACAGCAGGCGGACTGCTGAGGCAGGAAGAAATGTAGCGAGAGAGCTATCACGTGACTTTACCGAAGGAACCAAAGCGTATGAATTCCTGCGGTCACGAAAGCTTAAAATCAAGTACTAACGGCTCGCTGCGAGAATTCCAAATGGAAATGTCTTTGTGTCGTGACCGGCACAATTGGAAAGTAATACAATTCTCCAACAGATTCTATTCTAAATAAGCGTAAAATTAGGCGCGAAAGAATAATTCACATGTGCACACTCACTATAATCCTTGCCCTATAACTCACCCTGCGGCCTTCAGCGATTTCCATCTCTCTCAACCCTCCGAGCCTTACCCCGCCGTAACCTTTCTCTTAGTCTCGCGTGCGCCTACAAGACCGCTTTGTCTCCGTCGCGATGTTTCATATTTTACACGGCCGTTTCAGGCGAGGTCCAAGGTCCACTTGTTCTGTGGTGATATTCTTTTTGTTTCCACGTCTAGGAGCGTACGTGCAGCTTGCAGGCTGCACCAATTTCCCTCCCCTCCCCAACCTCAGCACTCGCCCACAATTTTTATTTGTCTTTCTACAGCTTTTGATTGCTCGTTTGTTTATTTTGTCACTGCTTCGTTCATAGGCGAGGTGCTATGTGCGAGTGTGGGGAGCGGTGGCGCAGCGGTTAGCGCGCTGAGCTACGAACCCAGCGACCCGAGTTCGATTCTCGCTCCGTGACGATGAACTGAACCGGCCTAGGTCGACTCGGCCTCAAATGAGTACCTGGTGCGGTGTGTAAGCATCGCCACTGGCGAAACGAAGGAGGCCGGGCGTTGTGCTGGCCACCCACCCTTCGTGTGCGTGCAGGCCTTATAGGTGCTGTCGCTCACATCACTTTCCCCAACAGTCTGTTAAGCTTCACAGGGGATCAATGTCTTTGCATTTTCGCCAGGTGTTGGGTGTGTAAGGTGGTCGGGTGGTTCGCGTTGGAGACACCGAGTCGAGCACTGCGGTTAAACCGAATTCTCGAGTGCAGCGAGTTGATGGTGTTAGCCCGGCCACCACAAAGGTCTGCATGAAGAAACAAAATACATAATTTGGTTTAATTTCGATTTAAAGCTTTCGTGACTGCAGGGATTCATCTTCTTGGTTCTTTCGGTAAAGTCACGTAGAAGGGAAGTAATAAAATAATAAAATAAACATAATAAAATAATTCTCACGACGTTTTATTTTATTATTTTATTACTTCCTTTCTACGTGACTTTACCGAAAGACCAAGAAGATAATTTGGTTTGTTAGCAAATGTGGTCAATTCCATTCTGAGGACTGAAATTTTTAAAGTTTAATTGATATGTGACAAACACTCGATGAGGCATATTACCGGCTTGCCACAAGTGTGGATTCAATCCATTGAAGTGATTCGTAAGTGGTTCTGCGCCATAACTCGAGAACCCGATTAAACCGGGTTCTCGAGTATCGTATGTTGATGGCTCAGGCCTGTCAATGATGATTGCACTCTAAAAATATGATTTCTANTTTATTTTGCACTTCATGTGGCTTTTTCCAGCTGTCGTAGCTAAATTGTACAAATATACTGGATGATGAGATGCGGCGAAGCCACTGTGTTGATAGTGTTGAGTCAGGGCTATCTCTTGATTTGACTACAGCAGTTCATGGCATCGTTTTATGATGCCAGTCTATTAATTTGACAATGGGCGTTTTTCGTTAAATTACTCCGCTCGCACCGTTTACGTAAATTTGCGATGCATTACGGATCACAAACGTCGAGCAGATGCATGAATGATATGGGAAGCGTGTGGGCCAACTCCAAATGATGTCAACAAGTGTGAGCGACAGAGGTATCCATCTCATCCACCTCCTCCCATCACCGCAACCACCATCTCCCATCACTTCCACCACGTGCCATCTCTTCCATGTCCTCTGATCTCCTCCAGCACCTCTCGTGTCCTCCACTCCCCCTGTACGTCTCCTCTGCCTCCTCCCATGCCTTCCACTCCCTCCATCATCAGCCTCCATTCGTTGGCAGGGGCTGGGGGTTTTGATCGAAGGAGATGAGGTCCGTTGGTTGGGTCATTCTAAGGCTGAGGTGAGAAGCTTCCAGGCCGCAGGTACCACAAAATGATGGCAGACTGCTTTGTTGGGGCATCGAAAATTGCCAACCCTTCCGGTGGCAAATCCTGGCGAAAGCTTCGCAAGTGAGGAACGGTGCGCATGGAGGCATGTGCATTGCGTCCACAAACCTAGACAGGACAGTGGTGAGAGAAGTAAAATACGGGGTCCGTCGTGAGGTGGTGTGAGGACCGTCGAAGAAGGACAAGGAGTAAGAACAGTGGACGGGCTGCTGGTGGTGAGGTGATGCCAGAAGAGGATGAGGAGGTGTCATGGTTAAGAGTATGAAGAGGAGTAAGATGGATATGGTGTGTTTGACGAGTAGGAGGAGGTGGATACGGGGTCTGTGAGGAGGATGAGGAAGGGATATGGTGTCTCTGAAGATGCGGGGAATGAGAAGAAGAGGATAAGGGAGGATGAGTATGGAGAGACACTGTTGCTGCGAGGAAGCCGTTTAATGTTACTGTGGTAACGAGGGTAACCGGTGCATACCACCGTCACGTTTTCATGGCCACATCTCGCTCCCACCGGGTGTAATTATTTTTTCAGAAGAGCTCAGTTTATTGTCCGTGGGNTTTTTTTCTTTCATTATTTTTTCCCTGTTTTGTAGGGAAGGAAAGGGGACGAGCGGGGAAGGGAGCGCGTGCGATTTGTGGGGCAGGGCAATCGTCACATTCGGACGAGGTTTTACTTTTTTAGATCAATTCAGGCGTGTCAGAGGTGGAAATTCCACGTTCCTAAGGCAGGGCCATTCGCTCCGTTGAACAAGTACCTCGTTTAATCGCTCAGTTTAAACGAGGTATTCAAGCGCAGAGGGTTGATGGTCTCAACCTCGTCACCAACGACTGCACGCGAGAGCCGTCGTTATCGTTGAATTCGGGAAATATTTCGCCTTTGACCATTACGATTTAAGAAATAATTTCGTTTGACTGCAGTCATGTACATTTCTCTCTAACAGGGTGGTGCTTGGGAAAGTGTGGCACCCGAGTGGATGGGAGGACACTTGAAGGGAAGTCGGAAGCAGTTCTGTGATATCTCTATCCATCGGGCGTTCTCTTACACGGGGTGGTGCACTGCCCGCAACGGTGCCACTGTGTCACCTACGTGCGTCTCGACTCGCTCACTGCCGTGTAACGCCAGCGGCACGACTCGCCTTCTGCAGTAGAAAAACAAAACAACCTGGTGCATCCTGAGCCGTGCCGGCCTGGCTGGGCCTCCAGTGGAAAAGCGGAATAATATGCAGGGCATTATTCCAGACCAAGTTGACCGTGGAAATTAAAGTTACCCGGGCGGTAGAGAAAAATTAAAATTAGAGCGACGGTATCGTGTGTTTGATCGTGGCCTTGTGCAAACTTTCCCTGTCTTTATTTTCCCTCCACCCTCTTTCTCCTTATGGAACCATCAGCACACGCGGATGATTTCATTTCACCGCCTCCGTTTGTTGGTTCTGTGGCTCAAGATTTTGATTAAAAACCAAAAGCCTAACTCGTCTTGCTGCCCCAATGCCCATTCATCAGGGGCACTGACGGGCTGGTGGCGGTGGTGGAAGTGAGACTAAGAAAGGAAAAAATTAATTAATTACATCTCTGCAGTGCACATTCTCCCATACCCTGGGAAGCTTTTGTATGAGTATTTTGGCATTTTCATGGGTGTTTCTTGTAACATATGTTTGTTATTTGGGTTTTTTCGTGTTTTTTCATAACGTGGTTGTTGTCCTTTATGCGGTGATATTGTATGTCGTACGTCTCTTGGATCTGCAACTCCGGGTAGAGTTCTGTTGGTTAATCTCCGAGGCTCCCCTTGCTGTGAGGGTGTCGGTTTGTATACCGACCAGGGTCTACTCTGTCATCACTATTACCGGTTTCACGAATAATCCTGCCTCGAATGTCACCATCACCATGAATACTGCCATCACTTTCAACAACAACCACCATTTATCACTGCTTGACGGTGATGTGACCAGCACACCATCATTACTATTGCCACCACCACAACACTATTATCACCACCACTAATGCCACATCATTACTATCAGCACTATATTATTATATAACCACTACCACCAACAGCATTATCTGGATCCCTCATCCACACTAGGGCAGAATTATCCTACCTGCCCTGCCACAGTGAGTCATTCTCGTCACATGACAGGCAGACTGATGTTTTTATTCTCAGAGCTGGATTTTGCCAAATTAAGTTTAAAGCCAAATTTAACTTGATAGCTTTTTTTCACGCGGCCATTTTTGACTGAAACGAGACCCATAAACTTGCTAGACTGGGATCCAGTTTAATCACAATTTAGTCGCTAAGTCCGCAAGTCACTGTGCGAGTCTGTGTGTCTCTGTGCGAGTCATTGATGTCCCGGCTAAGACCAGCAACTTGCTACGCTTGAGAACCTTGTTTAAGCGCAGTTTGGCGGCTGAAAAATGACTCCGAACCCAGGATCTCAATGTTGCCGGCTGAACCCAACCTCAGTTAAACACCAGGCTTGGGCTTTCATCCATCTTAATCCTCACAGGGACCTTTATTTTCAGAACAGGTTATTTTAAAACGCATTAATAAAATAAAGAACAAAATGAACTATGCGTTTTCCACTTCCTTCCAGAACGATCTCCCCTTCCGCAGAATCCCTCTAGAGCTCGCTCGCGCACCTGCTCACGTAGGGTCCAGGGACGGTCATTAATGTGCTCCGGCAATATCTCGGGCTGGGCATAAATCTCAACGGTCGGGCCGCGCGTACTATCGCTCCGTCTAATTAACGATGGGAGAGCAAAGCAAAGCAAGTCGGCCCCGCCAGTCCTTCCCCCCCCCCACCAAAGCCCCCTCACCCCACCCTGTCCTCGTTAGCGAGGAGTCATTATTTCCTGCGCCATTAAATCGTGCTAATTAGCGTTGCCGGATGGATTTTACAGCCACCAGCTCCGGCGTCGTGAGCATGACAATGCCGTTTAATGTTCTCATTTATTATCCATTTTTGGGGTCATTTTCCCAAATGTAATCCGATTAGGCTTCGCATCGCGAAAAGAGAAAACGTGTCCGCGTGGGACTCTCTCAGTGAGCAGTGCATCATCCTGTGCTGGCGACATGAAGTTAGGATATTGTAGATCCATTCTTTGCAAGATCTCCGTGTTTCGGATGTTGACTGCAAGGTGGTTGTCAACACGTTTGGTTCCCCTCGATCGCGAAGAAAGGGGGCCCTAACCAACAAACTTGGTCAAGATGTTGGTGCTTCAAGTGTCTAGCCAAAAGAGCAGGATGACATGTCGATGGAATAGAATAATCGGCAACGTTCACTTTGTTATCAATCACTCGGGCCCCTTTGAATGGCAGCTACGTATGTATGTATGTTGAACTGCTTTCGCACCGTACGTAGCCAACTGTGCTGATCGGAGGTGCGGGGGAAGGACACACAAAAAAAGCAGTTTGAAAGAAATGAGTTTTCACATCCTGCTTGCTGAAGGTAAAAACAACTCCCTACGTGGCGCTGCCAATGCGACGTGGCAGATGAGTGTCAATGATGTCACCAAAGCCCGAACATCACCTCCCGTTCAGCGACACACGTGGGGACAGGGATTAGACTTTTATTTCATCGTTATCCGATTAGTCAATCAAATGTAATTGGTAATCTGTTACTTGATAATTGGAGAGCCGAGCTCTGTTAGACCGTGTCACACATTTTTCCCAGGGTTGGTTGAGTTTACTGAAGTCACTGGAATATTAATAATCATGATTCATAAGCGGATAAAATTCCTGCAGTGCGTCGATAACACAAGTCAGCGGGTGGAATAGAAGTCATGGTTTGGTTCTGAAACCAGGATTCGGCCACAGTAATCCATGTTTCCATCACGTACACATCTCTGTCCACCTATTATTATTATGATTGTTGACCCAGGAAAGCCTTAGTTAACAACAACAGCATCCCATTCGCCAAAAGTGGCGGTGACTCACCGGCGCCTGTGCCAGGCCACGTGCACTTTGAGGCCACGTGAAGTGTTGAAGGCTCACTGACAGGATGTCCGGGACAGACCCAGGTGCCGTGGGTTTGACAGACTTAGTCTCGTACTTCACCACAGCCATAATTAGGCGACTCCTTCATTTCCCGCTGACAGCACGAGACAGCCAGTGCTCATCTTCCGGCGTTCTTCTAACCCCTGGCTCATGGCCGCCTACACAACAGACGAGGCCTGTCCCGCAATCATTTGAGCAGGCAGACCCTTCACGTTCACAATCACATCCCAGCATATCGAATTGCTTTGTGTAACTCCCGTGTCCAGGTCTGACAGGCAAAGCGCAGTTCTCTGGGGAAGCTGACCGGATTGTCTCCGCTGAATTTAACCGAGGATCACGATGGTTCACCGTGTGGTCTCCACATTTGCATATTCCCCCGTCGCAGGCGGCAGATTCCTCCGCTAAATTGCACAGATACGGCATTTTGGCCGTCCCGTCATTAGCAATTCTACTTGGAGTCATGCCCTTTTAATTGCTCAGCCGTTGGTATTTTTTTTCCTCAATAATTGAATGTGCAGTATCTTTAAAAAATATATATATTTTTTAGATGTTTTGCTGTCTACAAGAACGACCGTTTTTCAGTCCTAAAGATGGAAGAAGAGTTTCCGACGCCATGTTGGTCTTGGAGGTTTTTTTTATTTTACCATACTTCACCGCACTTGTCAGTGCACTGGACCGGTTCGGATATCGCTGCCCAGCGACATAAACTATGCACGGGATTCTGTGTGCCATCACGCCAGAGGTCGCAAACGGGTTTTGATTTTACCCGTACCGGCCGCACCAGGGTCGCAAATGGGTACCCGTACCGTACCCGGCCGGGTAGCCGTTCCCTACCCGTACCCTACCCGAAATGAGTGACAAACGGCTACTCACCAGTGACTCACGGCCTACCCGTACCCGTACCCGGCTGCACCAGGGTCGCAAACGGCTACCCGGCTACCCGTACCCGGCCGGGTACGGGTAGCCGGGTATTGAGTAGGGTACGGGTATCGGGTACCGGTTGCGACCTCTACATCACGTCCTCTACGTTCTCAATCTTTGCTATCTCTCACCCCCTTCACTGGAACTAACTTCCCCCTCTGCATTAAGCAGTCACCTTCGCTCACTAGTTTCCACTCCTCACTCGAAACTCGCTTATTGTTCCGAGCTCACCCTGTGACGCCTTAATCGCCTGCTCATAACCAGCACCCCCGTTACTGTCCCCTCTCCGCGCTCTCACGATATGGCTATCACTCATTGGTTAAGGCGCTATATAAATTACGTTAAGAAAGATGAGAATCAAACTCGGTCACCGGGGTTCACGGTGGCGCAGCGCGCTACTGCTGGGCCATCACTCCATCCCCGTGGCGTTAAAAGGGTTAAATTGTGAGATATTATTTATTTTATTTACCCGGGAAAGTGTTTGTGACATCGCACGTTGATGTGAGGAGGCTGTCACTGTCTTAAGACTCCTTTCTTCCACCTCGACACAGGAGACTCGCACAATCACAGCCGACCGCATTCCCAATTAATTTCCCTCCTGGCACCCCTGACGAACCAAACAATGAATTAATAATGCATGCAATTGCACTTTACTTATATATGTTTGCAACATGCACACACATACATACCCACACACATCCCGTGAGCCATACAGACGTTGGATCAAATGTTCGCGAGCGCCCATTCAGTCTGGCACAAAGCACCAGGGGTGATGTGTTCAGCACTACATTGCCGCATTTCACTTCCCAATGCTGCCGTTTATACCCCAGGTACTCAGAATTAGGGGAGGCAGAAGGTTGGTACAGACAATTGTCACTCTTGTTGCCATGACAGAAATCTAACTCGGGTCGCCGGGTTCGTAGCACAGAACGCTAACCACTGCGCCACCGCTCTCCCCCCCCCAAAAAACTCGCACACAAAACAAAGATCCCC
The DNA here is from genome assembly GCA_018977245.1 of Lethenteron camtschaticum. Taxonomy (NCBI): domain Eukaryota; kingdom Metazoa; phylum Chordata; class Hyperoartia; order Petromyzontiformes; family Petromyzontidae; genus Lethenteron; species Lethenteron camtschaticum. The sequence goes on from MU249615.1 coordinate 3,361,974, forward strand.
TGTATAATCTTAACAGACTGTTGGGGCAAGTGCTGTTAGAGAGCACATCTGAAGGCCGCACGGCACACGAGGGGGTGGGTGGCCAACACCACGCCCGCCCTTTGTCTCCCTGTGGCGATGTTTACACATCCACCAGTTACTCATTTGAGGTTGAGTCGACCTAGGGAGGCCAGGACCGGTTCAGATAATCGTTGTGGTTGCCGTGACGGGAATCGAACCCGATGCCAGGTTCGTAGGGCAGCGCGCTAACCGCTACACACCCACAAACGTGCATATACACCACCCACATTCACACACTAAACGCAATGAGTCCGTGTATTGCTTGTAAGTTTGTACACGCGAACAAGCAGTCTTAAGCACCATTATCATTATGAATAATGTGAGCAGCTCACCGCAGTATTCGTGCCAAACATTGACCCACGACCCTATCTGTAACGTAGACATCACAAATAATCGGGATTGTGTCGGTACAGCAGTTTTGGAAACCTTGTGTGGATTGTAATTAAACATCTCAATCGTGTTAATATTCTTGAATGCGTCGATTATTTGCGAGTAATGCTAAATTCTACGAATGTTTATTAGGATAATGGAACAAAGTAACTCGGCAGATGAGACAGAACAAAGGCCGTGCTAATAAAAGCAAAACATTCTTGAATGGAACACGGGTGAATTGTTGTGCATGCCTAATGATGATTATTTGTATTATTCTGCTTTTTTCACCCAGGAAAGCCTCACAGGAGTCCCAAGACTTTCTTTAAGGATAATCCTGCCAAGCTTTCTCAGTCGGATTTCCCAATAGTCATTTAAGAGTCATTCTTTAAAAAAACATTGCCAAATTTAAATCTCGACGCCAGTACATGATGGCCTCCTTTTAATGACGTTAAATCTTTAACGTACGTTGTGAAGCAGACTGCACGTATCCACGCTTGTATCACCGCAGTTTTGAACCACATTACCTCCGCAACGAGCGGCGAGTGCACATTCGCTGTGCCATGATCGATGTGGTGGCGATCGTTACAGTGGTGCTGCGATGACCTCACTCGCGACTTGTACTCGCGAGCACACATTCGGCGACCACCGACAGCGGCTAAAATGTAAAGGTGCAGCCCTGCAATTGCTCACTCACGCCGCTGCTGGCAGAATGGCCACGTCTAGAGGGAGCTCTGGAGAGCCCTTGATAAGCTACTCTCTATACTGCAGTCTGTAACGTACACCACGGTTAAGTCATTTCACGGCTGGGACAATCGAAGGTGGAGCCCGCGCAGAATGTTAATGGCTCTATCCTCCGATCGTTAGCCGTTTGTTTGCCGTGTGTGGCTAACGCCGCCGTGTCCGTATTTACACCGCTCTCCTGCCCTCTCCTCCCTTCCTCCCCCTTCAATCCCCCCCCTCCGTCTACCCCCACCCCGCTCCACTCCCGCGTAGGAGGCCATGGAGCACAGTGCGTGCAGACGCCTCTTCATCACGCGTGTCTGCAGACAATGGAGGCTGACGCCTTCTTCCCAGACATCGATGCTGACAAGTTCAAGCTCCTGCCGGGGTGGGTGGCTGCGTACGTGCGTGCGTGGGCGTCCTCGCCAACGGAAATGTCACAGCGTCTTCTCCGGGCCCGAATGATGTCTCAAAAATTGGGTGGTGCGGGCCCTCCCACTGGAGGCAGTGAGCCAGTGCTGGAAATTCAACGTTCCCGTGACGGGAGCCGGTCATATTGTTCCGTAAGATGAGCACCGTTTATTGACCCTGCGCCAAGTGATGTAGTGTCACCAATCGGTGCTCGATTTAGAGACCACGAGAAGGATGATGGTGGTGATTGACGATGATGGTGGTAGTGGTGGTGGCAGTGATAATGATGATTGATAAATTGATGGCAGTGATAATGATTTACAATTCATGACAATAACGAATGAAGATGATGATTGTTAGGATGATAATCCCTAATTAGGAGCCAATCATTTGACCAAACATTTAATAAAAGCGCATATTATGGCCCAACATTTATATAACTTAAGTAAAAACCATTCTAACACTCACGGGGAACGCGCACCGTTACAACGCGGAACGCGCACCGTTGCAACGCGGTTTCTGAGTGGTCGACGACAAAATACTTTCTTGAGCTGCGCGGCCGAGTGGTACGATGCAGTACGCGGAGTGACGCGGTATGCGGCAACGTGTACCCTTAGTTCTTCTGCCATCTCATTGCGCGTGCGTGCGTTCGTGCGTACATCGTATCTCGCCAAACTTTATCGTCGTACTATTTATGGGAAACTTGTTTTGGCCGTACGCGTTTTTCGCATTGACGCGGCACTTTTCAGCAGCGCGCGTCTCTAGCGCGTTAAACGAGGTCCGCGCCATCGGGTGATTGTTGAAGGCGGGCCAGAGTCAAATTGACGGAAGAGACGGCGGGAACGGGATGGAATGATTTTGGAAAGCGTCATCTGGTGATGAAACGCGTTTCACCGGATGGAAAACATTCTGATTCATAACGCTATGCCGCACTTTACTCCCTTTCGTTGGACGTCTGTGTAATAATTTTATTTAATAATCTCATTGATTCTGGCAGCTTTTACACTTTGTCGTACTGTGAAGGCAGTGATTACCCTTCACATGTGACATCTGAAAATCGCGCTGCTCACCTGATATATGTTTTGGTGTTGTGAGGTATGTGACTTTTGTTGCCTTTAAAGATCTGCGTATATTTCTTCTACTTATAGTAGGTTTTTCTTTTAACTGGTAAAAACTGAACCTTTATTCAAGGCATCATTTGCAATAACCACAAGACAAGTAGTCCAAAAAGCAAACAAAAAGAAGCAACTCTGATAATGATAATAATATGCACATGATGCCTTGAATAAAGGTGTCAGTTTTGTACCAGTTTAAAAGGGTAAAACCTACTACTATATTTGCCACTGGTAAAAGAGATCTTATGGTGTAAATTTCTTCTACTTGTTTCATGATTCTCTTGTCACGTGTTACAGTTTCATCTTGCTCTCTAAGCGTTACTATTTGCAATTTTCAAAATATTTGACTTCCTACTTGCTGCTTTAATGTCTCCGTTATATTTGTTATTAGGTAGCATTAGTGAATGCCAGAGGTGGTGTTTGTAATCAGAAAAAATAAATTTCTATTCCCCCCCCCAAAAAATATATTCCACGTCGTTTGCTTTTGGTATCAAGAGCTCCGGCATTTCGCAGTATACCACACCCCATGCGAGGTAACATCCTGGAAAGTTGATGTCCCAGAACTACATCTGACGTCGCTTAAATTGACCTCTCTATCCACACTGGGGCACAGCTATTATATGCCCTGCAAAAGAGTGTGCATCAAATGTCAAATACAGTTCATTTATTTACATTTCCTGAAGAATTATACTGAAGTGAATTTTTTTTTATTGAGGATTGTTCCATGCACTCAGTGGAAAACCAGGCCAAAACCATCAACTCTTTCCACTCAAAAACCCCAGTTTAATTACAACCCTGGTCTATGCCCGTTTATGGGTCTCTGGGCAGGTGTATGGTCTCTGGGCAGGTGTATGGGTCTCTACGTGAGTTGATGGGGAGGGGGGTTTCTGAATGGGGAGCGGTGGCGTAGCGGTTAGAGCATTGCGCTACGAACCCGGCGACCCAAGTTTGATTCCCGCTCACGATGAATAACTGGCAAATATTTGAACTGGCCCTGGGCCTCCCTAGGTCGACTCAGCCTCAGATGAGTACATGGTGTGGTGTGTAAACATCGACAATGGGGAGACAAAGGCGGCCGGGCGTGGTGCTGGCCACCCACCCCTCGTGTGCTGTGCCGGCCTTCATAGGTGCTGGTCGCTAACGGCACTTGCCCCAACAGTCTGCTAAGGCTGTACGGGGGATCTTATTTTTTTATGGAGGTCTCTGTGTATGTCAATAATGACCTGGCCAAGACTCTCACCTCTGCTCTACACATGAGAACCCGGTTTAATCACGAACCTGTGTCTGGTTCACGAACCACGGTGCCAGCTCCTACAGAGCCACCCAGCCTCCTCGCAGCGGCTACAGTCCCCGCTCGCGTGACATTTCTGCCGAGCGTTCTGCAGCGCAGAGGTGCCGAGACATTTACAGCAGCAGGGTGGGAGGGGGGGGTGGAGGTTGACCCGGCTGTCTCGGCTTCTGGGAGATAAAGACGGCAAGGTGGGGTGGCGAAGGGGTGTGGTGTGAGGTAGGGGGAGGGAGGAGGGGATGGTTGCGGGTGGACAAGCAAGGAAGTGGCTGCACGAGGAAGGCTAAATTTAGACGACACGAATCACAAAGGGAGCTGGCGATAATTAAATTTTCATTCCCCGTCGAAGCCTAGTTTCTCCTGTGCCCTGCTCTCTCTCTCCTCTTTCTCCCCACCCTCCCCCCCCATCCGGATTACCTCTCTCATCTCCCCGTTTAACTCGCGAGCTCGCATGCTCTCTGCCGTGCCGTGTTAAGCGATCGACGTGGCACGCTGCTCCTGTTCATTGTTGTTGTTGTTTGCCTTGATTTAATTACGCATCGACGCCATTTATTATTTTTCTCTGTTGCTCCCGGAAGCTTTTTGTAATCGCCCGGACTGTGCTCAATTCATGAGGTCTCCGAAGATAAGCACGAGTTGAGCCTGGCTAGTATTTGGATGGGTGATGACCGTTCACACACTGGCTGTCTTCGTAGGCCCTCTGGTTGGCCATGCAGCGAAATGCATTGTTGTGCTCTGCCCCCTAATCTGCACTCCCCTGCCTTCTCCAGCCTGCACTGAGCAGCAGGGGCTAAATATCACCCAGAGCCCGCCCGTGTGGAGACGCTGTCTTCCAGCAGGGGATCGGACAAAAGGGCTGTACAAGTATTCTTTGGGTCCATACTCGTTGGTTCTTTCGGTAAAGTCACGTAGGTAGAAATAAATAAAATAAATCACGACGTTTCGATCGGAACACAAGCGACCGTCATCAGGCGGAACCGACACAGCAGGACAACCGCTGATTTTTCTTCGGTTCTTTCGGTAAAGCCACTTAGATAAAAATAATAATAAAAAGATTGTACAAGTATCGATCGGTGCAGTTTGTTTAAACCGAAAAAAACAAGCCCGTCATTACGTTTTGGTGAAGCTGCACTCGAGCTGCGGGGGTCGGCAGCATCCCAGCAGGCGTCGTGAATGTTGCCGGCGTGGAAAGCGGTGTTCTTCTGTAACTTTGATACTGTACCTTTGTTTTTTTTTCATGAATCTTCACCTTCCTTTTTTTTTAAACTTGATTCGGGCTGCAGATTAGTGCCGTTGCTGCACTTTCTCCCCACCATCGTCTCCGATTAAATTGAAAGGCAAATGCCAGGCTTGCTCATTTATTGTTTGCGGCGTAAATTTGCGGTTATTAATTGCTTGGGCGAAGAAAGAGCGTACTTTGCTAAAAAGAATTGTCTATTAATTCCAATTACAATTAAACAACCCAAAGGGTGACACGAACACGCCGGGGGGCACGCTACATGTGTATTTACGGATCATACCGTACCTGTGTGTGTGTGTGTGCACACACTCGGGATTCGGATAAAAACGTGGTGTTCGGATTTGTAAGGTCATTTTTTTGATTGTCATTTTATTTTCCCTTGGCAAACGAAATTGACATCGCCCGATGAGACTTGACGGCACCTTTGGTGGGAAAAGCAGAGAGGTGACCTAATATGAGTGATGTCATTTCCTTTGACGCGATTTTTTTCCGATCAATCTGAAACAACAAGTTTTCTGGATCGTTTAAAAATGTATATCTCTAGGTACAATTATCGGGGGTTTAAATTTCGATTTAAAGCTTTCGTGACTGCAGGGATTCATCTTCTTGGTTCTTTCGGTAAAATCACGTAGAAGGGAAATAATAAATAATAAAAATGAAACATAATAAAATAATTCTCACGACGTTTCGGCCACAATGCAAGCAGCCGTCCTCAGGTGAAGAACAGGTCTGTTAGACGCTGTCTTCCGACAGACCTGTTTTTATTATGTTTTATTTTATTANTTTATTATTTCCCTTCTACGTGACTTTACCGAAAGAACCAAGAAGATATGGGGGTTTCTTTCGGATTTTGATGATCTGGAATCCAGAAAGCATCCCTTTTGCTTGCGTTTTCTGTACGCAGACTGCATACTTGTACAGTACATGTCAGTTCACTGTTGGAATGAGGGCCTTCCCACGCCACGCAGGGCTTGGGAGGTTGCTCGACAATTCGTCTCCACTCCGGTCAGAGTTGCGCGTTGATGAAGGCGGGGAGCAGAGCCGGACACGACACTTTTGGTTAAGTTTGACGGCGTCGGGCCAACACGGTGGAGTTTGCTCCGGGCCCCACACCAGCCCTGGCGGGGCAGCATACGTGCGGGAGCATGGGAGTACAGTACAACGCTTGTGCTGTATTCCGAGATGCAATGCGTCCAGAGTGATTTGGTCATAAGCGTATACGTACACGTAACGTGTACGACGGAGTATGAATCCGTTGTATTCTATCAGCACGCGGTTTAAATTTGGGGTCCTGCTACGGTTCAACAATTGATTCTTATCCATCTCATTGTTGCTGTCGCGTTTACATTATTTGTATGATGATCCGTGTCACTTGCACGGTTTTACTGAGCTTAGTTATCCTAAACGTAGCAGCATATTATTCTCATACATCATGAATTATTGACGTTTACGTGCACGATTCATGCATGTATCATCATGAGTGTAAGAATATGTTTTAACGATTTAATCCATGAATTATGACACTTGTGGCATTCACACATACTCATATATATACACACGTATAGTTACATTTACGCAAACACATATTTACCACGTCTACACTTATATTATTTACACACGAATTAATATGCACGTACACGCGATTTAGTTGCGTAGCATCGTGAGCCTCAAGACTCCGTTTTCTGTCGGTGGGTCTCTATGCGTCGTCACACTCTTGATGTTATTTACACCCATTATAAATGCTCTAAACACACACCACATACCACGCACATGCCCTGCGTACAGCGACGCACACGCGTGCGCTAAACGCACACGTGCCCACACTCGCGGGTACACGCGCGCTGGGTGCAGGTGTAATATTCATGGGGTTATAAATAGCCGGCTATTGACGTACGCGCCCTGCGCACGCGTATTAATGCATGCGCGTGCGTGCGAGCTGTCCTGCTGTGTGTGGGGCGGGGGTTATCTAAATTTGGCTTAGACTCTCCGCTAGGTCGACTCAGACTGAAATCGGTTGCTCCGCTGTCGAGAACGTGATGCCGTTGCCGGTTGTGATTTTTTTTTTTTGTGTCGGTCCCAATCGACCGCTTGTGTTGCGGTGCCGTCAAAATAGGTGCTCGCTGACACAAAACGCGGGCAAACACGTTGCCCGCGTTTTTATTATTTTACGTTCGGTTATTTTTCTGCGGCCCCGTCACCTAATCACCCGAGTGTGATGGGCCCATCAGATCTATGGAAGCGAAGTGAAGCAGGCTTGGGCCTACGCAATGACCACTCTGAAGGATGGTCACTCTGCGTAACGGGTTGCTATAAATGGTGGGTTTGTATGGCCGGCAGGACAGGGAAGCACCGCAGCAGCAGAATCCTCTGTTGTTTTGTCTGTGCCGGCGTCTCTCCGGTCCCTGCCTTGGGATAAATCTTCCGTGCCTGATCGTTAGATTGCTGACAACAATCACAATGGCTCCACGTGCCGGGAGTCGCTTCTTCTTCTTCTTGCCGGACGACACGCGGCGCAACATCGAAGGCCACGGTGAGCGTTGGGATGTTTATCCGCGCCGTGTCCGTCCCGCTCTTTACCCGTGTGTGTGGCGGGGGATGGTTTCCGCGCACGTGTGCAGGTTTCCTGGCGTTCCGAGGGAATGCACGAGAACGAGGGATCCGTTTCCACTTCGAGGTTTACGAGGCGGTGGACGGCAAGGCCGATGCGTGAGTCGCCCAGCTACCGCGACGACGTCACCGTTGCCTGTGCCGGCAAGGCCCGGGCTCATCTCGTCGCCGTTTTGTGACCGGATTGCGGTTGACGCGTGGTGATGAAAGGCCATCTTCATCGTTAACACGCCAAACAGGAAACAGCACGCATGCACAGTCGAGTTAACTGACCGCACAATGTACAACGACGCGACTCGCGACCCACAAATACAAAGGAGCGTCACGGCGATACACTCCGCTGCTCCTGACGCTGATTATCTGGCTTTGACCACCTCAATGTGAAATCGTTTTGTTGCTCCGCATCTACATCAGCAGCCATACGGAAGAAGAAGAACTGTCGATTGTGCGTGTGCCAGCTTGTGTAGGTTGACCCGGTGGCAGAGTAATCGAGGGGCGAGGTTAATTTTCCTCGGTGCTCCTCACTCGTCGAGGGTTGGTGACTCGGTTGCTCACGTGACCATAAACGCGCCGGCCAAATAAGCCGATGACGTTAATAAGCTATCTAACGATTACGTGTTTTAGGAAAATGATCGTCAATGTCCTTTTAAGATTCACAGTTGATTTTTTGGGTCAGATCACTGCGTGAGTAAAATGTGCGTCGTGAACCCTCCTCCACCCAACGCAGCCAATTAATAAAGACGTCGCGTGACCAAACGTGCCAACTTATTTCTGCTTCGGCAGCACCTCCAGTGGTGTTGGAGAGAAATCTCACGATATTTAACAATTGGGTTGTGCAGTTTTCACAGACAGTCATGTCTAGCATCACCAGGCAGTTACCAGATTTTTTTCTGGCCACATTATTAATCATAATAAGCCTACGTTATATTTACACCATTGTTTACCTAATTCACAAATGTTTTGATCATCTCCACTTTTGTTTTATCTGAGCACCGCTGCTTTACCCCAGAATCGGCAGTTGACCGTATAGTAGTCGGCAAAAGACCTTCTTCTGAGCAATAATAAAAAGATTAGAGACTTGCAACAATTCTATAACCTATGGCAGTACAATGTTTGTAAATGTCGCATAATGAATGGGGCAGCTGTTCTATCCATGGGTGAATGTTGACATGACTCATGCAGCTGTCACCGCACTGCAGCTGCCTTCTCTGATAGATTACCAATACCCACGATTCGCCACTAAGTGACGGCGACGTCCCACGGCGCCTGTGCCAGGCCAGGTGCACTTTGAGGCCACGTAAAGTGTCAAAGGCTCGCTGGCAGGAGTTCACGGACAGACCCAGGTGCCATGGGTTGGCTGACTGAGATGACGACTGGCAGATGCACCACCTGTGCCCCAACTGTGCCATTTTATCCACCCGGCGCTCCGCTCGTTGTTGTGAGCGTCGCTCCTCTGCCCTCCGTTGTTGTTGGAGGGCGACTGCCTCCAAATGACCGGTGGCAGCGTCCTTCACGAGCCTCCATGATAGATCGTAATAGATTGCACTGCCCTTCGCAGCCTCATGGACGCTGCCGAGGGCGGGGTGACCGGTGACAGTCGGCGCACTGGACTTGCAACCTACAGGGGTCGCCCTATTAGATGTTCCCGGACCGCAATCGAAGCATGAAACAACGGGGACAAGTTTCTTAAACCCAACTCCCCAACCGCCTCTGTGCAGCCAGCAGTATAAAATGGTCTCGCCACTCCGTAGGCGATCGACAGGACAAATGAATGGATCTGCTGTATCCGTTCATTATGCAACGTAAAAAAAATCGCTTGCCAGCACCGAAGCGGAGGCCAAGCTACCCGCGACGATGGCTTCTCACAGAGCTCCATGTCGCAGAGGCCCTTCCGCCTGCAGTGGCATGGGCAGGCAATTGCAGCGCTGCACCCTCATCTGTGTACACCCTCCAGAGGACAAGCGACAGTTCGCCGCCGGCTCTTTTGATGTGCAGTCGTGCCACGGGCAGCAGCGGCCTTTGATCACGTGATACGCCTGCCACCGCTGGCTTAGGTTGCAGAATTTAAAAAAAAATCGTCTTAATTGTCCATTTCCCGAAAGCTCGGTGGCCTGCTAAACGATGTTTGTCACAGGGCAGTGTGAATAATGAAGGTGGTGAGCTTCGCGTCGGTAATTTGTGATTGTACGGCACTGTCAATGGCCGTCACTTAATTCGCTTGCGTTGTTTTGTTTATTTGTTTGACCAATGGCAGGTGGGGTACACTATCGAGGCAGTACGGCCAGTCCAATCTACATTCCAACCCCCTTAGACCGGCTTAGTGTGTGTTGATGAGAGCAACGGGGTAGAGAGGCATGAAGAATACGGGTGACATCCGCGGTAACGGAATGACGCGAGCAATGCAGGCGCAGTTGACGTGGAATGGGATTTTTATTTTATGCACGTGTATAAGAGCTCATTCTATATTTGATGTTTCCGTGACTGCAAGGATCCATGCTCTTTGGTTTCGGTAAAGTCACGTAGGTGAAAAAAATAATAAAGAATAGAAATAAATCACGACGTTTCGATTGCAACACAAGCAATCATCATCAGGTGTGACAACCACAGCAAGAACATTTTTTTTTTCACCTACGTGACTTTACCGAAAGAAGCAAAGAGTATGTATAAGAGCTGTCTGTGATCATTGGGTTACATGTTTGCAATTATCAGGTGTCCTGTGTCCCACGCTTCTAATTCCGATTAAAAAAAAGACTTATGTTGGTAGTGGGAACTTAGTTGTTATATGGCTAGCAGTGGTGGTGGATTTGTGTTGTACTCGTCTCGAATTCTAACTTTGACCCTTTAACATTATTGATCCACTGGTGGTTCCAGTGAATGATATCTTCCTGACTTATAATCTTACAGCTTCGATCATTCTCGCACCATTTCCTCGACAACAGTGTTGATCCAACACACTTAACTAAAACGTGGCACTGACACCACCTTTCATGGGCAGTCATCATAGCCTTAAACCAGTTAACTCGTGCAAGGCCACGCTAGTATGAGGTCACCTCTTTGTTAAGTGGAAGAAGAAAAAACAAGCGGCGAGCAATGAATATCAAACATTGGAACGTTATATCGTGGGATCTCCTTTGCCAGTACCAAAATATAATGATGGGTTTTCCCCTTTTTTCTGGCAACAAAACAGGTGATAATTGGTTTTTTACCCTTCTATCTGGCAACAAAACTGACACCTTTTTACAAGGAGTCATGTTTGTATAGACCGCAATACCTGCAGTCATAATACAAACAAAAGACATAACTCTGATAATGTGCACTGTCCTTGAAGTTGATTGGTCCACACCCGAGACAGCTTTCCTTAGAGCCTAGTCTCACATGGGTTGGACCAGATGACGCCAAAAGGCGCACAACTCAAGGACAATGCACCATCAGAGTATGAGAGCTCGGGTCAAGCATCTACACTATGGGAACCTCATTTGCCAGTAAAATATGAATTGTTTTTTTACCCTTCTATCTGGCAACAAAACTACACCTTTTTACAAGGAGTCATGTTTGTATAGACCGCAATACCTGCAGTCATAATACAAACAAAAGACATAACTCTGATAATGTGCACTGTCCTTGAAGTTGAAGTAGAACAAACCAGGTGTTAAGATGTTAAACACCAAACTGAAACCTTTTACAAGGAATCATGTCTGCATTAACCAGAATGCTTGTGGTCAGAATACAAATAGTCCGTTTTTTGTTTGCATTCTGACCACAAGCATTGTGGTTAATGCGGACATGATTCCTTGTAAAAGGTTTCAGTTTGGTGTTTTAACAACTTAACACCTGTTTTGTTGCCAGAAAATAGGGGGAAAACCTCTTAATATTGGAACGTTACTTTGCTGTGCCTGCCATGAGTATGTTGGTGGTGACGGTAACTCGGTGATGGTGGTACATATGAACATATTTTGGAATATTACGTGGGATGGTTATCAAATAAATATATTTGCATGGTCGTGTCGCCTATTCAACTGTCACATAACCGCCCGGACCAATGAATCGCTCGCGCCCACTGCGGTAATTGTGGTGGTGGTCATCTCGTCAGTCGACCGTGGCACCTGGGTCTGCCCGTGACCTGCCAGCGGGCGTTCGACACTTCACGTGACCTCAAGGTGCACTTGGCCTGGCACAAGCGCCGTGGTGACGTCACCGCCACTTAGTGGCGAATGCGGTTGTGGTGTAACCATCATTCTCGGAGATGTTCATGAATCCACCTTTTACATTCCTCGGCGAGCGAGTGGATATGCGACATTGTGCTGTCCTGCCACTCACTGATCGTGGTGCAAAATGATTTAACGGTGTGGCGATGTTTACTGCATTCACTGTATTGGTTATCGCAATTAAAGGTATTTTGTCTAACACGCACAAAGACCTGAATAAACATTAAGTGTCTTACCTCATTGCCCACGAAAGATCTAGGGTGTGAATCTCCTTGCAAGGAGTGTTTTTAGTTGCAGCTTTTGTTTTAACTTTTAATTTTAAAAACACCCCAAAAAGTCACCATTATTCAGTCTCACAATTTTTTTTTACAGTTGTCCGATGTTTTGGGCAATGGCTCCTCTTCATGGCAGCTCGAGGAGCGGTATTATTGACTAATATCTAGCGCTGACTATCCACATTTCAGCCACACGTGGTTAAGTCGGATTATCGCGCGTAACCACTGATGATGAAACCAAATATTTAACGATACTGCGTTGGGCAGTGCTGCACGCCACAACTGATACGACTCGTTCGACAGTAACGCGTTTTTTTATAAACGCGTTGAGTTTAAAGTTTAAGGGAAATAACCAAATAATAAAACAATACAATTCTCACGACGTTTCGATTGCTTGTGGTGCAATCGAAACGTGAGAATTTGATTGTTAAATTTGTATTATTTCCCTTCTACGTGACTTTACCGACAGAACCAAGAATATGAATCCCTGCAGTCACGAAAGCTTTAAATCGAAATTAAAGTTGAAGTCGGTAGCTCGGTCACTAAGGCACTACACAAAAAAAACAATAGTTATTGTAATTATACGGTATTGACACTGTCATTTGGATACATTTGGTTCTGAGAATTAAAACATTGACAGCCACGCGACGAAATGTTTGTTAAAAAGAGGGAGTCGTGGCAAAGTGCGTCCCCTGGTGGGTGGATAAAAAAATAGTCGTTCGAAAATGAAGATTTGAGAAGGTGATTCGGGGACTCGTTGGTTTTGCCGATAGCAAAGCGTTCCCGAACAGACTCGTCTCGTCACATGACGCGACCGATGGCACGGTTGCAATCAAATTGGGAAGAGAGGCATCAACAAAACAATCAGCGGGGCGAATCTCCGAGGCAAATGCGTTTTGACCGGTTTTTTTTCTTCATCTATTAAGTCGTGAATCTCAAGAGAAGATCGCTTTGTCGTGTCACAATGCAGCTCGGATAGCCAATGGAACATTTCCACTTTGGTTTATGTAACCGGCCACTCACTATACCTGAAAGCAATTTACAAAACACGGCTAAAATGTGTTTGCGTCCAATCCAGTGCTGGATGTTTGATGCAGTCCCTCTCCATACCTCGTCGTTCACGGGGTTGTTTGACCAGATTTAATCGCAATGGCTATTATCCTTTAGGTGGATTTCACTCGACACTGATGTTCGCAGTGGCCCGGAATGGAAATTCGGTCGAGCACAGTGCACCGACCGTTCCATTGTTCAGTAGAGGTTTAACGATGCGTGGGGTGACCGCCCCGGGCCCCACACTTGGGGGCGCCCCGCGCTTTGACATCACGGTGTCAGATGGTTACTTCCGGGTTAGTTTGAGGGTGTCGAGTGGACCCCGCACCCCCTCCACCCCAGGGACGACCCTGCATACATTCATCAATTAATATTGATTCGTAAGTTACGGACGCGCATTAATTTGCGTCGGAATCAATGTGTTTCAACTCGTACGCGTTATATGTAATGAGTTTACTGCAGACACTAGAGGCAATCATTTTTTTTATTTTACTCTTGTAGCATTATGCACTCTTTTCCCATCGTGACAATTCACCGTCGAGATTCGTGGGACGAAATCTCGACGGCGCCACTCGCAATCATGCGCTCGCCCACGTAAATAAAGGACATCGATGATGGGCGGTCATCTCAACGTGCCCAAATAAAGGGGCTCAACCAAAGACGTTATGAGTCTCGGCGAGATCCCACCTGGTTAAAGAAAGGGACATCGACCCATCCGACATCGATCCGTCTGCTCGCAGCTAATCCACCGCGGGACGCATTTGGAGATGCGGGCCCCCCCACGTGATACAAGCTGCGTCATTTGATTCCGTCCGTTCCAACCCTCAAATGGCTTTCATCTATTCCGTCCTTTGATTATATTTTTGGTGTTGTCACCCTGGACGCGTCTCGCACTAATATAAGCCCACATGTTAATGACTTGCTGCTTGTTTTGTATGTGTACATTGTCGAGCGTATCCCTCTCGTGGCCACCCCTCCCCGTATCGTGCATACAATTATCTGCTTAAATAGACAAAACACGTCAGCACCGACATTACCATCACAATCACGGAGCGGAGGTGTAAAATTAGATATGTATTATTACTACCACCGCTGTCGCGTGTCCCGTGCCGTTCATAGATATACGGTGTGTGGGGTTCATCCTTTGCTTCGCGAGTGCCTATTTTACCTGCGAGTTCGCTTTTGAAATACGGTGGATGATGGCTCAACACAAAAATAATCGGGAGCTGTGGGGAGAGAGAAAGAGAACAACGCTCACTTTCTAAAGCCTCTTACGAGTCTCCCACCATTCCAAATCCGTGAAATAGAACGATGTTCTCGTTGTCATACACGGGGGGTGGGGGGGGGGGCTTAAATTCACGAGTTTTTATGCATGTTGCGTCTCGCTTCGGTGTTTTCGTTAATTTGGAAACTGCCACCCTCCTTCGGTGTCCAAATTGTCACCGATATACCAAAGACTCTTGCCTCCCGACGGATTCTCTCTTCCAAGACGTCTGGTTAACGTGGAATAGTCGACCACACGCTTTTATTTAACTCACCCTGTCTGTTGTATCCTCAAATCTTGTAACTCAATTTTTACCAAGTTCACAATGTGGTATCACTGCAAATTGTATACTTATGTCATACTGATGACAATACTATATTCTATCATAAAAAAAATTTTTAAACATTTTTATATGTATGTTTCGGCTTGGGTCTAATTGTCACGCTCAACTACGTTGGCGTAAATGACCAGTCTCTTACGTTATGGCAAGCTTCGGGGCCACTTCCTGGAGTCGTGGAGTTCTTCTATTACTAGTACGGTTCATTTCAATAAAGCGTGTTTAAAAATTAATATTACTTATTTATTGTACCAGGTAGGGCCCACTGAGATATAAAAGTAGTTTTCAGAAGCCACAAATGATAGCGTAACGAAGTGGTTTATGGTGTGGAATATATAGCAGCCAAATACTCAAACGCATGTTGACCTAAAAAACCGGAGGGAAAAATCCACGGGGAGAACATGCCAACTCCAAATATACAGTCGGGGTCAGGATCGAACCCACGACCTCCTGTATACCAGGCAGGTAGTTAACATCTCGCCACCGCGGCACCCTAATAAGAGAAGCAGTAAAGGAGGAACCCAGAACCACTGACTTTGACATGTCAATCCAAAGTACCCGTCAATATTAAGAATATTTAGAGACCTTGCATTTTACTGGTAGGAACCACCTGGTTCCACCAGCCCATATGGGATTATTATGTCCGTCCGTCGTGCATCAAAAATGGGAGGGGTCGGGCTGGGTGCGGAGGGTGGGGATGGGCTGGGTGGGAGGGTGGGGCTGGGTGGGGTGGGAGGGGTGGGGCTGGGTGGGGAGGGGCTGGTCACCACGTGGTGCCCTTATAAAACTCAACGTTTAACCTACTCACGCCGGCTTGTGCCCGCCCTCACAGTCGGTCATATTTGCGGAATACACCACACCACCGTTGACCCTGGCCATTGACCGAGCAACCCAACGTTCCTATCAGCTCCCTCCGCAGGAATGTGTTTTTTTGGAATTTCAGAACGCGCCTTGTCAAACGCGTGCATCTCCCTCAGCGTGTTTCCTAACGGCCAATGAACGTTACAAAATGTGCAGCCCTGCAATTCCTTACTCACGCCATCGCTGGCGAAAGAATCTCAACCCGGAGTTGACGTTGCAGAGAGCGCCCCTTAAGAGGGCACGTCGCCCAACGATTCCCCTCCACTTCGCCTACTTCTTGTAAAAGGTGGGAGTACCCACACTTTACCCCACCACACACGAGCTGCCGATAGCGTGTGATTGGCTGTGGTGACCCCACATCTACTGCTGAGTATGGAGGCGTGGGGGGGGGGTGATTGAGAAACTCTTCCCCCACTATACTCTTGGTTCTTTCGAAGAAAATAATAAATAAAATAATAAATAAATTAAATCATGACGTTTCGATTGCAACACAATCAGCATCAGGTGTGACACCACAGCAAGAAATGTATACTAAAGTGGAAGAGTCGCCATCGAAACGTGATTTAATTTGACTATTTTTATTTATTATTATTTTACCTATGACTTTACCGAAAGAACCAAGAGTATGGATCCTTGCAGTCACAAAACTTCAAATCTAGAATCTTCTCCCCACTGTTTCAGCGACCGCAGTGAGATGAATCGATCCGACGACATCTGGATTGAAACTCCAACGTTGCTGTTACAACCACGGCATCATCAGTGTCTATAGCGTCTGTGGTCATTATAACATTTTTTTAAACATATTGGCAAAATAAAATAAACTATTTACCTGTTGTGTTTCACTGTGTAGCATAATTGTAGGTCACGGTGACCCACGGTGCCATCATTTGCTCGAAAGGTTCGCTGCCGTTTCATTTGCATTTTCTAGGGGTATCATTAAATTGTTCTCCCCCATTATAATGAACACCGCCCGAGACGACCACGTGAGCAATGGTGGTACCGCACAGCCTTCACCGACCCGCACTGACCAGCGTGGTGAAGTATGGTCGGAACAACCCCTCGTGCAGTGGATTGACCACGCGGCTGTGAATGCAGCACAACACTCACCACGTACCACTCCCCCGTCTCAAACGGACCGGGGCCAGTGGTGGAAATTCGACAGTCCTATGGCGGTGGACAGACTATCCCCGGGATTGCTTACGTCTCAACGCATTGGCTTGCCGCGTGGGTCTGCGGCGGCTCTCCAGTGTGGCTTTGCGTCATTACCCGCGCGCGTAATTCGGCACGATGTCCGACGTTCCGCTTGCACGTGCCTGGAGCTTCTCCAGGAAGTGAACTATTCATTGCCTGAAGAGAGAAAACAATATTTCGGGAAACCGGCTGAACAAGTTCAGAAACACACAGTTAAATTCCTGAAAGAGCTCCCCAGCACGCGGGGCGAAACGTCGGCACATCACGCCGAACGACGAAGAGGAGAGAGCCACGCTGCTGCGTATGTCCAGCTGGGCGATCTCTCCATCACATCCCCGTCCCTCCGCGAGAACACGCAACATCACCAAAGCATTTTTCGATTTAAAGCTTTCGTGACTGCAGGGAGTAATCCTCTTGGTTCTTTCGGTAAAGTCACGTAGAATGGAAATAATTAAATAATAAAAATAAAACATTTAATTATTCTCACGACGTTTCGGCAAGCAGCCGTCCTCAGGTGAAGAACAGGCTGTCTTTCTGACAGACCTGGTCTTCACCCGAGGACGGCTGCTTGCGTTGTGGCCGAAACGTCGTGAGAATTATTTTATTATGTTTTATTTTTATTATTTTATTACTTCCTTCTACGTGACTTTACCGAAAGAACCAAGAAGATGATCACCAAGCAGTCTGACGGAACCCATCAGCCGCACAGCTCCCTAATCTCAGCCGCGTTGAATTCACGTACGGGCTCAACTCTGCCCCTGTTTTTGACACGATGCGTCTCGTCAGCAGGGTCAGGCTCGCTGCAGCGCGTAGAAAGAGAGAGAGCTGTTTGCCCCAATCCACTCCAGCCTGCAGCAGCAGCAGAAGCAGCCTTCCCACGCGCAATTCCGGCTGTTTTCGCGTGAACGTTAATGAACATACGTGCACGTACATGCACGTGCACGTGCAGCCCCTCTACCACTCCGCTGCTGCACCAGGGCCTTCCCCGTGCTGTGTGATAATTATCTATAAATAGATAGCACATCTATATATATATCCTGTCTATATCTAGCAACGTGGATATTGTCTTCTGGTTCGGAAGGGAGACGTCTTCCGGTGAACGAGGCTCACCAAAACTGTCGCTGATTTTTTTTTTCCAACACGAGAATTCTGATCTGCAATGAGCACGCAGCTCTGCGCAGTGCGCTCGTTATTTCTTTATTTAACTCGTATTGCGTGCGTGCGCGTGTGCCCGTGCGTCTGCGTGTCTGTGTCGGTGTGTATCTTTGTCTGTGTGTGTGTAGGGTTTTTTTTATATTTCGTCTTTAAATAGAAACCTGTCGCCCGCAGCTCCCCCACGCCCCCATCTCGTCCTCCTCTATCCCCTCTCTCAATCACTCCATCTCTCCTCTCGCCATCCCTCTCATCGGCTCCCTCCCTTTCTCTCTCCACCTCTCCTCCTTCCCTCCTCCCCCTCTTTCCCAATCTCTCTCCCACCCACCCACCCACCTCCTCTCCCCTCTCTCCGCCGCTCTCACCTCTCCCTAAGCTCCCATCCTCATGAGTGCCGTGTGCGTTCACGTGAGAAGGGACCAGTGGTGACGAGAAGGAGCTGTGCAGAGGAGGTCTGGCACCACCAACAGCACTCGCAGCAGAAGCTTAAATCATCAGCAGCAGTAGGCAGCAGAAGCAGTAGCTTAAATCGTCAGCAGCAAACAATTACATTAAATTCATAAACAGCGCATGACCGGTAGCAGCAAGTCATCAACGCTCAACAATAGTGACATTCGTATTCATCATCATCAGCAGCATTAATCATCATCACAAGCATCATTATAAATAACGACAGCAGCAGTGGAAGCATTATTCATCAGCGGCAACACCAAAATAGCAGCAGCAGTCGCAAGCGAGCAAACAACAGCGTTATCGTCTGCAACAGCAACAGCGGCAACAATTACCCTCTGACTTGAGAGCAGCGAGACTTAGGCAACATCGTTCCGACCCGCACAGCCTGGCTATTGCAAGACCAGCAGTTCACACCGACGCAGGTAAGCCACCGACTGGCTGTACGCATCGGCTCGAGCCAAGATTATTGCCACGAGTAAGAGATGCCAGGGCAGGAATGTCTACCAACCAGAACCATCACCATCATCAGCAGCAGTAGTGTTATTGAACAGCCGGTCACCGTCACCATCGTTATCAGTAACAGCGGCAGCAGAATTTAAGCGTCGTATCACCACCGCCGCCGCCGTCATCATCAGCAGAATTGCACAGCAAGTAACCATCATCAGCCGGCACCAGCATATCACAACGGCAGCACTGTGAGCACAGCACCGGCAGTTGCACAGGAGGCACAAGAACCAGTAAGGGAACGACGCGAGCAAGGGCAAGGCACAATCGTCGTCATCATCATCAGCAGCAAGGGCTCACAGCTGGCGTGCAGATTTCCAGGTGGGCAGGGTACGAGTTAAACTTGGAGTGTGGTCATGCGTGCCCCGCTGCAGCCGGGTCGTGTTCCTGGGGAGACAAAGACGGCCGGTCGTGCTGCTGGTTCTACCTCTCATCGGCTAGCGGGCGGAGCTGATTTTTGGAATCGGTGCTCGATGGCAGCACTTTGTACAATTGTATGGTCGAATGAGGGGGCGATGCAATGCTATGCGGTACTTACGTGCAGCAGTTTAATAATATTGGTTACCCGGGTTCGCTTTCCAAGACGCGGCGAGCAACATCAGCGGCGCGGGTTATCGTGCGATCCGAACGTGCCGGGCCACCCCTAGGTCAACTCGGCCTTAAACATACCGAGAGCGATGGGCAAATATCAGTAGAGGGAAACGGGGGTGGAGGGGGGCGGAGGCTGTGGCGACGACCTCGATAGCCGCTCGCTCACAGCGACCGACGCGAACAACGGACGGTTCATCCCGGGCATCTGCGCGTTTGCGCCTCTGCGTGTTTGGCTGGACGAGAATGAAACGTGGCGCGACTTCGCGGTGCCCCTCTAACGGAGCTCGCTGAGCGGGCAGCACTCGCCCACGCGCGTTATTTAAGACAGCCGGACAACGATTTGTGGGTGGCGTGTGCGTCGGTGTGCGATTNGGGGGCTCGCGCGCGACAATGAATCGCCTTGATGGCGAACGGACGACGCCGCAGCCACCACCACCACCACAACACAACCACCACCACCGCCACCACCACCACCGCCACCACCGCCACCGCCACCGCCACCGCCACCACCGCCACCGCCACCGCACCACCGCCGCCACCGCCACGCCGCCGCCACCGCCGCCACCACCGCCACCACCACCACCGCCGCCCAGTGAAACACCGCCCAAGTTGATGCACCAAACGTCGGGCGGCGTTTCTGTTCCAACGTTCCGTGTTGACTTGGGGGAACCGCCGACAATTGCCGTTCGATCTCGGCAGATCGCAGAAGCTAAGCAGGTGTTGTTATATATATGTTTTAAAACTGGTGAGTCCTTAATGTGAATGGGTGGTGGCTTGCCAGGTGTCGTAGGCGTGGAGGCTGCTGGACGGTGGCCAGGTGGTGCTGGTTGTCACCAGCCCCTCGTTCCCGAGTAGGGATTCGCCGGTCTCCTGCCACGCTGTTGAAACCACAACTCACTCTCTCTCTTTCTCTGTCTCATCAACTAGTTGGCCAAATATTCCAAACGTAGCTGGACCCGACCTCATCATGAGTCTTGAGACTCGGTGACGCTTTGCTGGGCAAATAATCGGCCTTGGTTCGTATTTGTTATAAGCGCGAGTCTTACTATTTTGCGTAAAACGCGAGAGTAACGAGAGTGTATTTCTACGCGTGTCGGTGTACTGGTGAAAACGAGGCTGTAATCTCAATTTAAAGCTTTCGTGACTGCAGGGATTCATCTTCTTGGTTATTTCGGTAAAGTCACGTAGAAGGGAAGTAATAAAATAATAATAAACATAGTAAAATAATTCTGAATGACGCAGTCTCCCGACAGACCTGGTCTTCACCTGAGGACGGCTGCTTGCGTTGTGGCCGAAACGTCGTGAGAATTATTTTATTATGTTTATTTTATTACTTCCCTTCTACGTGACTTTACCGAAAGAACCAAGAAGAAGGCTGTAATCGTGTAATTCTAGATGCATATTTGAGGTGCACCGTTAGTCAACTGTGTTATGGCTCCTTTTCCCAATCCAATGTTGGATGTCTATGTGGGGTCGTTTGACCATACCTCACCAGGCCGGCGGCCAGTGCGGCTCAGATGGCACTCACCACTGACGTTGGCCTCGATCGGGAATCAAAGACGTCGTGGTGGCTAGGAGATGCTAACTCCCTCGCCTGGTGTGCAGGAGGGCGTGGGTTCGTTCCTGCTGTATATGTGTGTGTCTCTCTCCCACGTGGTCGCGTGGATTTTTATCCGGGTACTTCGGTTTTTTTCCCTCCACATTTAGAATCAACGTGCGTTTTATAGTATTTGCCTGCTGCTAGAAATGTCCACATAAGCAGACACTTCGTTGGGCTATCATGTGTGGCCAGGTCGCTTCTGAAAAAAACAACTATATAGCTCAGTGGGCCTTACCTGGTCAAATACTAAGTTTAGTTTTAAAGACGCAGACGAAACAGAAATCCCAAACTGCCAACGCGAGTGAAATGATGGGGCACGTTCGGATGAGATAAGATATGTATCCAACCTGACCCCTGCAACCACTACAGACCGCGATATTTTCCACAATGTAAAAAAAGAAGAAATTATTAAATCAGAATGAGACATCTCCTCCCCGCCCACCCCTATGATGGCCGTGTGGGGGGAGGGCGGGTCTCGTACCCACAGTGTTCAAACCAAAAATCTGTTCCGTTCCGAACAGCTTTGATCATCCTTCGTAATGTGACGAGTTGATCAGTCACGTGTGTGTGTGGTCGTGTCGAGGTTGGTGAGTGAGCCTGAAGCCAGTGGACGGCTTCAGGAGTAACCTCGTGGTGAATATCATACACCCTGCCGGCGAACGATCAACGTGCCCAGAGGCGTCACCGTGCGATCCACGGTTGAGACAGAGGCTCGCGTGGAGAGTCATAGACTCACGCAGAGACCCGTAGACTCGCATAGAGACCCACAGACTCACCTGGGTGTCAATGGCTCACAAAGGCCCATAGAGTGATCTAAGTGGGCAGCTGTGTTTGTAAGCGGTTCGTGGTTTGAGACTGGTGACCGCAATTTGACTGCGGTCTGTGCTTAATCACCCACTGATGATAGGAGGAGTCGCGTCTTTGGTACAAAACAGACCACAGCCATTGCTGTTCTAATTTGAGATGGACTTTTTTCTTCTTCTTTCAATTCGGTACGGCATTTCAGTTTGACCTAACAACTGCCAAAGGAACACAAATTAAATGTGCCAATCATCTAAATTGCGGGACCTTCTTAAACTGGAACGTTCACACGCGCGCGCGCGCGCACACACACACAGGAGCACACATTATATGCCAGCCTTGACTTGCACTGCCTGAACACAAGAACGAGACATGGGATTGGTACGTTGAGCAAAACAATTGGGCTCGGGCAGGCCGCATCGCTTGCACTTGACGACGGTCGTGTGGCGAGACTGGTTACGGAACGGCAGCCAAAGGGAGGAATAAAAAAAACGCGTCCGAGGGAGCGAGTGGTGGCACCCACTGGAACGTGGCGGATGGATGGCGACGGCGTGGGGAGGCGTTCATCCAGCAGGTGGATAGACACCGGATAATCACGATGACCAGCAACGACGGCGATGCTCAGGGTACAACTGCGACAACGCCATCAGTTCGATCCCCGGGACAGGGAATTCAATGCAGAACTGGCAACGTCGTTTAATTACTTAAGGTATCAACGTGTTCACGCGTTACGTAACATAAACACGCTACGTATTATTACATTAATACATAAACATTAGCCCGTGGAGTTGCATAACATTCTGTCACGGTTTTGGGTGTCGCAGTTTTTTGAGCGGATGGAACGAAGGCTCCGTGATGCCACCCAGTGGCCAGACGTGCGACTCGATCCACGGGTCCAGCACCGTTTGACCATACTTCACCACGCTGGCTATCGGCGGTCTGACCCATCCAGTAGCGGACTGACAAAGCGGGGACCGTGGACGCACACCAAACAACCCTCGGGCAGCACGTGGCCAGCGATGGAAATGCGTGAACGCGCCCACTCCGAACCATCTTCGCCGCTTCGGAAATGTACACCGCACCGTGAGCTCACTTTTCATCCGAGTTGACCTAGGGGAGGCCCGCAGGCTTGTCAAATANGGGGGGGACTGCGTTGCGTGCACGTGTTCATGTCCGCAAAACCGCCCTTGATTGAATTCCTCCGTCCGCTCGCCGCCCCGCAATGCGTCCTGATCTCGCAGCTAACGCGGGATTTTTCTTGAGCCCGGACAAAGTGTTCGGGCGCGTGTCCGTCAAGGCTTAGCGGTGCGCGGCGTCTCGGTGATTAGCAGAGGGCAAGTGCGGGAGACGTCCGTTGGGGCCGTGCCGTGCTCCGCATCTATGCTCACCCCGCGCGGTGAAGTATGTTCAAGTGGTCCCCATGCCCCCCCCGCAACGGCAGCCGTGGATTCTGCAGGTGCGTTAGTGAGCGACGCGGGCGGCTTGGAGGTTCGCAATTGAAGGTTTCCTAGCAGGCGTTGTGGATGTGATCGGGAATACGAGGAGGTGATCAGGAATAAGAGGTGATCAGGGATAGGAGTAGGTGATCGGGAATACAGGAGGTGATCAGGGATAGGGGGAGGTGATCAGAAATAGGATCAGATTAGGAATAGGATGTGATAAGAAATAGGATGTGATCGGGAATAGCTGGTGGTGATCAGTAATAGGAGGTGTTCAGTAATTGGAGGATGTGATAGTGAGTAGGAGGAGGTGATAGGGAATAGGAGGAGGTGATCAATAATAGAAGGTGATCAATAATAGGAGGAGGTGATCAATAATAGGAGGAGGTGATCAGGAATAGGAAGAGGCGATAGGGAGTAGGAGGCGATCGGGAATAAGTAATCAGGAATCGGAGGATGTGATTAGGAGGAGGGAATAGGAGGAGGTGATAGGGAATAGGAGGAGGTGATCAATAATAGGAGGAGGTGATCAGTAATAGAAGGAGGTGATCAATAATATGAGGTGATCAATAATAGGAGGTGATCAATAATAGGAGGAGTTGATCAGGAATTGGAGGATGTGAACAAGTGATTTTTTTTCTCTCACAAATTTGGACCGACACTGGTATTGGAGTGGCAGATGGTGGTAGTGGTGATGATGACGATGGTGGTGGTGATGATGATGGGGTGATGATGGTGGTGACGATGATGGTGGTGGTGACGATGGTGGTGATCATGATGATGATCAGACTGCAAGAGCAGACGCTGGAAGGTCACCAGTCAACTTCACAGCAGCCAAATGATCTAGCAAAAAAGGAAGTGATGGCTGATGCTTTTGACGTGGCGGCTTCAAAAGCAATGACCTTGACTTTCTGACCTTGTAGGTGTGCCATCTCTTGTTTTGTCATTCCAATGATGGACGAGGGCCTCCCCCACACCACGTGCGTCCGTGGGGATTAGTTGACCGGACTTCACCACGCTCGCCTTGAACTTGCCGTTACTTGCGCCCAGACCAAGGGTTCGGCCACCTTTGCCGGCTCCAGAACCCGCGTGTGGCTCTCGGAGGATTTGCATCGCGACAGTTTTTTTTATTGAGGACCTACAGCCGTATTCACCACACCGTGGATAATTGCGGCTCTTGACGTATTGAGGTTTTTTTTTTTTTTACCGAATTCGAATTTAATTTCTCTTCTTGTGATTTTTGGTTGCCGACCCATGGACCTCGACGTTCCTGAAATATAAATTAAATAATGCATCGAATTCCACCCGCCCCCCACACACACGCACCCTGAGACCTTCTAAGAAAAAAAACATATATAAACAGAACCGTTGATATGCGACGATTTTGTACAACAGCCCATCATATTACAAGGGCCGCTGCCCGAAACGTCGCCTAAATATATTTTTTCATTTTAAGCCCACAGTGCTTTTTGACGAATGCGTTGAAATTATTTTTGCGCGTTCATTTGATCATTAACCGTGCTTTCGCACCACTGCCAAACGCAGCAGAAGCAGCAGAAGCAATCTCCCGACCCATTTGTCGGCGACTGAACGGGCCGTGTCGCGTTGTATTTGTGTAGTCCGCACACCGATCCATTCGGCCCACTGAATGTCCCACCCCCACCCCGCACGGAGCCTTGTCAAGCTCCACCTGCACCGGTTGTTTATAGGGCAAGGGACAATTCGTAGAACGCGCGGTACCTGTGAAAACACATTCGGAACTCACGCGATGACGACGATGATGATGATGATCGTTTTGGAACAGCTGTGGTTTTGACGGTGGGTCCTGGCGTTCGAAGCCGTCTGCGGTATTCCTTCACCACGTGGCGATTTTGTAACGCGCGGAGCCGAGCGAGTGTCACTCGAAAGCAACCACGGGGTGGCGATAGGGTTTGGGCGTCTTAAGGAGGTGTGGTGGCCTTGGGAGTGCCTCTTTAAAGTCGCTGTGGTTGAACGCTNTGTGTACGTGGCACGTTGAACTCCGCCGCTGCTACTCCCCGCAGGTAACTCCGCCTCTACCGAAGACAAAAAATAAAGCTTCATGATGAAGCGAGTTGTAATTACTGTCGAAACGTCGTACTCAGATTGTAAATGTTGTCATTGTAAATGTTGTGGCTTGGCTCTCCAACACACGGTTAGTGCTGTACTAGTGACGAATTGGCCACTTCTGTTTAAGTGACAACCCTTACTAGTTCTAGATTTGAAGCTTTCGTGACTGCAAGGATTCATATTCTTAGGTTTTTTCGGTAAAGTCACGTAGGTAAAACATTAAAATTAATGAAAGTAAAATAAAATAAAAATCACGACGTTTCGGAGGCAACACAAGTCTCCGTCATCAGGTGGGACCGTCACAGCCAGATTTGCTGCATCAAGTGAGGCAATGATTCAAGATGTAATCCATTAAAAGAAGGGAATCATTGCCTCACTTTATGCAGCAAATCTGGCTGTGACGGTCCCACCTGATGACGGAGACTTGTGTTGCCTCCGAAACGTCGTGATTTTTATTTTATTTTACTTTCATTAATTTTAATGTTTTACCTACGTGACCATTACTAGTTGGCTGTGTCGGGTGGTGGGGGTTTTAACGACACACATTTATATATTAACGCGATCTAACCCAAAAACCTCTATCATGGATGACATTGGTCGCGAAAGCCGACGCGTTAAAATTCTTCGGAGCGTTAACGCCGGCACAGTAACGCGGCCTCCGTCTTGCGAATGACCGCAGGGTCTTTAACGTCCCTGTGCAGCCGCCGGCGCGCCGCGTTCGTACGTTCACACTGCGCACACCGCAGTATTAACCGGGCGGCCGCTCGACCCGAACCGAGAACGGCTGCGACCAGTGGCCATGCCACAGCCCAGAGTTGTTAAAACAAAATTACAATCAGGGCTGTGGAGCAGGGTCATTGCCCGAAACGTCGCCGTCTATCATATTGTTTCTTTGAAGGCCACACAAGAAAGATCCCCCGTATAGGCAATGAACAGACTTTTGTGGCAAGTGATGTTAGCAAGCAGCACCTATGAAGGCCGGCACGGTACAGGAGGCGGTGGGTGGCCAGCAGCACGCCCGGCCGCCTTTGTCTTCCCCGTTGGCGATGTTTACTTACACGCCGCACCAGGTACTCATTTGTGCGTGCGTATGTTGATCTGCTATCGTTGCACCGGTACGAGCCAACCCGTGCTAATCGGAGGTAGCGGGGAAGGCCAACAAACTACGAACACACAAAGAGCAGTTCTAAAGTAATGAGCAGCAGCAGTGGCAACGACGACGACGACGATGGTGGTGGTGATGATGACGGTCGCGTTCCAGCCAGAGGAACGACGCCCATCAGTGACGGTCACGGTCCTGCGTGTAGGCAGGGAGGGAAGAGATCGTGAGTCGTCCTGCTGCTGCTACTTCTGCGAGTTCTACCGCGAGCTGTATGCATGCACATTCACNTGTGTGTGTGTGTGTGTACTGCGTTCTGGTCTTCATAGGTGCTCGCTAATAGCACTTGGCTGCACGGTATGTTAAGGCTATACGGGGCGTCTTTGTCTTTGTCTTGTACTGCGTGGGGAGCGTTAGTGCAGTGGTTAGCGCTACGCTGTGCTACAAACCCGGCCGGCCCAATATCGATTCCCGCTCACGGTCAACACCAGTGACGATTGTCTGAACCCTTGCTGGGCCTCTCCTAGGTTGACTCAGCCTCAAATGAGTACCTGGTTCGGTGTTTAAACATCGGCACTGGGAGACAAAGGCGGTCGGACGTGGTGCTGGCCACCCACCTCCTCGTGTGCCGTGCCGGCTTTCATAGGTGCTCGCTAACAGCACTTGCACCAACCGTCTGGTCAGGTTATACGGGGGTCTTTGTTTTGTTTCTTTGTACCGCGTGTGATGTATTCATTCAATGTACGTGTACTGCGCGGTTGAGCGGTGGGACAGTGGTTAACAGAATCAGAATCTTTTTTTTTACTGGAGGAATCCATGTAAACAAATCACACAAACAAATAAAACACTAAACCATCCCCACCTATCAGACAAAGCCCACTTAGGTATTAACTTATTTTTTCGAAAGCGACCTGGCCACAAATGATAGCTCAACAAAGTGGCCCATCGATTGAACATTTATAGCAGCTAAATCATCGATGTAATATCAACGCATGTGTCTAAATGTGGGGGAGAACCCGGAGGACCCGATTAAAAAAAATCCACGCGACCACGGGAGAGAGACACACAAACTCCCAATATACAGGCGTCGGGTCGAACCCACGACCTCCTGCATACCAACTCAAGTTCGATTCCTAGGCACTGCCAATGGTGTAACTCCACAGCGGCAGTGATATCCGAACCGGCGCTGCAATCCCAGTGAGTATTTGCAGCGACCGTAATTATCCATCGCCGGATGCTCGGCATTGACCAAGTGGCACTGAACGGGTTTTATTTTAATAGAGACCGGATGACTTGTAGGGTTCCAATGGAGACCACGAGGAGAACGTACAACCCAAGGCCGTAGCCATTGAGTCATCATTGGGGGGACCAAATTTCCAGGGTGCTTGGGGTCCNAAAAAAAAATCTAAATTAGAAAAATCATTTCCTGCCTAAAATATTTACAAATTCACTAACACATGGGATGGACGTTTTTTTACTTACAATAATGTCGAATAGTGTATTGTATTCAATTGCTCTGTTTTAACTTTTTTTACCATTTCTTGTTTCATTTTATGTAATAGCAGAGATGAGGGATTAATAAAGTACAACCATAACCACAATCATATACACAGAAATCTATGCATTGATTTATATGAAGACAAGTCCAGATATTGTGGCCAAGTTTAGCAAATTATTTTTATTTACATAGCATAGCAATTAATTTTTTATACCAAAATATTGGGGGG
This sequence comes from Lethenteron camtschaticum, assembly GCA_018977245.1. NCBI lineage: Eukaryota > Metazoa > Chordata > Hyperoartia > Petromyzontiformes > Petromyzontidae > Lethenteron > Lethenteron camtschaticum. The sequence continues at coordinate 3,390,424 of MU249615.1, forward strand.
GGGGGGGGGGGAGATTTTGAGCATTTTTTATATTGGGGGGGGGGGGGTGTGTCTACGGCCTTGGTACAACCTCCGAGTCAGGCATCCAACCCAGCGCGCCTTGTTCTCGCTGTGTCGGCACGAGTGTTACTTTGCCACAAAAGATATTGATGTCGCCTCCACTGTGGACATGTCGCTGCGGCTCCCCAGATGCACGTCCTGGGTGGCGTTACATCTGGAGTTTTCTGCCGCCTCGCGACATCGCCGGCGGGGCAGGCGGTCGTGGCAGTGTCGGATTAAGCGAGTGCGGGGCCTGTATGCGCATCTGTTATAAAGGGCCCTAAATTTATTTANTTTTTAAACCGCATAAATATTAAAACACAAATGTTTAACTTGCATAGTAAAGTTATTCTAATTTGTTCATTTGATACACAGCCAGCTAATACGACAAATCGCTAACCTTAAACACACGGTCGTTCATAAAAGTTGAAGGCGGTATAGTACTATAGCAATAGAGCAAGTGCACAATCACTTTAACCGGAATTGATAGCTTGGAAGCATTTAGCTCGGGGACCTTGAAAGTGCGGGCCCGTAGCTACTGCACGTGTAGCTACTCGTGTAGCTACTGCACGTGTGTACCGTGTAGCTACTGCAGTGTAGCTCGCACGTGCAGCTACTACACGTGCAGCTACTCAGTGAGCTACTTTGCAGTAGGCTACTCGGCACTGCCGGCGGGGGAGGCGGGGAGGTGGTGTTGTGCGGGTGGACGTGCGCCAGTGTTGTGGATGAGTAAGCGACGCAGTGCCGCACTGAATCCCCTGGGCGCCCGTGTTTCCTGTGGTGCAGGCGGTGGGTCTTCGACAGGGGAGATGGCAGTGGTGACACCACCGCGCGCGCATACCCATATAGCAACAACATGATACACACACTCAGTGAGTGACACACACTCAGTGACACACACCCGTAGTATGCACGTAGGCGCTCATAAAATAAATCAGCGCACGCGTGGAACTGCTTACATACATGCAGATGGTTTGACGTGCACGCAAACAAACGACTTTACAGAGCCAGAGATTTGGGCGAGTGATCATAATGTGGGCAGCCTCACGCCCGGCCGCCTTTGTCTCCCTGCAATGCCGATCCTTGCTGATGAGCAGTCACAGAATGACGCGACCTGAACGATCTATCTGGAGGCTCTAGTCCAATGTTACTCACACATGTGCAACACACACGAACTTAAACGTTCCTAGAGGCGAACGCGCATCTACTCTGATTGATATTCACCATTTAAGCTGATTCTCATCCACTATCAAAGACACGCAAAAAAGACAAAGATCCCCGTATAGCCTGACAGACTGTTGGGGAAGTGCTGTTAGCGAATAGCACCTATGAAGGCCGACACGGCACAAGAGGGGGTGGTTGGCCAGCACCGCGCCGGCCGCCTTTGTCTCCCCGGTGGTGATGATACACACCGCAACAGGTACTCATTTGAGGCTGAGTCGACGTAGCGGAGGCCCAGGACCGGTTCAGATAATCGTCACCGGCGTTGACCGTGAGCGGGATTCGAACCCCGGTCGCCAGGTTCGTAGAGCAGCGCGCTAACCGCTGCACCACCGCTCCCCCACACACACGTTCGCACACACGTTCATACATAAATCAGTAGATACACACACACGTACACACACAAATGAACACACATGCACGCACATGAATACGCACGCATGTGCACACTGCCCACTACAAAACCACATCAACGCCATCAACAACGACGACGTCGACGATGATGATGATGATGGAGAAGGAGGCGCCGTCGGCTGTAGCGAGGATGGCATCCGCCACACCATCTGTGACGTGTGACGGTAAGTGTCAATGTTACAGTCACGCCAGAGGTCAATTGCGAAATGAACCCATCCCTGGTCTCGTGAGCTCTGCCCTGGTTAAAACAAAATGTACTTGGACCCATGTAACAGCATCTCTATGTATCCCTATGTGTATCTACAGGGCCTCCTCTACGTACGAAGAGTTAGGTTCAAGAGGTCTGTTCGTAAGTCGATTTGTTCGTAAGTCCAACTTTACTCATGTCGATTCCAAACATGTCGTACGGCGTGTACACTCAACACTGGAAAATGGATTTAAACGTTGTGTAATCTCATGTAGATGTAGATGCCACTGGTTCTTCCTGTTCTGCAGATGTATATGCCACTGGTTCTTCACGTTCTGCAGATGTAGATTCCACTGGTTCTTCCTGTTCTGCAGATGTAGATGCTACTGGTTCTTAACGTTCTGCAGATGTAGATGCCACTGGTTCTTCACGTTCTGCAGATGTAGATGCCACTGCTTCTTCACGTTCTGCAGATGTAGATGCCACTGGTTCTTCATGTTCTGCATATGTAGATGCCACTGGTTCTTCACGTTTTGCAGATGTAGATGCCACTGGTTCTTAACGTTCTGCAGATGTAGATGCCACTGGTTCTTCATGTGCTGCAGATGTAGATGCCACTGGTTCTTCACGTTCTGCAGATGTAGATGCCACTGGTTCTTCACGTTCTGCAGATGTAGATGCCACTGGCTCTTCATGTTCTGCAGATGTAGATGCCACTGGTTCTTCACGTTCTGCAGATGTAGATGCCACTGGTTCTTCATGTTCTGCAGATGTAGATGCCACTGGTTCTTCACGTTCTGCAGATGTAGATGCCACTGGTTCTTCATGTTCTGCAGATGTAGATGCCACTGGTTCTTCATGTTCTGCAGATGTATATGCCACTGGTTCTTCATATTCTGTAGATGTAGATGCCACTGGTTTTTCACGTTCTGCAGATATAGATGCACCGCCATCTATTGCACGGCGGTTGAACGAACGATTCTCGTCCGTACAGTGGCAACTGGACGTACGGTCAGGTTTGTTCGTATCTCTGAAAGTTCCTTAGTCGAATGTTCATAAGTAGAGGAGTCCCTGCATATATTTATGGATGTCTATGTATCTCTATGTGTATCTATGAGCCTCTNTGCACGTATCTCTCTACATCTTTATTAATCTCTGCGAGTCTCTATGTGTATATATGAGCCTCTACGTATCTCTCTATATCTTTATGGGTGTCTATGGATCTCCGTGAGTCTCTATGTGTATCTATGAACCTCTACGTATCTCTCTATCTCTACGGGTGTCTATGGATCTCCGTGAGTCTCTATGTGTATCTATGCGCCTCTACGTATCTGTCTGGGTGTCTACGGATGATCTCCGTGAGTCTCTATGTGTATCTATGCGCCTCTACGTATCTCTCTATATCTCTATGGGTGTCTACTGATCTCCGTGAGTCTCTATGTGTATCTATGCGCCTCTACGTATCTGTCCGTGGGTGTCTACGGATGATCTCCGTGAGTCTCTATGTGTATCTATGCGCCTCTACGTATCTCTCTATATCTCTATGGGTGTCTACGGATCTCCGTGAGTCTCTATGTGTATCTATGCGCCTCTACGTATCTGTCCGTGGGTGTCTACGGATGATCTCCGTGAGTCTCATCTATGCGCCTCACCTATTCTCTATATCTCTACGGGTGTCTACTGATCTCCGGAGTCTCTATGTGTATTATGCGCCTCTACGTCTGCGTGGTGTCTATGGATCTCCGTGAGTCTCTATGTGTATCATGCGCCTCTACGTATCTCTCTATCTCTACGGGTGTCTATGTCTGAGTCTCAGTGTATCATGCGCCTCTACTCGCCGTGGGTGTCTACGNATGATCTCCGTGAGCTATGATCGCGCCTATACGNATCTCTCATATCTCATGGGTGTCACGGATCTCCNTGAGTCTCTATGTGTATCTATGCGCCTCTACGTATCTCCTGGTGTCTACGAATGACTCCGTGAGTCTCCTGANGACTCCACACCGGCTAAACATTCAAATCGCAGGCGACTGCGGCGGCGGCGACGAAGTGAAGCGGCCGCGGCGGCGGCTCGCGGCCCGGGGCCGNGCCCGGACAGCGCGCGCAGGCGGCACGTGCGGGCNGTGCAGCTGGGCCGCTGCGCCTCCGGCCTCTCTCGATGGCGGCGCCTACGTCAAGAGAGCAACGACCGCGGCGAGACGCCGCTCATGGTGGCCGCCTGACGCGGCACGCCGACGCGCAGAGCGCCAGCAAGGCCCGCATGGTGCGCTACCTGCTGGAGAAGAAGGCCGACCCAATATTGGTGAGGCCCCAAATACCGGTGTGGTCCCTGGTGGCCTNGGGGGGANGGGGGGCAGGGGGGGGGCTTGCTCGGGGTCCCGAGGGCCGGCGCGGATTTTCGCTTGTAGTTGGTACGGCGGGCGAATGGCGTCACCTTGGCGCTTCCGATCTCTCTNCGTGGGCCAACCGGTGAATTGTGCGGCCGTGGGCGTAGTAATTCTCTCGNAGCCGCCACACGATAGAGCGGTGCCGCCAAAGTTTTACTNTCACCGATCTTTGCTCCAACCCGGGGGCCTCCGGGGACGTCGGCAGGGTGGCGATCCGGAGCGCAAGCTGCGGCGGCGTTTCGCCCAATTCGACTCCCCTCTTTGTGAGCACCCAGAGCCCGTGGTGTACCAATTCGCACGCCCTCACATGGGACTCCACACCGAATAGTTGAACAAAGTCGTGGGCCTCCCGCGGGTCAACTCGGCTAGAAATTGGTACTCACCCGTNCGAACGTCATCACCAAGATGGCANAAGGCGCCGGGCGGTGTCGGCCACCGCGTGCGCGGCCGTGTCCGCCATCGTCCGCGCGGCCACCGCTCGCTACGGCGTCGCCCCCGGGTACCCGCTCGAGTCCTCACTGGGGGGGCTCCGTCTCCGCGTCCGCNCGTGAGGACAAGTGCGGCCGCACGGCGCTCATGCACGCGTGCTGCGCCCGCGCCGGCGCCGAGGTGGCGTCCGGCCTGGAGGGCGGCGCCACCCCAGAGGACCGCTCGGGCCGCCGGCCCTCGTCTACGATACGCCGACGAGCCAGCACGCTGGTGCTGCCCGCCCTTCCCCGTCCCCACCCCCGTCCCCACCCCGTCCCCACCACGAGCGCACCCCAGGCGTACGTGCCACTGCGTGCGTCTGTGTGCGAGGAGCGCCGGGCGGCTGAAACGAAGCGAGTTGGCACGGTACGGCGGTACGGCTGGTGCATCTGTCGGTCGTCTCGGTCGGTCAACCCACGGCCCCTGCTGGGTCTGTCCCGTGACCTTCTGCCAGCGGGCGTTCGACACTTCACGTGGCCTCAAGGTGCACCTGGCCTGGCACAGGCGCGGTGATGTCATTGCCACTTAGTGGCGAATGGCGAGGTGTTGTTTTGGGAGCGGTGGTGTAGCGGTTAGCGCGCTGGGCTACGAACCGGCCACCAGAATTCGATTCCCGCTCACGGTCAGCACCAGTGACGATTATCTGAACTCGTCCTGAACCAAAATTAGTGGTGATGTGTAAACATCGCCACTAGGGAGACAAAGGTGGCTGGGCGTGATGCTGGCACCACCCCTCGTGTGCCGGCCTTCATAGGTGCTGCTTGCTCACAGCACTTGCCCAACAGTCGTTAAGGCTGTATGGGGATCTTTGTTGCGTGGCCTTAATAGAAGCAATATGATGTTTCGGGCAGTGGCCCTTCTTCACATACCTGATTGTAAATGTTTTACAACTCAGGCTCCAGCATGGCCTTGCGGTAGCACGCTCGCCACTGGTCGCAGCCGNTCTCGGTTCGAGTCGAACGGCCGCCCCGATTAACACTGCGGTGAGCGCAGTGTGAACCGTACGAATGCGGCGCACGGTGGCTGCACGGGGACGTTAAAGCATTCGCAAGGCGGAGGCCGCGTTACTGTGCCGGCGTTAACGCTCCAAAAAATTATCCAAATTTGAAAAATGTGACTGCAATTACTCGGTTGGATGAGGTCGCGATCATCGCCTCCTAAGCCAGCAAACACCCGCAATAGATATTGCGTGAGAACGACAGACAACGGAGAGCATTTTTTGTTAAAAAATGTTTTTACGAAACGTCGTTTTGCACGGCCAGTAATAGTTTCATTGAAAAGTTATAGTTTGAAACAAGCAATCGTCAGTTTGAACAATGATCCAATGTCCGTATTTCTCCAAGCATATTGCCGCTGTAACAGTTGGAAATATCAGAGAGCACATACGGGTGCCCGATTGGGCAATACAATGTCAGAGAGAGTTGGGACTGCAGGCCATTCGCCGTCCATCCAATGGTGGAGCCAGGACTTTCAGGTAGGGGAGGGCAACCCCTCCAGCAATGAAAATTATAGAGGAGTTGTTAGTAAGTGAGGACTTGTCCTTGAATTTATTCGACGCGTGTGCGGCGATGGCGCAGCCATTGATCGAGGGTGGATTCGAACCGCGTTGTGTGATCGGCATCGCGCTCGCTGAAGGTGAATGCCTTTAGGGAAGTCGTGTCCTGTATACGCAACTGCGCACAATTCTGAGTCACTTATAACTGCTTTGCCATTACATATTGCCAATTGGCACGTAATAATATGCTACACAGTGGCAGTGGGGTCGCAAAATGCCGATTTATTACTAATAAACACCAATGATCCGATTTAAATTAGGGATTTCGATCCGATCATTGGGGGGCACGTGCCACCACCCTCCCCCCCCCCGCCCCACAGTGCGTCCATCCATAAGGGAACGCAATTTATTCGGGAACGCAAATCTCTGTTACACGCGAGATGCCCTCCGAATGCGCCCGCGTGATTTCGAGGCCTTGAGGCCACGGCGTAGTCTCTTAATGTCCACCATCCCCGTACCCCCCCCCCCCCACCACCGCCTCGTGCGCAGGTGCTGCTGGACGCGTGCAAGGCGAAGGGCAAAGAGGTCATCATCATCAACGTGACGGAGAGGCTCTCGCTGCCCGGCGACAAGTCGGCGCCGCGCTACCTCAGCCTGCCGGGTCTGCCCGACGCGTCGTACGACGAGCGACCCGCCTGCGCCTCCCCTCCGACGTCGAGCTCAGCACCAGCCCTTCGGCCGCCGCTCGCCAGCACCCGGCGAGACGGAGCCGCGACAGCCGCTCCGCTCGGAGGAGGCCGCGCGGAGGCCGTGGCTACGGCGAATGCGGTCGCGCCGCCGCCGCCGTCGTCGCGCGACGCCGACCCTTCTTCAGCTTCGCTCGCGGCGCGGCGTCCAACTCCGTCGGTTCCGGCGCCGGAGCCACCGGTACCGCCGGTTCCGGCCTCGCCCAAGAGACGCCGTCTCCGAGCCGGCGCCGAGCGGCGCCGCCGTGCAGGCGAGGAGGCGGAGGCGGGAGCGCCGGGCGCCTGTCCCAGCTGAAGCGCCTGCAGTCCGAGCCTTGGGGCCTCGTGGCGCCGTCGGCGCTCGTGAAAGCTGAGGACGGCGGCGACGGCGGAGGAGGGGACCAGCGGTCGCTCGACGGGCGGACGGGCGACGGGGCGAGGGCCACCGGCGCTCACGCTGGCAACAGCCACTCGCCCGTAACTGCACGGCCCAAGCGCCCGCTGTCACGGCAGCAGAGCGTTGACGCGATGGTGTTGTCGTCGCCGTGCGAGAAGGCCGGCGGCGTCACGCTTCTGCATCCTCAGCCACCGCCGTTGCACCATCACCACCAGCAGCAGCTGCAGCAGCACCAGCAGCTGGGGAGGAGGAACACAACGCCGGTCGATTGGGACGAAAGCCACGCTGGCGCTGGAGGTGCACACCGGCCTCAGCACGAGAGGGCCTCTCCCTGCGCTCTGCCGCCCCACGGCACGCTCGAGCCTCGCTGCGGTGAGCGTCGCCAAGCGCCGGCCAGCGTCGGAAGCTCGCGAAACGTCTGCCGCTATGGACGTCCGTCTGCCCCTGCGTGCTCGTTAGCACGACGGACATCCAGCAGCGGATTGACGAAGGGGCTGAAAATGATTGATTTGTAGTTCATTGAGCGATTGCTTCATCGCAGAGCCAAAAGCCACTGGCATCAGTCAAATACTCAGAATTGCCTGATGATGCTGGATGCAATTACCAGCGAAACGTCGTACTCAAATTGTAAATGTTGCGGTTTCACGCTTAAACATACCGGTGGGCTAAAGTAGTAAACTATTTGTCTTTTATCAACGTGACACTTTTTTACTGATTGGCCGTGTCGGGTGGTGGAGGGTTACGACACATTTATAAATAACGCGATCTAAACCCAAAAACGTTGATTATGAATATTGGTCGCGAAAGCCTACGTGTTAAACTGATCTGAAATACCTCTGGTTGGGAAACACGTTAACACACACACGCGCGCGCGCCGTGGAATTATGCAATCGTAGTAACCTCGAATCGTCATAACGTGTGCGTCGAGCCAGCGGGTGCTCATCGTGTGCAATTGCACGCTGCGGGTTTGCAGCGCGGCCGCGAGATTTGAATCTAACGCCCCTGGTGGGAATGTAGCGGGAATTTACCCCCACCGGCCCCCCCCCCGTGCAAGCGACCAGTGTGGGTTGCCCGCCACCTTGAGGTTCGTGGTGACGATGACCTCGAGGTATTTAAGCGGTGGTACTCCACCTTTTAACAAAAATAAGCATTATAGCTCAGTGGGATTTACCCGGTAAAATGTAAAAAAAAATTGTGAATTTCTTACGTTTACTATATATGCTCATAGGATTCCTCCTCCAGATATAAATAAATTCTGATTGGGACCTTTCCTAAGACGCCTCCAGCGTTGCAGAGTCGGCCGATATCCCCCTCTCTTGCTCGAGGGCTCCCGAGGGCTGCCCCAAGTGAGATATAAATAAAGATGCTGATTGGAGAACGCTCGAAGTCTCTAACCGGCGTCGTTATTGACGAATGTCGCGTGCGGTTTCGTCGTCGTCGTTACGATCTCATGGCACGACCGACGAACCTAAATCGCAGTAAACTTTTTTGGGGAATTGCACAAGCTAAGGCCCACTGAGCTATTGCAGCTCTTTTTTCAGAAGCTCAACGGAAGTGGCTTATCATCATCATCATCATCACGTGGAAATTTATAGCGGCAACCGAATACTCTAAATGCGCGATGTCGATTTGAAATGCGGAGGGGAAAATCGGAGGGCCTGGAAAAAAATCCAGGCCCTCCGAGAAAGAGAGAGAGAACACGGAATTTTCAAATATACAGCAGGCGTCAGGGTCGAACACACAACCTCCTGTATACCAGGCGAGCTATTAACATCTCACCCGTGTGAGCGCATGCAATTTCAGCAGCATTGATTCAGTGCAAGCGAACTGCGGACCGATTTCGACATTCGCCGTCTCATCAGCAGAGCCAGGCTCACTCGAATCAGCGGCGGTGAACAGACGAGGCAGATAGCATCTCGCCACCGCCGTCCGTGACCGCCTGCGCCGTGGTTGCGTCCGCAGGGACCTGGTGCACCGGCGGCACCTCGGGGTGGCGGACCACCAGGAGCACGACGCCGAGACGCAGGCCCCACCGGGGCCGGACTCGGCGCGCTGCCTGCTCGAGCGGCGCAAGCATAACACGTCGCCGCTCACGCTGCTCACCGGCTCGCGCGAGTCGCTGCACGCCGACAGCACCTCGCCGCTGCTACTCCGCAGGTACCTCGCCTCCGCCAACAGACAGAGATCCCACGCGACCAACACCAACACCACCACCCTCCGCCCGTGCAGCCTTGAACAGACCGTTGGGGCAAGCGCCGTCGGCGAGTAGCGAGCGGCTGTGAAGGCCGGAACGGAACACGATGTGTTGGTGGCCAGCAGCACGCCAGATCTGCCTTTTGTCTACCCGGCGGCGATGTTTTTACGCACCGCACCAGGTATTCATTTGAGGCCGAGTCGACCTAGGTGAGGGCGGGTTCAAATAATCGTCACTGGCGTTGACCGTGAGCGGGAATCGAACTCGGGTGGCCGGGTTCGTAGCGCAGCGCGCGAACCGCTGTTATTGTAACGTTATAAATTGTATGGCACATTTACATTTACGCAATCCCCCCCCCAAAAATAGGTTTAATCGTGAATAAAATTGGTCGCGAAAGCCTACATGTTAAATAATAATCATAATGCTACTGTAATCTATACCTCGATTTTCTGGCTGTTGGCTGGGCTCTTCTCCACCACCCCAACGATGACTCCGTCGTTGTGGCGGCTAATCTGGCGACACGAATATTCCATGTAACGAATGAACGTTGAGGAGTTGAGTTGAAACGGCGGAAGAGGAGGAAATTTGGGAGAAAACCCACGAGTTATGAGGGAGCAAGAACCTCCGCTTATCACGGTTGGCGACGTACGGTGCGGAAGAAGTTCAACAGACATCGTACGTAAGTTCATGAAGAAGAGGGGTGGAGGTTTTAATTTCTCACCGAGCATTACCGCGAGCCTCGTCCGCGACTCCATCCTTCATCCGGTCGGCCCGTCGGGCGGAGGAGGGTGCACGACACACGCGCCGACCGCCGCGCGTGGAACCGTCTCTCCGTCGCGCGCGCGCGCGCAGGCACCAGCACCCGCCGCTGGAGCGCCGCGGCTCGGGCACGCTGCTGCTCGACCGCATCTCCAGACCCGGCCCGGCTTCCTGCCACCGCTCAACGTCAACCCCCACCCGCCCATCCCGGACATCGGCGGCAGCAGCGGCAACATCCACGGCGGCAACGGCGCGGCGGGTTTCGCCGGGCCGAGCCGGGCGTCGGCNGGGAGAGCGTCGTCGCTGGCGCCCGGGATGGCCGCGCACGCCTTGCTGTGCCTCCCCGCTCGGCCCGTGGCCTCTCGCTGCCTCGTCCGCGTCGGCGTCCTCCCTGGCGTCGGCGTCGTCGTCTTCGGCGTCGCACTGCTCCCCGCGGCGCGGCGACGCGGGGGCGGCGCGGCGCCGGCGGCCGAGGGGGCGGTGCCGTTTTGGGGTCGCGTCAACCCAAGCGGCCCTCGTGCGGCGCCACTCGATGCAGGTGGAGCAGATGAAGCAGCTCGGCGGCTTTGAGGGATTCTGCGCCAAGTGAGCGGGCCGGGTGTCGCTCGGTTAACCGCGAGACGCCACCGGTTAACCGCGAGGTGCCATCGGCTACACGCGAGGCGCCATCGATTAATATTGAAGTCGCTGCGCTAACCACGGTTCGCTTGGTTGACGATGATGGGTTTAAACGGAACTCACTGAGCAGCTAGATTTGTTTTTGTATAACTATGATTTGCTCAATTAATCGCACTGCAACGGATTAACTGGAATTCACTCTTGACGGCACTTTATACGGATCGATGACCTGGCATTCACNGGGAATTGCTCAATCAACCATGACTTGCCAATTTGACGGAGCTCTACCCGATGCTGCATTAAGTTAAATAGTCTTGACTGTGCTTCACTTGATCAACCACAATTCACTCAATTTTTGCTGTAATTTTTATTTTTAGTTAAACATCGCTCACCTGACAGCGACTCACGCCCAAGCTCTCCGCGCTTGCTCGTTAACCTGCGATTCACTCGTTATAACGGGCACCTCCCTCGACTATCCGCGACTCACTCGCTCGGCTCAACCCGCGGGTATCGTTGTAGGTCTGAGCGATCGCTGCTGCTGCTGCTGCTGGCGCTGTCTTGGGATATGGCGCCCCGATGCTGTGAGTTTAATCCCAAGCCATGGGCCCACTCCGTCCCCATCATCATCATCCAGCATCGTGAACAATTTTAAGGGTCTATATTTGAGCTGACCACTTTGTGGGAAGTGAACGGTGGTTGTCCCACGGCCAGCAACAAACAGTACCGTTTTAAAGTGTTAAAGATGGGAGTCTAACACATTTCTTGAGTTGAACAAGGTATTAGAAGAATTTGGGATCAAAAGAGAGAGAGACGGGGTGGGTGATTCCAAAGTGCAGCGGTGGTAGGAAGGAGCAGAAGATAAGTGAGGTGACCTGCAGTGTGGTGAGTGAGTGAATGAGTGGGTGAGTGANTGGGTGGGTGGTGGTGAGTGAATGAGTAGAGTGAGTGGTGAGTGGGTGAGTTGTGACCTGCAGTGTAGTGGGTGAGTGAGTGGTTGTGACCGNAGTGGGTGGGTGAGTAAATGGGTGAGTGGTGGGTGAGTGGGTGAGTTGTTGTGACCTGCAGTGTGGTGGGTGAGTGAATGTGTGAGTGGNTGAGTGAGTGGTTGTGATCCGCAGTGAGTGGGTGAGTGAGTGGGTGAGTGAGTGGGTGGGTGAGTGTGTTGTGACCTGCAGTGTGGTGTAAGTGAGTGAGTGGGTGAGTGAGTGAGTGAGTGAGTGGGTGAGTGAGTGGTTGTGATCCGCAGTGTAGTGGGTGAGTGAGTGGGTGAGTGGGTGAGTGAGTGAGTGAGTCGGTGAGTAGTGGTGAGTGAGTGTGGTGGTGAGTTGTTGTGACCTGCAGTGTGGTGGGTGAGTGGTGTGAGTGGGTGAGTGAGTGGTGAGTGTTGTGACCTGCAGTGTGGTGAGTGAGTGAGTGAGTGAGTGGGTGAGTGGTTGTGACCTGAGGTGTGTTAACCGAACACAGTATGGATGAGACGAAACAGCCAGGCCGGCTCCCCAACATGGGTGGAGGAATCTGGTGCTGGAGTAACGTGGAATTTCCAAATTCAAAATCAGACGGCTGCCACTCATTACTCGACTTAGCAGGCAGACCCTCTGATTTCACACCGACACCAATAGCTGGCTATTGACTGGTGGGGTAAACTGTGGTGGCCTTTATGGCGCGGGAGCACGTTGCACACTTACATACCCTTCATCGATCCACTGCTGGATTCGAACTTGCGACGTTGCAACTCGGTCGAGTGCTCCGACAACCGCAGACGGCCGAGTGATCACCGACAAAGTCCACGCTCCATCGCACGGCGAGATAGCCGGGCTGTACGCTACGACGGCGGTGGCGACGTTGTCGTTGTGTAGTTATGAGGTCGTGCCCCTGATGTTGCGTTCGGACCTGGGGGTTGGTGGGCTGCCGGTGGCAGAGGACGCAAACGGGTTTTGATTCCTTGCCCGTACCCGTACCGGCCGCACCAGGGTCGCAAATGGGTACCCGTACCCGTATCTGGCCGGCACGGGTAGCCGTGTATCGGGTAGGGTACGGGTATCGGGTACCCGGTTGCGACCTCTGGCCGGTGGCCACGTGTCACGACCACAACGCCGTCGCTGCTGCTGCAGGACCCTCTGCGGCAACTGCCTCTGTGTGGCACTCGGGCGCAGGGTTAAGATTTTGTAGCCCCCCCCCCCCGGCTACAGGAACTGTGAGGGCCCCCTCTAATATTTTCAAAAGGGAAATAAGGTTAAAAAAATACATTTTTTTTTTACAAGGCTAACGACAAATACAATTCGGCATTCACAAACGAAATCACTTTTCACGTAATCTCTGGAGGTCTCCAGCTGGCGTAGGGCCCTAAAGCCCCGTGCCTGATCCGGCCCTGGTGGCACCACCGGCAAACGCGGGCGATGCTGCAGCTGCTGCTGCAGCTGCTGCTGCGTTTTCTCCTCCAACCGCCACACCCCAATTTTGAGTCACTCGCGAATAATTTCTCACTTTGCGCCGTGACGATGGCCGATGTTTTTTCGAGCGCCGTTGCGGGATCTTGAACGTCCGCTGTGAAGCAGACGGCGAGCGCACGAAGCACGGCCGCGTATACCGGAGCGTTCAACAGGGGGGGGGCGAAGGAGGTGCCCCTGGCTCGACCGCGTGCCAGCACCACGTGCTCCATGTCGCCTGCGGCGTCGCATCTCTTCATCCGGCGGTCGCCGCGCTGTCGAGATGCGCTTCTGCGGCCGTCTGGAACGTCATTCGATTCCCACGTTAGGAATCCACCGGTTTCGTTTCTTTTACAACTGATTTTTTGTCACGTTCAGTTGTCCTTCGCCCCTCCGCCGCACCTCCGATTAGCACGGCCGGCTAATGTGTGCTGCGAAATAAGTTCAACATGTGTGCTCGTTTGTAGCTCTTTCGTTTGGCCAGATCTACCTTTATCTCGGTAAAGCAGACCTCTGGCACCAGCCTCGATCACCACCACACCGAATCCCAACCCCCTGGGGCGTCGCTCGGCACGTTTGGTTCGCGGCCGCGAACGCCGACCGCGATAACACGACTGGGACACGTCCGCACTCAGGCGGCGGCGGTGACGCGTCGCACCGACCGGTATTACGCGCGGTGAACGTGCCCCTGGCCCTGCTTGGCCCCACCGCCCTCCGAGCCAGATCGAGACATCTTCCTTGATCTTCCTTGTGAGAGGCCGGTTTTGTTCTGGCTGCGTGCGACGCTGGAATGGCTTCGTCTGTTGCCGGAGGCGGACGAAGCGCTGCAGGAGCCTTCGTGAGGGGCCACGGATGGCTCCGGGGGCAGCCGCTTGAAATGCCACGTGTCACGAGGTCAGGACAAAGCCGACTTGTTATGACACAGTCGTGAGCAAATGCATCACGTTTGTTCGCAACTGATGTTCAATGTATTAAAATGCCCACCGCAATGGCTGCTCATATGCACACACCTCCAAACTTTTCCCCGCATTAGTGTGGGCAAGGCTATAGGTATGATCATATTCTGTATTAATACAAATACAATATCAGTATATACATATATTGTGGTTTGGTATATATATAGTTATTGCACTTACATGCTATATTTTCAAACACCCGCTCTATATTTCACGACATATTTACAAATTAACTTCTGAGTTAAAGCACCATGTTGTAAATTCTATTGTGTTTGTTACAAATGTTATAATCATATCTCGGTGGCTGTGAAAACAAAGTCTGGTGGTGGATCCTGGATTGCGTCATAGTATTTATATGTTATTCAGGCAGCACAGCAAGTGTGGACTAATTTATATCTGTCCCATCTGTGTGGGATAGAGCGTTGCGCCCTCACATGCAGCAGGCTTATCTCTGGGTGCTCCGGTTTGCCCCCGCATGTATAAACACTCATCATTAATCAGCTGAAAACATCTTCATTCATAGAGAACGACAGAGCTTGGACAATTGCTGACTTCCCGCCTGGTCTGTGGCTCCGTGGCGGTCGTGAGAGAAGCAAATTTCACACGAACGATGCCATCGAAACAACAGTGAGTCCCGTGATTACGCAGAGGAGCGCCGCGTGTATCGTCACGAATCTGGCACCACCGCCGTGCCGTTCGCCGCACAGCTTTTGTCGGACGAGCCACGATTTCAAGTCCGCTTCGTTGGAATTTCTTGGAACGAAAAACAAATTTTCCATTGAGCTGGAGGGGGGGGAGGGGTCCCCACCCAAGCGATCGGTTGCGCGCTTTGGTTGCAGCGCAACTTGAATGCCTCGGCAGGTGAACGTCTCTGCAACCAGTTGGCGAGGCGGTTGCGTGCACGACTCTCAAATTAACTCCAGATTTTGCTCGGCGATCTGCGTTGACTCCCCAAGTTTTGTTGAACTCCCCAAGTTTTGTTGAACTCGAGCTCGCCGAGAAATGAGGCCAACTCGAGTCCCACTAGAGTCGTCTGCACATTGAAACGAGGTCCCTCGCATGCACGTCCTTGCGACGAGCACAGGGGCGGTCTGTCCATAGAGGCGAATTAGGCGGTAGCATAGGGCGCCAAATAAGTGGGGGTGGCAAATTCGAGGATAAAAAAGAATACAAATGAAAAAAATATACAAATACAAAAATACAAATAAAATGAAGGTACTCTTTGGTTCTTTCGGTAAAGTCACGTAGGTAGAAAAATAATCTAGTGATCTATTATTATTCTACCTACCTGACTTTACCGAAAGAACAAAAGAGTATGGATTCCTGCAGTTACGAAAGCTTCAAATAAAGATTAAAATGAAGATGTCATTATTTCAATTCCCGTGCGCGTACAGATGGAATGTGAATTATAATTCGTTTCTCAACACTTGAGAATTTATTGGTTGGACAGACGCAGGGACAAACCGAATGATTATGCCTGTTAAAAAAAAAACGCTTAAAAGACATGAAACAAAAATATGGGCTAATTATTTCCCTATTTACCAAAAAACCTCAGCCGAGATCCGCCCTCGGGTGTCGATTGCATGGTTGGTCGACGGCGCCAGTTGCTGGCAGCTAAGCGCCAAGGCCGCCCCTGGACGATCAGTGCACACGCGGCACCACGATGGCGTACAGCTCAATGGTGACACGTTTCTCCAAATGGACACGATTTTTGTTTGCGCTTGAGCAATCAATCGCACAAGTGGCGGGCAATGCTGCAAGGGTGCGGCCAGACGCGCTGTAGCCACAGAGCCCACGCCGAGTCGCCTTCTGCGTAACTGCCCACTCAGAGTGGACAAAGCGGTTGGAAGGTTCAGCTAAGGTTAAACTCAACTTTTGATTGCACCTGGCAAGGCCAACCGAGCTACTATATGGCTGCTTTTTCAAGAAGCGATCTGGCCACAACTGATAAGCGTAACGCAGCGGCTTATCGTGTGGAAATGTGTAGCAGAAAAATACTCTTTAAGCGCATGCTGATTCTAAGTGCGGAGGGAAAAACCGGAGGACCCGGAAAAAATCCACGCGACCACGGGGAGAGAAACGCAAACTCCAAATATACAGCAGGCGTCAGGGTCTGGATCGCACCCACGACCTCCTGCACACCACGCGAGGTTGTTAACGTGTCGCAAACTGTTGAAGTTGCGCGATTTCGAGAGCGACTGTGAAGGAAGCGTGTAGTCGAGAGAGATAGAGACAGGCGAGAGGCGGGGTGAGCCAGTATTGTTTTACCGCACTGGGATTTGAGCTAACCTCTTGTGGCGTGCATCTGTAGCGCTCGCAGCGAACCGGGAATCATTCTGTCAGGCATGGCTGGTATAGATGTCGGTGACGGTCTGTTTGAGTGTATATATTGTGTACAGGATTGCGGATGATGGGTTTAAAAAAAAAACTGTGGTGTTATTCTAAATTTAATACAAATGCAACACAGACTCGTGTCCGCGCTTTGATTTCATTCGCGGTGCAAGAGGTGGTGGACGGTAAAGGTGCAGCCCTGAAATTGCCTGCTTGACGCCACTGCTGACAAGAGAGGGCCTCCGCGAGACGGAGATCTGCAGTGTAAAGTTGATGTCCGATCCGGCGATACCGGCGAATACCGCTCCAAAGGCTGAGCACACACACACACATTGTTGTTTGTTGTTGTTGAAACAAGACGCAGGACGTACATCATCACCCCATGCAGACTCTTCGAGATTGGAGTGATAAGTACGGTAGAGTAAATACAGTGACTTTTTAGAGGAGATTCATTTGTCTGTTATGTAAATTTCACGTAGTAAACAAACGTAAAATACACGGAAAATTTTCACAACACCTAAAATTAGGCAATGCAAGAATGTGCCAAAACAAATAAGCAATTTTAAATAATGACTCTTTGGTTCTTTCGGTAAAGTCACGTAGAAAGAAATAATAATAATCGAATACGACGTTTCGATTGCAACACAATCAACCATCATCAGGTACAAATGAATGAGAAAAACAAACATAGTCAAATGATAATTGGATTTTTACCCCTTTACTGGCAACAAAACTGACACCTTTTTTACAAGGAGTCATGTTTGCATTGACCACAATACCTGCAGTCGGAATGCAAACAAAAAACATAACTCTGATAATGTATGCACTGTCCTTGAAATCGATTGGTCCACACTCGAGACAGCTTTCTTTAGAGCCTAGTCTCACATGGTGTTGGACCAGATGACGCCAAAAGGCGCACAACTCAAGGACAATGCACCATCAGAGTATGAGAGCTCGGGTAAGCATTTACACCATTGGAACCTCCTTTGCCAGTAGCAAAATATGATAATTGGTTTTTATAGTCAACTCAGAAATACGATGCAATACAACACAGAGAGTCGGCCAACACAGCAGTCAACACCCCACCTGGTTAATTACGTTCTTCCAAAGATTGCTAAATTTGAGAGAGAGACAAAACACAGACACGGAGACAGACAGACACACAAGCAGAGAGAAACACACAGAGACACACAGAAAGAGACACGCAAAGACACACTGAAATAGAGAAGGCGGGGGGGGGAGTAATTCCTGCAGCCACAAAAGCTTCGAGTCTAGTTTGACCCACCTTTACGGGGAAGATTTCCGTGTTTGTTTCACACTTAACTTCTAATTTAGCAATCTTTGGAGAACGTAATCAACCAGGCTATGCGTTAACTGTGTGTTACCGACTCTGTGTTGTTGCATTGCACTACACTTCCTACTTTTACAAAATTTGCTTTCTCCGTGCTTGTCTTCTCCAGGGTCATCCGCCCGCTATGGGCAAGAAATCCACACAACTCTCTCATTGTTCTCTACCCAAACCCCTCCACCCTCTGCCCCCCCCCTCTCTCTCTAAGGCCTCGACACAGATGTGTTGTCTTTCTGTCTTTGTGTGTGTCTGTGTTCTCTCTCTGCTTGTGTGTCGCTGTGTCACCGTGTCTGTGTTTTGTCTCTCTCTCAAATTTAGCAATCTTTGGAAGAACGTAATCAACCAAGTAGGGTGTTGACAGCTGTTGGCCGACTCTGTGTTGTATTGAATTGTATTTCTGAGTTTACTATGTCCGTTTTTCTCATTCATTCGTACCTGATAATGGTTGCTTGTGTTGCAATCGAAACGTCGTATTCTATTATTTCTTTCTACGTAACTTTACCAAAAGGACCAAAGAGTCATTCCTGCAGTCACGAACGCTTCAAATCTAGTTAGAATTTTAAATAATGTCGTGATTATCCGGCGTTTCTGAAAATCCTGCGCCCCCTTCATCCCGAAACCGCCAGATAACCGATGATCTACTGCGTGTATGGCGTACCCTTACACCCTGCCGAGACGTACCCACATTTTACCCCACCGTACGCGTTCTGCCGATCACCTTCGCTCTCCCCATTTACGCCGCGCGGTGGACACAGATTTAGGAGATTTAGGAAACGTTCCCATCGTTATTTCAAATGCCACGCCGGGAGATTGAATCGGCGACCTCCGGATTGCAAGCAGCGTGTTGCTCATCGTTGGCATTACGGCGGGCGTTCCCGGCGTTCAGCGGTGCAATTCCGTAAACGACAGAGGTGGGACAAAGTCATTGTTATGCAAGTCCAAGTCGAGTCTGAAGTCATCAAATTCATGACTCGAGTCTGACTCGAGTCCAAGTCACATGACTCGAGTCCACACCTCAGAGGTGGGACAAAGTCATTGTTATGCAAGTCCAAGTCGAGTCTGAAGTCATCAAATTCATGACTCGAGTCTGACTCGAGTCCAAGTCACATGACTCGAGTCCACACCTCTGGTAAACGATGGTTCTACTTGGGGTGGAACGGTGGCACAGCATCTTCTTGGTTCTTTCGGTAAAGTCACGTAGAAGGGAAGTAATAAAATAATAAAAATAAAACGTAATAAAATAAAATAAAACGTAATAAAATAAAATAATTCTCACGACGTTTCGGCTACAACGTAAGCAGCCGTCTTCAGGTGGCACAGCAGTTAGCAACGCCGCGTTATCAGCCGGGCGACCCGAGTTTGTATTCCCGTGGCACGGCCGACGTGAGTTGGCAAGCGACATCCGAACCGGTTCCTTGGATCCCTCCTCCGTCAACCCAAGCCGACCAGCGTGGTGAAGTGTCGTCAAAAGCGCCGTGACCGAAGGGCGTGGAGAGGAATTCGTCCAGCAGTGGCTCAACCGAGGGCTGGACAAAACACAACGCGCTCTGCTCGGTGTTGTATTGACGTCTATTCAGTATTTCATGAGAGCGCGTACATTCCTGTTTTGCTTGACGCTCCGTTGCATAGCAAAGTAACCATCGCGGCGGGTTAATACACGTATATAATACAATTAATTGAATTTGCACTTCATACACAAGTGACTGTTTTTTTTTCACTGTTGGCATTGATTTTAATTGTTAATAAGAGATATTTGAAAGTTCGTTTTGACATTTCAAAAACAATTGATACGCATGAAAGGACACCCCCCCAAAAAAATAACGAAGCCATTGCATACTTTCAAAGGCAAACAGATATGCATTTCATGAACATTCAAACATTTGCGCTCAAGAAAAATTCACTTTTTGCATCAAAATCATAGGGTACGGTATACAAAAAGCGAAGCAGTAAAGACATGGTGATATCCATTCTTAAATATGGTGGCATATATATGATCGATGCAGTCCTCCAAGCGCTCAGATCCACAGGATTTACAATCAACTGAGCAATCGGAGTCAGCCCTGAATCGAGTCAACGATGTCTTTGTTCACCCAGGAGAGTGATGTCATTCGCAGCGAGTAGGTCGACCGGGACTCAACTCGGACCATCATCCCTCCGGGGTCGACAATTGAGTACCCACTCAGAAGGAGGTCAACGGTGATCGTCATGTGCAAGGGATTGCCCCCTCCCCGTCACAGGAATGTGGAATTTCCAATGTTGGCTCAGAGTAGCCAATGGAGAAAAAGAGCGCGTCACCACGTTACTTATCCAAGCAGGAGCATGCTCCACAACTTTCTAGCACCCTGGCGAGGTGGTGCTAATTTTACTGACCCTGGAGGATGGCATCGATTACGGTAGAGAGGTGGTGATCATGATTGTTTTTACCATGAAGATTGACGATCGGCCTTTTAACGCATCATCCCAATGCAGTAACGTACAAAGTCACACTGCCAGTCGCGATTCGATAAAATAATTATGTTTTTGACGCGTTTTTTTGGGCCTTTCTTTGCCCGTGTTTTTTCTTTGTTTTAGCTCCACGAACTTGAAGCTAACGCAAGTACAACATTATCTACATATACAGTTCAACAAGTCCCTTTTGGGTTCGATCGCGTAATAATGTGTCGGAAAACCCGCCACCAACATCGAGGACAAACGATCCTCACACGCACGACCTGACGCCGTGCACAGGTATTGCGAACGCAACAATCAAATTTCACTCTATGATTTGATGCATATTTTACCACGTGCCGAACGACGATGAAGATGACGACAGAGACGCTTAAGAGAGTGGTGCTTGCGCCCGGGGGAGTTCGGTGGACGCGAGCTGTGGAAAACGTAGCGACGGGGTGGGTCGACCGGGGTGGGTCGACGGGTATGGCAACAACCAACGTGCCCCAGACCAGCAAGAATGGCATCAAGCAATGATTCTCAACTCCAGTTCTCACCACCCGGGGAGGGGGGGAGGGGGTTCACCTTCCAGCGATTAGCATTCTCTTCTATGCATATGATGGTTCGTAGTCACGAGAAGCTGTACTGTGGTGGTAAGGGGGAGGTGGGTCATATCACTTCATTATTACGCTTGTTTAACCAGGACATCCTCACCGTGTCTCGGCACACTTCTTCAGGAGGGTCCTGCCAATCAATATGTTGCAGCCGGGGGGGGCGGGGAGATGATCGCCACGTTTATTCCAGTCGAGCTATTTGCGATGTAATTTTTTGTTACACTATTTAACGACTGGAGTTGACAGACTGCTGGTGTCGAAGACGTTATGAGCTGGGGGATAGGGGGGCACAATGAGAGTCGGAGGAGAAAAGGGAAAGTCCTGTAATTGGATTTGAACTTCAGACGATGTCGGCAAACGCGCACGAGCAGAGGGAAGGGAGTTCCCAACCGCTCAACGGGCCCACAACGTAGCAGATCCAGGAGGTTATCACACGTGACATTAAGGCCTGTGGCTTCGTCGAGGCTGGATCGCCGTTTGCGTAGCCGCGACGCATCGCAGAGTGATCGAACGGAACGTGTAGCCGTGTCGCGCGAGGACACGGTCACACAGAGCACCCCCCCACAACACTGTGGCGTTCAAAACCCACAATAAAAAACCCTTAGAGTTACACGGGCAGTAAAATATAAATGTCACATCGATCGAGAAATCACCGCTTAGACACCTGTAAAAAAACCATTCCCTTTCCACCGAATTGCCGTGGAAACAGGAAATACAATGAATGGCTCTGGTGNTTTTGTTGTTGCACCACACGTGCGAGATAATGTACAGGCCTTGTTCAGTCTACTGCTGCGTGAGGGCTTCCCCACGCTTGTTCGGGTCGTGGGGGTTAATTGAGGACAGAGGTCGCACGGGTACCGATACCCGTACCCTACCCGATACCCGTACCCTACCCGATACCCGGCTACCGTACGCGGCCGTGTACGGGTAGCCGTTTGCGACCTGGTGCGGCCGGGTACGGGTAGGCCGGGAGTCACTGGTGAGTAACTTTGTCACTCATTTCCCAACGTCTTGTCTCTTCTCACAATTCAAGTTCCTAGAATCAACCCACCGCACCTGCAACATGGCTTCATCCCAGAGGTCGCAATCAGGTACCCGTACCCGTACCCTACCCGTACCCGGCCGGGTACGGGTACCCGTTTGCGACCCTGGTGCGGCCGGGTACGGGTAAGGAATCAAAACCCGTTTGCGACCTCTGTTGANGATATCACCACAGGCAGTGCAGGTTGTGAAGGCGGGGAAGCACAGAGATGGCGGCACACACGTGGAGCACAGACGTGCAGTACAACGTATTCCGCTGCACTGCCCTCTGCTGCGCTACCACGTAGCTCCGCAGCAGCCTATAGCAACCTGTTTGTGTGTGGCGGTGGCACATTCAGGCACTATACAGGCTCAACTCTGCTCGGCCTGCCAAAAGCAATGTTTGTTGTACACAAGCACACTGGGCACAAGATTCGTGCACATCAGAAGCAGCAGTGGCGTAACTGTTCACACCCATTCTCTTCCACGTGCAATCTCGTGCTAACAATACAGAACCACGATTGATTCTCAAGAACAGTGTCATTAACACACTCTGTTGTGTGTGGCATTCATAGTGGTTGAAACACGTTTCGACAATTAGACAATAAAAAAGAGTGCAAAGGATTAAAGGGAAAAGGTGCAGCCCTTACGATTGCTCACCCCCTCTCATCACTGCTTGCGCGAGAGCCTCCACCGGGAGCTCTAGACTAGGGGTGTCAAACTCAATTGGACAGCGGGGCAGGTTTGGATTCAAATGCACCTCCAGCGGGCCAGAGTTGGGCCTATGAAAATAAAAGCATAGTAAATGGGTCTTAACTCTTCTTGGTTCTTTCGGTAAAGTCACGTAGAAGGGAAGTAATAAAATAATAAAAATAAAACATAATAAATATTTATTATGTTTTATTTGTATTAAAAAATAATAAAATAAAACATAATACGTCACGTAGAAGGGAAGTCATAAAATAATAAATATAAAGCATAATAAAATAATATTGTGTTTTATTTTTATTATTTTTAAATATTTTTCTATTTTTTATAAAATAAAACATAAGAAATAATATTTTATTATTTTCTTTTTATTATTTTATTACTTCCCTTCTACGTGACTTTACGAAAGAACCGAGAAGATGAATCCCTGCAGTCACGAAAGCTTTAAATCGGGTCTTAACTTACCGATTCAAAATATGACTAGCGCGTGAAAAGAGAACCAACTTATTTTTGTTTCGCGGCAATGGTGTGCCAAATCTCCCATTGCATTGCCCGATTTAAATTCAGGTTGAATTTAGGTAGAGTTAAAAAATATATATATACGTTAAAAGTCGTAAAAAATTCAAACATGTGGCGGGCCAAAGGGGACCTGGTCCGGCCCGTGGACCGGTACATTTGATGTTTCTCTCCGCCTGATGAAGACGCTTGTGTTGCCCGCAAACGTCGTGGGTTTTTTGCTTTTATTATTTTNAATTATTATTTTAAATTTTATTTTTTTATTAAAAATTTATCTACGTGACTTTACCGAAAGAACCAAGAATATGTTCGATACCCCTGGTATCGACGGTGTCTGGCCCAGTCTGCCACGCTAGCCAAAAGTCCCAGTCGAGGGGAATGTGTCCAAACTTTGCTGCATGGCACGGAGATGGGTTGAATCGGCTGTACGTATGTTGTACGTACGTTGAACTCCTTTGGCACCGTATGTAGCCAACCGTGCTAAACTATTCAACCATCTTAAAACTATTCATAATCAACGTTTTTGGGTTTAGATCGCGTTATTTATAAATGTGTCGTAACCTCCACCACCCGACACGGCCAATCAGTAAAAAAGTGTCACGTTGACAAAAGACAATTAGTTCACTGCTTTAGCCCACCGGTGTGTTGAAGCGTGAAACCACAACATTTACAATTTGTGTCGGGTGGTGGAGGGTTACGACAATTTATAAATAACGCGATCTAAACCCAAAAACGTTGATTATGAATAATATTGGTCGCGAAAGCCTACGTGTTAAACTATCTTAAAACTAAACTATTTTACATTTTACCAGGTAAGGCCCACTGAGCTATATAGCTCTTTTTCAGAAGCGAACTGGCCACAAATGATAGCTCAACTAAGTGGCTTATCATGTGGAAATTTATAGCTGCCAAATACTCTAAATGCATTTTTATAAATGTGGAGGGATATCGGTGGACCTGGAGAAAAATCCAAGCGACCACGGGAGAAAACGCAAACTCCAAATATACAAGGCGTCAGGGTCGGGATCGAACCCACGACCTCCTGTATACCAGGCGAGGTAGTTAACATCTCGCCACCACAGCGCCCAGAGATGCGGCTGTGTTGTCCACCCAGCGGTGTAAACTGGGCACTGAAGATCCAAGGATTTAAGGAATGTGCACCCCTGTGAACCGCCCCGCCCAGAAAAGTGCGTCGGTTTATGAAAGATTCAAAAACTTTCAAATTGTGTTTTAAATGCACCCATAGTTCCACCTTCATTATTCACAAAGTAATTCACCTTATACGCAGGGGACCATGGTCGAGACAACCAGTCCCTGGACGAATGGGTCGCGGGAATTTTCCCCGACGTCACGCGGAATGAAAGTTCGCTCACCGCTCATGAATGCCCCACTCGCGGCATGGAAACGACCCGATGCATGGCTTCTCGTCAGCACCGACTCTTTACATTCGTGCCGTCATGCAGGGTACCAGCACAACAGCTGGGAGCACGGTGTAATGGCTTAACAGTCTGACCAGGAACGTCCAAACAGTTATTGTTTGGACGTTTCTTAATCAAAAACAATGCCAGTCGAGAGGTCAATTCCATCCCTTCAGAGGAAGATTAATGTGTGGTGTTGAATTTCTTTCGCACCGTACGTAGCCAACTGCGCTAATCGGAGGTGCGGTGAAGTCAACAGTGGGCCGTCCTACGGAAGGTGCGATCCCTGCGAAATTAATGTGGAGTTTCCGTTCATGGCTTAGGTTCGTCGACGGAGGAGAGCACTGCACTGCACTCGCGTGAGAGCAGTCGTTTCACTTGAACACTAACCAGGACTCAAACCAGGTCCTGGTCGTGTGCTGGTGCAGCGGACCCTGGAAGGGTTAAAGTCCTCCACGATGTCGACAGTAGAAATGGGACGAGTTGATCAACCCGATTATTCGATTATAATCGTTATCGACCACTCGTTTGTGGCCTCTATAAAATGGTCGCCGCCACGCCCCTCCCAGTCACCTCCCGTCCAGCCTGACAGGGCGCAGCAGAAGCAGAGACGTTTCGTGCGAAATATTTCCGTGATATCCAAGCAACCGAGTAATCGATCACCCGACCGGCGGTAATCGATTACTTGAATAATTGGGAGGATTCCGGTTTATCGTACGAACTTCAACACCCGGTTTTGAATTGTCCTGGCAATCGTTAACCTCGTCGATGTAACCTCGTCGATGCTATCCTCGCTCCCAAAGAACTCGTCGCCATCACACGCGGGGGAGGTGGGGCCTCGCTGGATGACGTTGTTGCTGCCCACTTGAACGTTCTGCACGCCGGTGATGTTGATGATGTTGATGTTCTGTGCTCCTCCGACACTCGCGTTTTGGGACGGAGAGCCCACGGGTGGAAAGTTACCTGCAGTCGCGGCAGAGAGAGAGAAAGGGGAGGTCAAAGAGTGATCAATGTGACAATTGCACATCGGATCAATGCAAGAGTGGATCAATGTGATCAATTCAAAAGCAAATCTATACAGGAGTGGATTAATCAATGCCCTATGTGTAACTATTTTGTGCATATGACAAATCACCTCCCGCACCTCCGATTAGCACAATTGGCTACATCCAGTGCGAAAGAAGTTCAAAGTACAGGGACTCCTTACGGACAAATTAGGTTCCAGAGGTCTGTTCGGAAGTCGATTTGTTCGTAAGTACAACTTTACTCCATGTTGTACGGCATGTAGCCTAAACGGGGAATGGCTTTAAAACTTGTATACTCTCCTGCAGATGTAGATGCCACCACCGCATTTATTGCACGGCCGTTGAACTTACGACAGGTTTGTTCGAATCTCTGAAATTTCGTGAGTCGAATGTTGGTAAGTAGAGGAGTCCCTGTGCATACATACCTCGGAATGCATTTGACCTGCGCTGAAGTCAGAAGCTAGGCAGGGTTGAGCCTGGGCACACCACCTTGCGTGCCAGTAGAATGATTGGTATGCAAGAGAAGGGGCGATTCTGACAGGCACCGCCTCGCTGCCGATAGGTTTGGGTGTATGCATGCGCCTCCACCAAACCCAGAGGGAGCAGAATGAGTAATAGCAGCCAGGAACAAAATTTGTCAAAATCGAATAATTACCCAAAAATTAGTGGATTGAGGCAAAAAAAACATCGCAACGTTGCCACCCTACCGGCAGACTTTACTTATCAAACACAGGCCTGCCTTGGTGACAGCCTTGCGCTGTAATATCGCCACGGGTAACAACGCGGTGAACGGAACATGATGAACCCAACCTGCACGGTGTGTCCCTCCAAGTTCATGTTGCCGATACAGCTGCCGCCAGCGCCGCCGCCGCCAGCGCCGCCGCCGCCGCCCTCGGCAGCACACCCGTGGTTCAATCCGCCCGGTGGTGGCGACCGACCGCCCTCCTGCGCTTCCATCCCGCCGAACCCATGAGCCTCTGGGCCACCGTCTTCCGGTTGGTGAGCGGCTACCGGAGGCATCGCGAGCAGAGCGGCCTCCAAATCCCGCTGCTGCTGCTGCCGCTGCTGCTGCTGCTGCCGCTGCTGCTGCTGCTGCTGCCGCTGCCGCTCTTTGACGACGCGAGCCCTCAACTCCATCCTCAGGCGCTGCTTCTCCGCCTCCCACACCCTCTTCTGCTTGCTAACCTTCTTGCTGTTCAAGGTGAGGCACGCCTTCTTCGCGAAGGTTTTAAGCGCCATGTCCAGGGGTTGATGGCCTGCAGAGCGAAGGGTATCTGGTTCTTCAGAAGGCGTTGCGTGCGCGGCAGCAGCGGGATGACCGTGTTGTACTTGTGCGTCTTGTTGATGGAGTTCATGAGCGTGGCGTGCGTGGTGAACTGCATCCAGGTGTGGACGAAATTGGAGGTCATCAGCAGCAAGGTGTAGGCCGAGTTGTCAACGGCCTTTTCCACGCTCCCGATTTGATGCTCGCCGCCCACCTGGAGGTCCTCAAAGGTGGCGCCAGGCTTGATGTCGAGATTTTCCAGCTCAACCTTCACCTGCTCCGCGATATCGTTGTCTTCAGCGTCGTGCAGGATCACAAATGTGTAGAACTCCTCCTCCTCCTCCTCGTCCACCTCCACCTCATCCTCCCGTGCCCGTCGTTTGTTGGTCCTCCTCCCTGCGGGCTCACAGGGGAATTCACCAAACTGCCGGACAAACCCCCCGAAACTGGCGTCGCTGGCGTTGGCGGTGGCGATGGCGTCGCGCCGGGTGACGACGCCTTGCCCGCAAAGGCTGCAGCACGATCGTGGGACTCAAGTTGAGGTTGCCCATCTGCGAGACGAGCGAGGAGCCATCTTGGCCAGAATCGAAGACGGGACCTGTGGGCGAGAAGGAGCCCAGCGTCTCGTGCTGAATGCTGTGCCCGTCCGAAGCGTGGCGTCTGTCTGGCGCGCCCTGGTAACGGTTTGACCTCATGCTGTCGTAACTGCCCAGCGGGGGTTTCCACCATAGGATCGGGCGGAGCCGATGGATGGTGACGCAGCCTGACCATAGCACGAAGATTGACGCGCATAGTTGCAAATGATGGGCTCGTCAGGCACCGCATCGGCGACAAGGAACTGTCGCCCTGCAGTGAGGGTTGGACACCCCTATACTGCCCAGGGTCAATGTTAGAACGTCGCATCCCATTCGATGGATGAGAGGCGTGCGACATTACGGCTGCAGGATGCTGAGAGAGCTGTGGTAAGACGTTACACACCGGAGTATTCTGCTGAACAGGCTGCTGTGGCTGCTGCTGCTGCTGTGGATGCCGTTGCTGCTGTTGCTCCTGCGGATGCTGTTCCTGCTGTGGATGCCGGTGCTGCTGCTGCTTGTGCTGATTGCAACCCAGTGCCACAGTGGGCAGGCTCTCGGTGCTGAANTTTATGTCGAGCGAATTTGGAAGGCAGCTTGCGGGCATCGTCTTCAGCGCCTGGGCCTGCTGCCGCCACTGCCATCGCTGCCAGCAGCGGAACAGTCTTGCATCACTGGGTCCGCCTCGCGGTCGCTGCTCGCACGCACGTCAGTCGCAATCGACGGCCCCTCCTTGGGTCACTGTATTGGAGCGCGGCCAGGCCGGACCTCAGCGGCCCGATGCTCTCTTGGGAGGAGCTGCCCTCGAGAGGGGCGCTGGGTTTCGCCCAAAGTCCTGCAGGTACCTCATGATGGTGTGCAGTCCCCTTCGAAGTGGGGAGCTGGGGAAGAGCGGAGACCCTGGTTCTGCACGTGATCAAGTGCATCGATCAGGAAGCGCCACTGGCCCACTGGATGTTCCATTCCTCGCAAATGTGCTCGCATTTGCCTGAGATATTCGTCGCTCACACTTTTGAGGTAAGACAAGATTTTGGGGTTGCGTCCGTCTCCATCGCCCCGTCGAGTCACCGCCGCCAAGACCCCTCTTTGAAAGTAATTATCCTTAAGATCCACGCTGGCTGGTGGGTTTACTCGATCACTGCGTGCATGCCCTCATCGTGTAAATATTCGGCCAGGGCTCCCCCGTAAGTGCATGTGCGATAACGAAACTGATGTCGTAGAGACGGCGACACCAACGGTGTGTGAATCGGAAAGGAATTTGTGCAATGGGGTGAAGAAAGCCGATTCCAACAACGCTTGGGAGTGACGGAGGCAACGGTCAGTCAGCCACCCTACCAAACGCACAGACGCAGAGAACCACACAACACAAGTGATGTTATGTTAGCGAGCACTATTCAGGCCAGCACGAAGAATGGTCCAACAACCTCAGAACAGTTTGGAAAGTCCTTCATCCAGCAATTTTGTTTCATACTTTTTGTCCCATGGCATCAAATTATGCGCGGACTCAATTAATTGCGATAGAAGACAATCAGCATCAACCGTGATCAATCCACCGAGGAATTATCTTCCACAAGGCCTTGGCATCTCTTACGGCCTTGCGATGCAGCAATCTATCTCGCCTCCTGCAGACAAGCCGTTTCCTCCATCTCTGTGGTGGATGAAACTGAGGCGTATCCTTTCCCTGGGCTGCCACTCTGTGGTTAGTCTCGACTACAGGCCACGTGTTGCCATAACGTGTCCGTCCCACTCAACGTTAACTTAACAATCAATACGATGTCATTAACAGTGGGGTTTTTTTTACTCTGGACTTTGATGGCTAAATGAAAACAAGTATTTGGTGGTGCTGCTGCTGCTGCATTGGCAATGATACACAAGGACACATTAACAAACTCAACACAATCATTCATAATAACAACAGTATGTGGTATTAAAAGGGAAACAAACGAGAGGCGAGAGAAGTGGAGTAGAGAAGTGCAGTAAATAAGGAACAGTCATCCTTATCCACTCTACCTCCATAGCTTTTAGGTAATATGAAGGGTCATTGCCTGAAATGTCACCAATTATATATTTTTCATCTTTAAGGCCACACCATTATTGAAGACTGTTACGTTGTTTTTAGCCAAATTTGAACTCTACTACATCAGATAAACCATTAACTTGAGAACGCAAGAGGCCAGTCAATAGAGTTGGTTGGAGTTCAGCAGAATTCTGCCTCACGCATCCCCGTGGATGTCACGCATTCCCGTGATTCTCACCCATCCCGTGGTCCCATGCCACGCGTTATCCGTGAGTCTCACATTTACCCGTCGGTGCCACGCGTTATCCACGAGTCTCACATATCCCATACCCGTGTGGATCCCATTGCCATGAGTCTTAAGCGTTATCCGCGAGTTTCACCCATTATCATCCCCCGTGGATCTCACCCTTTACCCGTGGGTCCCACACTTTACCCTCGGTGCCACGCGTTATACGCGAGTCTCGCAATCTGTGGAGCTCACCCTTGCCATATCATGAGTCTTAAGCGTTATCCGCGAGTTTCACCCATTACCCGTGGATCTCACCCTTTACCCGTGGGTCCCACACATTTACCCGTCGTGCCACGCGTATCCGCGAGTCTCACATATATCCCATGCGTTATCATGAGTCTTAAGCGTTATCCGCTAGTTTCACCCATCTATCCACCCATACCCATGGGTCCCACGCGTTATCCCCGAGTCTCACGCGTTCCGTGTGGATCTCACGCATACCCCGTGATTCTCACCCATTAATCCCCTGGGTTNACCCATGCCACGCGTTATCCGTGAGTCTCACATCATATCATCCCATATCCGTGGTGCCACGCGTTATCCGTGTCTCACCCATCATATCANCCCATATCCGGTGCCACGCGTTATCCGTGAGTCTCACCCATCATATCATCCCATATCCGTGGGTGCCACGCGTTATCCGTGAGTCTCACCCATCATATCATNCCATACCCGTGGTGCCACACGTTATCCGTGAGTCTCACCCATCATATCATCCCATATCCGTGGTGCCACGCGTTATCCGTGGTATCACCCATCANCCCGTATCACCCATACCCGTGGGTCCACGCGTTATCCGTGAGTCTCACCCATCATATCATCCCATATCCGTGGGTGCCACGCGTTATACGTGGGTATCACCCATCATGTCATCCATATACCGTGGGTCCACGCGTTATCCGTGGGTATCACGAATTCTCCGTGAGTCTCACGGCGGCAGTAGCCCACTTACCACGAACTTCCGACTTGACCTCTCCACCGCTGGATAGATTCCTGCCTCTCCACGGTGACAAATCACAAGTGGCTGTGACGGTCCCACCTGATGACGGAGACTTGTGTTGCCTCCGAAACGTCGTGATCTTTATTTTATTTTTATTAATTTTGATGTTTTACCTACGTGACTTTACCGAAAAAACCTAAGAATATGAATCATTGCAGTCACGAAAGCTTCAAATCTAGAAATCACGAAGTGGCTGTTTCGAAAAACAAAAGTCGGTTTTATTTTTCGCCGCGTTTAAACCTCGACACAGTGATCTCTTAAGTCAGACCCCCTCGCCCACCCAACCAGCTTGTAGCACACGCTCGTAAGTACATTTTGTATAATTTTAAAGGCGTCTTAAAGATCGTAACTTTAGCGAACTGTACTTATGGGGGGCGGGCAGTCTTCCGGGTCTCACCACGACCCTACTTCGTACACGTCACTGGAGTTGCGTTGCGATTAAAGGCCGCGCTGATACGGACTAACTCTCGTCTGCACGTGTAGATGTTTACATCTTGACGCGTTTTATTTAAAGTTAAAATTGTTGTGATAACCGCTACCCCCACTCTTAACTCCCGGCAAAAAATTTAGTTTTGGACTTAGAATCGATTCCCCGGGGGAATCGGTGCTCTACGGAATCGATTCGCCGGCGGGGGGGTGGATCGTCGCCTCCGCCTGCTCTACCGAATCGATTCACAGTGGGATCGTTGTTCCCTGACCTAGCGAATCGATTCCCGGGGTATGGCAGTGTTGCCATTGCAAAGGTTATCACCTCCGAGCCTCTAAAATGTTATGCTATTTAATTAAATTAAACTTTCTATAAAAGGGGATTTTTTTAATATGTGTGTCTGTTCGAAATGTTTAGCATATTTCCCATGTGGGTAGCTTCCAGACTGTACACAATGCAAAAAGCATAAAAGTAGACTTGTATTACTGGTAGGAATCACCTGGTTACACCAGCCCACAGGGATTATTGTGTCCGTCCGTCGTGCATCAAAAATGGGAGGGCTGGGTGGAGAGGGAGGGTGGGGAGGGACTGGGTGGGAGGGTGGGGAGGGGCTGGGTGGGGAGGGACTGGGTGGGAGGGCTGGGTGGGGAGGGAGGGTGGGGAGGGCTGGGTGGGGGATGGGAGGGTGGGGCTGGGTGGGGAGTGGCTGGTCACCCGTGGTGCCCTTATAAAACTCAACGTTTAACCTACTCACGCCGGCTTGTGCCCGCCCTCACAGTCATATTTGCGGAATACACCACGCCGCCGCTGACCCTGAACATTGACCGAGCAACCCAACGTTCCTACCAGCTCCCTCCGCAGGAATGTGTTTTGGGGGGGGCGCAATAATGGATATATTTTGCAAGCAAGTGAGCGGTGACGTCACATCTGTGATGTCACCCGCATGCGGCAGCGTCACGCAGTGTGCCTGCTGACGTCACGCACCCCCCCCACCCTCCGTGTAGGCCGTATTAAGACAAGAATCCAAGTCTCGGGCGAAGCGGGAAGTAGAGCTAGTGTTATTATAAAATAAGCCAAACAACACCCCTCCTTCTCCTTCACGTGCATATCTGTCCGTCCACATAAAATATATATAAACGGCATGTTTACTTCTTTACATCCAATCAGCCAAACGTGCTGTTGTGGTGCCACGACCGCAGAGCAACGCCACAAGCGCCGCGACTCCCTCCCGGCCTCCGCAATAAACACGACACCCGCATGCAGCGCACCCACGTAGTGTCCTGGCGGGGGTTGCCTGGCACATCAGGTTTTAATCCGAAGAGCCCCTAGGGGAGAGTCCCACGGTTTCCCGGTGCCAGGAGATTGGCCGCCCCACAGGACAGGTTACATTGCGGTGCCCCTAAATTGGCTTAAAATTGTATGGGCGCAAAAAAAGAGTTCCCTGGCCAACCGCAATGAGTTACTCACAACATTGGGGGAGGACGGAGGGTGGAATATTAGGCGTAAAGAGCAAAACCGAAGGCTCAAACTACTGGGCACGAGAGAACAATGGGTAAGGGTGAAAGAGCAAAAAAACGAAGCACAAACTAAAAAAACGATGGGTGGAGGCGTAACGGATGCTCCAGATGAGGGGGGGCATCAGTTGTAAATAAAAAGGTAGGCGAGTGATTGGCTGCGCAATGCAACGCCCCACCCCCGGGCCTTTGAAGTTTAGAGGATAAAGGTGGGAGCCCCGGGACGATGGGTCAGTTGTCTTCAACCTCCGGCCGTCCAGACCGAATCCCGGCCGGCCTGGCTCCTCGAACCGCTCGCAGCATCCATGTGATGCCAGCGAGTGCTGCTACGAGGTAGTGATAGGTGAGGTTTTCGCTCGTCCTTCTCCTCCGACTCTCACAGCGCCGTGCGACGCCGTGAGTACAGCTACGAGGTACGGGGTAGAACGTTTGTGTAACTGGGTTCATAGGCAGAGTTACGCTAGGCTTTCCTCCCGAAATATCCCTCCTCCGGGTAATGCGTTTTGGCGCAATTAATAAACTTTAGTTCAGAATATCGGTGTAGTGTGATTTCTGTGTGTGTGGGCAGAGCCTCGGCGTAGCGTTTGTGATCTGTGTGGCGCATCTGCGTGGAGAGACGGTGTGCCCGGCGTGAGAGTGAGCGCGGGGCTGCAGAGTGGCGGCTCGGGGTTGGTGTGTGAGGTGCGCATCTATTACCATCTATACGACCGCCACTGGTTATGCGGGTTTCGCGCGTGTGTATAAAACGTGCACCTGCTGCGCCGTGTGAGTGATTAAGGTGGGGGTCAGAGTGCGCTAAATCCACTCCCCACCGTTTGCGCGTAGATTACCATCTCTACGACCGCTATGGTTTACGCGGGGTTTCGCGCGTGTGAGTGATTTGAGCGTGTCTGTGAGGCGCGTGTACTGCAGCACACAGAGCCGCCGTCGTNACGCGCACTTGCGCTCACTTGCGTATTTACATAGCGAGCTTTACGCAGCACATTCACACAGTAGAAATAGCGTTAACGATGAGGCGTGCCCCATAGCCCTGTCCCAGCCGTTCCCCCCCATAAGCCTTAATCCGCTGTATGCACAGCGGATTAAGGCTTATGGGGGGGGGTAGGTGTGCATATTCATACAGCCGCCGTTTCTTTTCAGTTTATATTAGCATTAGCATTGCAGGCACGCGGATTAGGGCTTAACCACCAGGAGAGGCACGTGCATATTCATACTGATATTTTAGCGCTAGCCTTGTGTGCAACGAGCGCCTGCAGGGGCGCGTGCGTGCACGCAGCCACCTCTGTATTAGTGGTGGTGTACGTGTGCGTGGGGGAGATAACCCCGGGCGGTGGTGAGCCAGCCGAGTAGCAATGTCCCTCAGAGAGGGCGCTGGCGCGGGGGGCCGATTACCCGATCCGCGGGGCACGGCGAGAGATGGCCGAAAAGGAGAAGGGGAGTGGAGGGGTGGACGTCATGCCCCGCCCTCACGGGGAGCGGGAGGTGGACGTGACCCCACACTGTTGAAAGTGCAAAACATCCAGCAGCTTTGGTTCAATATTATGAAAAATTGGGCCGGTTTCGACATTGCGTGTCTCTTCTTGGTTCTTTCGGTAAAGTCACGTAGAATGGAAATAATAAAATAATAAAAATAAAACATAATAAAATAATTCTCACGACGTTTCGGCCACAACGCAAGCAGCCGTCCTCAGGTGAAGAACAGGTCCGTCGATATTATTTTATTTTATATTTCCATTCTACGTGACTTTACCGAAAGAACCAAGAAGATGAATCCCTGCAGTCACGAAAGCTTCAAATCGAAATATTGCGTGTCTCATCAGCAGTCAGGCTTTCTTGAATCAATTACTGGTGAACTGCCAGATGGTTAGGTAAGGACCCCCTCTCTGTTGGATATGGGTCCGAGTTCAACATGAAACTATCAGAATTTGAATATTTAATTTACTAGCCTTTTGCCCGTCCGCGACGTGATATTCATTGCATCCATTCGTGTGCAATTTGTAAGGCTGCGGTGACACAGACTTATTTGATTTAAAGATTATAATCCCTTGTTCATCAGGCGCCTCGCCCCCCCCCCCCATGTGGAGTGACGTCAGCCGCTAATTATTATTAATGCAGGAGGGGGGGGGGTCCATTTGAAGGACGTCATCTTATAATGATTATTAATGAGGGGGCTGTTCGATGTGGAGTGACGTCACCTGCACATCATTATTAATGAGGGGTGCTGGTCAATGTGGAGGACGTCACGAGCGTCAAGGACAGACATTTGGGTGATTATAGTAGGTATAACTGCAGGATGAATCCGATGAGCTATAAAACAGGTGGACTTCTCCACAATTCTGGCTGTCGCCTGATGAAACTAGTTATAATTACTGGCGAAACGTCGTACTCAGATTGTGAATGTTGTGGCTTGGCTCTCCAACACACCGGTGTGCTGTACTAGTGACGAATTGGCACGTTCTGTTTACATGACAGCCCTTACTAGTTGGCTGTGTCGGGTAGTGGTGAGTATAATGACAATGTATTTATTTACGCTCTAACCAAAAAAAACCCTCTTATGGATGATATTGGTCGCAAAAGCCTACGCGTTAAACCAGATAGAAAGCTCTTTTGTTCACAGATGCCCGGTCGGGGCACAGGTTAGTTCGTGGCAAGGTAAGGTAAAAGGTAAAAACAACGAGCCTACCTTTACCCTACCTTTTACCTTACCACAATACAATCACTCTACCCTTACCTTTTACCCTTTAGCAAGGTAAGGGAAAAGGTCAAAGTTAAAAAGCAACGAGCCTACCTTTACCCTACTTTTTACCTTTACCCATTCAAATTACCCGATTACAGGGTAATTACCGGCGTACTACACATGAAAAAGGTTTATAATAGGTAAATGCAAGGTAGAACGCTTTATTCGTATAGAATACTCTCGAATCGGGCATTGAGGCTCCATAACCTCCTCGTCCCAGTCGTCTTGGTCGATGACGATCTCATCAACAACCTGTTCAAGTACGTCATTTTGCCGTCGTTCTCGGACGAACGACGGGCAATAAGATCCTGCGCCGCTCCAGCCCGGTTAGACGGGACCTTCAGGCAGCCGGCCGCGATCCAAGAGCACAAGCACATGGACTGGATGAACAGCGTCGACAACAGCGACGGGCGAACCCATGTGAACTCCCGCCCAGCTCCACTATTCTTTCGTTTGCAGGGAGTTAACGTCGCCGGCGCTCCCAAGTAGTCGCAGGCCATCTTGGAGTGGACAGGGAGCAGCACTTTGCGGGGAGACCACCACTGCATTACACCAATGAAGGCACTGGCGGTCGTGACGCCCATGCTCAGAAAACGATCGACTTCATTGCCGTCATCGATGGAGCTGCCAACGTTGCTGAATAGGGTGCTGAACAGCGACCCTCCTCCATATAGGCAGCGACTGCTGTCGGCAGGATCGCGAATGTCCGAGTAGCGATGCTGCAGGACAGAGTGGATCGTGGCCGTCAGTGTAGCCAGCTCGTCTTGGTTTGTCGTTTTTGCCAGCTGTGGATTCAAGTAGAATGCCACAATGGCGGGTTCCTGATCAAGGAAGTCGCAGTACCGTACCAGCTCGGCCTTCATCCCCGTCGCAGTCAAGGACTCATCGATCACTCTAAGAGCGGCTTCACCGCGATCGCAATGACGGATCAGGTGCTCCATCGTCACCCGCACAAGATCCAATGTTGACTTGCCGTCCGCCGACAACGAGGTCATGACCTGGCGCAGCATTCGCAGGAATGCTGTCATGCCCTCGATGTTTGCCCACTGCAGTTCAGAGAAAGCACCGATGCCGATCACATCCTGGAAGTGCGCCATGATAATGTCCAATGAGACACGCTTTTTGATGGCGTCATCGCCCATGTCAAACGTCGAATTCCACCTGATCGCGAGTCCTGGTGCATTGGCTCCTTGCTGGCGAGCTTGGCAATCTCGGCCTTGCGGCGGTACGACTGCCGGATGACCTTGCTGCGCCTGATATTCACGAGCGCCTCACGCAGTTCGGCGTTGGTCGACTTGATCTTTTTGAGAACTTGGACGACACCGATCTGGACCGAATGATCCGCGCAGCGAATATGGTGGCAAGCCTGCAATTGCTCATATCCGGCGTCCACGTTGAACAGGGCGAACGTCTTGACAGCACTGATCGCATCGGAGCCATTGTCGCTGGGGACAGTGAGCAGCTTGGTCGAGACATTGTGCCCGAAGCTTTGGAGGTGCTCAAACAGAATGGTGCCAATGTGCTTGCCGACACCCCTTCCGGTCTCCACATCGAGGATCGTCAGCAGCATGGATTTCGACGCACAAGATTTGGTGTCGATCCAGTGCACCGTGACCATCCAAAATCCCTTCAGGTTGCGGTTCGACCACCCGTCGATGGTGAGCAAAATGGTGACGTCCAGGTTGGAGAAGAACGCCTCGATGATGGGCAGCATGATGGCGTGATGCTCGACAATCCTGCGAATGATGTGCGGGTCGACGGGCCCTCGTATCCCGCGTCAATGTTTGGACCAAGGTCTTGAACTTGTGCTGCCGGTGGCTCCCAAAAAATTGCACCTTGGATGACAAAATCAACCACCGCGTTCTAAAACTTTACCAGGAGGCGATCCGGGATTGCTGACCGGCTCAGTTTGCTGCATTACGCGGCTCGCGACGCCGACGTCCCGACCTCGCTGCCTGGGCGAGCACCTTGTGCTTCTTGAGGTGACTTTTCACAAGTGCTGCTACGAGGCATGACTTGCTTATCACTGCCTCGTAGCAGCACTTGCGGGCATCACACGAATGCTGGAGGAGGTAGGACGGCCGGAGTGGGTCTGGATCGCCCGGAGGTTGAAGACAACTCCCCTCACCGTCCCGGGGCACCTATCTTTCTTCTCTCAACTTCAAAGGCCCAGGGTGACGTCATACCGCGCAGCCAATCGGGCGCTTACCCGTGCCCCCCGTCATCGTCCACCTCCATCGTCTCTACCGTGGCCTAATCCCCTCACTTCAAAGGCACAAGGTGGCATTGTACTGTGCAGCCAATCGCGTGCTCACCTGCGCTGTCTACATGGAGGGCCACGGGGTCTGCTGCTGCTCTTCTGGCCTAATATTCCACCCTCCACCTCTCCCAGTGTCATGAGTAACTCATTGCGGTTGGCCCAGTGAATCTTCGTTCTGCGCCCATACAATTTAAGCCAATTTCGGGGCACCGCAATGTCACCTGTCCTGTGAGGTCGGCCAATCTCCTGGCACCGGGAAACCGTGGGACTCTCCCTCTAGGGGCCCTTCGGATTAAAACCCGATGTGCCAGGCAATCCGCCCCCCCCCGTCAGGACATGACGTGGGTGCACTCTGTGTGGGTGTGTGTTTAGTGTGGGGCCGGGAGGGGAGTGCGGCGTTTGCGGAGTTGCTCCGTGGTCGTGGCACCACATCCACTCACTGTAGTAGTATCTACTGACTGTAATAGTATCTATTGACTATAGTAGTATCTATTGGCTATAGTAGTATCTACTGACTGTATAATAGCATATGTTGACTCTATAGCAGTATTTGCAGACTCTATAGCAGTATCTGCTAGATCTCCTCTCTGTTTCAAAGAACAAATTTGACCTAAGGTCTTCGCTCATTTACCAGCTTCACATTCCCTATTGCCGTACAAATACTGGAGGAAGGGCCTTTGCTATTGATGCCCCCAGGGTCTGGAATGCTATTGCCAATAAACTGCAACTTGAATCACTACCTATGAGATCTTCACTCAAAACTGCTCTAGAGGAGTTGTACACCCATAGCTGCCACTGCAATTTAGTGGCCTAAAATACAATGTTTGCTCCGGATGATCGCTGCAAAGTATGATCTGTGTTTTGATTTAGTGTGCTGATCTTAAAGGTGCATTGAAAAATGTTGATACTCCGATTGATGCTCCTACTGTTGTGGAGTGACTCATGCAGCTAGCTATGGCTGCAGAGTTTGGTAGTACATGTTGTTTATGTCGTTTATTGTGAAAATTCGGTCACCGTTCCTATGACCACTGTTTATTGCTTTTATGGCTTTATTTTGGTGATGTTCGAAAAGTTTTTTGGTTTGGCCATGTTTGTTTGTTGTAGTACAGAGTTAGCTGATGGCCTTAATCTAAGTTGTCTTGTGGTTGTTGTTGTTTGACTTGCATCCCACTGGGATTTTTGCACACAGTGTTGGTGTACGGTGCTTTTTCTGCAATATTTGTGTCTTTTTTGATTTTCTGTTTGCACATAGTCACTATAAGATGTATTTGCTCATGTTTTGTTTTTGTTTGTTGCGGTTGCACCCGATTCAAGAGCCGAATGGCTCACAGGGCTATAATAAATGAACTTGAACTATAGTCGTATCTACTGACTGCAGCAGTATATACTGACTGTATGGTGTCTCCTGAGTAGTAGTATGTATTGACTATAGTAAACTACTGACTCTATTGTAGTATCTCCTGACTGCAGTAGTAGCTCCTGACTCTACAGTAGTATCTACTGACTCTACAATAGTTTATACTAACTCTATAGTAGTATCTACTGACTCTACAGTAGTATCACCAATTCTATAATATAATCTACTAACGCTACAGGAGTATCTACCGACTCTACAGTCGTATGTGGTGACTCTATAGTAGTATCTACTGACTGTAGTAGTATCTATGACCATAGTAGTATCTACTGAATCAACTGTAGTATCTACCGACTCTATATTAGTATCGACTAACTGTATGGTAGTATCCACTGACTATAGTAGTAGCTACTAACTCTATAGTAGTACTGCTGATACAGTAGTACTGCTGACTCTATAGCAGTGTAGTACATAGCTGCAACTGCAGGTGGGCACTTAGCGCATACGTTGCTGATCATATACACGGGTGTGCCGGCAGGGCAGAGGAACTGGGGTAAAGGTCATGGCAGACCTCGTGGGGAAGCCCTGGAACCCTCTGGTGGGTTCGAGAAGGGAGGCGCAGCTAGGGCCGAGCCAAGCCGCCAAAGGGAATAAAAGCAGCGGAGGGTGAGAGCTCCTGGCTGCCGGTTCTGGGATTGGACTCGTCGCTGTCGTCATCGCCGCCCTCGTCACTCCGCCTTCGCCCAATCATTACGCGGCCGAACAGTAGTTGGCTGTCCCGTCAACGCCGTCAGTGCAATCGGACAGGGTCGTGTCTGGGACGGGTCGTGCGGCAGCATGGTCGTGATTGAAAGGGGCCTGAGTGGTAGCGTGAACTCAACAATAAAAGGGAGGACGGTGCCTCCTGCGACCACCTCGTCTCTGACTGAGTGTGTGTGAGACGCACGCCACCCACACACACACAAGCCTCGAGCGTCGAGCAAGAGAACGAAGAAGAGACGCANCGATACTACAGCAGTATACGACTCTACAGTACTCTAGACTCAGTAGTTACGACTCTACAGTAGTAAATATTAATCTATAGTAGTATATCACTCTATAGTAGTATCCATGACTATAGTAGTAAGTACAACTATAGTAGTATCTTCTGCTAAAGTTAGTAGAAATGTTGAATGGTCCGAGGAATGTCAGTGAGTGGCACGTTGCGGCGACTAAGCACACGGGTACACAACATGAAACGCTTTACCAACGCCGCTTTGGCTGGATGTGTCGATGTGTGATCTCTGTCGTTTGTGGTCTTTGTAACCTGGAGGGGGGAGGCATGGGCATAAGTGGTTTTGATTGGTGGGGGAGCACAATGCGAGCATCACCGCATTGATTTTCCATAAAAATCCCAAATGTAGGACACTCTTGGAAAAGTCTTAAACTTCAGTGAGGCTTTCCTGTCTAAATGAACGCTATTACCTGCATATTGTTGATACATTTATCAACAACCCACTTTATGGTCAAACAATCACCATGGCCGACACGGCGTGGGGTGCCTTTATTCAGCGGTGGAATGACAAGAGGGCTGTAAGTTTCATTTTAGAGTGGAAATTATAATTGTCAGTTAACAGGATCATTAATTAAAACATAACAAAAAAAGTTGGCAATGTTTCAATGCAAAACACACCATATTAAGTTGATCTGATTGACAATTATTTGAATGTAAATTCCTCCCTCTTAAAAAAATCACCACCCAAATGCAATGCATGTGCATTAACAAAATATGCTCTGGATTGACTTAAACACATTTTTATTTATCGGTTGTCGTTATACAAACTTAACATCGATTTCCACTTTTATGTCGTCTTCCTACAAGTGCTGCACAATTATGATGATCATGATAGACAGTATTCACAATTAATCAAAAAGTCACATACATTATAAAGAGTACAGCACCGTATATATAGTATATGTACAAATCGCATCATGATTAACGATGGTCACTTCATCAGAGCGTGCAAGACTGAGTACTGCAGAGGCTCGCCGATGGAGAGTCGTCACATCGCAGGCCAACACACTTCAAGGTATCAGTTGAATTCCCCTGATGTTTACACTGAGCCTCACACACTACAGCACTTTATCCGCCTGATTCTGTCTCTCCTTTTGTTATCACTGTTGCTAAGCACAGGAACGAAACACCAAGCGACCAGTAACAAACATCAATACTGATGATGCAACATATACAGGGAGTCCTCTGCATACGAACTAGTTAGGTTCAGAGTCTGTTCGTACGTCGAAGTCCAACTTTACTCCTGTCGATTCCAAACATATCGTACGCATGTACACTAAATACGAGGAATGGCTTAACAAGTTTATTAATCTCCTTTAGATGTAGATGCCACTGGTTCTTCACGTTCTGCAGATGTAGATGCCACCACCGCCATCTATTGCAAGCAGGTGAACTTATGACTCGGTCGAACAGGCAACTGGACATACGGACAGGTTTGTTCGTATCTCTGAAAGTTCGGAAGTAGCGGAGTCCGTGTATACAAATTAAAACGTTTCTTGAACCGAGCGAGGTGACTGTAGGTGCTTGGGGAGAGAGAGGCCAGCAGTGATTTCCAATGAAAAAGGGAAGTTATTTGACGTGCGGTGTGGTGGATTAGATCAAACAGTCAGTCTGGCAAACAGTCTTCACCAGGTCTGGAGGATTCATTTCCGTGAGCATCGCTCGTCTACCTGTCGTTGTTGCTAAAAAGTCTTGCACGACCTTCCCCCACACAGGAAGCTCTCTGGCACCAACCATCGGCAAGTCCACTCGCCTTTGGGTCCTCCTGAGCAACTGGGTCCTCATATTTCTCCAGTACGTGAACTGTGGCATCGCAGGGCCGTGCAAGATTAACGGACAGCACGAGGGGGAGGCCTTCAACCAGCGGCGATTATAATACTAAGTGAGCAAAGCTCTGCGGCCGTGTCCAATGTCCCATGTAGAATGTTGTGGCTGTCACAGGTGTGCTCGGAACCTGTCACGTTCGTGACCATTTTACCGACTCGGAGCAACTATTTGATTTTGTATGGCTTCTGAATGCAATCACATCACATAATCATTTACAAAGGCATGGGGGCGAGGGAAGGGGATCTTGGCAGGGAAACACAGAATGAGAAAATCGTCCCCGTGGCACGGCCTGAGAAAAACCAACAACGAGCCCCAGGGGATAGGTGGAGCACCTGGAGCAGCTGGCCTAGCGAAGGCAGCTGGAGCCCCGGGGACAGCTGGAGCAGCTGGAACAGCTGGAGCCTTGGGGACAGCTGGAGCAGCTAGAACAGCTGGAGCCTTGGGACAGCTGGAGCAGCTGGAACAGCTGGAACAGCTGGAGCCTTGGGGACAGCTGGAGCAGCTAGAACAGCTGGAGCCCGGGGACAGCTGGAGCAGCTGGAACAGCTGGAGCCTTGGGGACAGCTGGAGCAGCTAGAACAGCTGGAGCCCGGGGACAGCTGGAGCAGCTGGAACAGCTGGAGCCTTGGGGACAGCTGGAGCAGCTAGAACAGCTGGAGCCTTGGGGACAGCTGGAGCAGCTGGAACAGCTGGAGCCCGGGGACAGCTGGAGCAGCTGGAACAGCTGGAGCCTTGGGGACAGCTGGAGCAGCTAGAACAGCTGAATAAGTTGGAGCGTGCTGGACCAGCTGGCCTAGCTGGAGCCCCGAGAACAACTGGAGCGGCTGGAACAGCTCCCATGAGTTCCCGTGCACCACCTCGTCCGGGCCAGCTGTCGAGTATTAGAATGACTCCCTCGTTGTTTATGAACTTGCTATCCGTGATTTTGGCTGCATGCGAATCGCATATGGAACTCTGCACGACTACTGGCATCGAGAGAAAGAAAGTGATGATGAGATAAAGTGATTTAAGGTCATTCATGAAAAAAATATATACTTTTTTTTCGGCAAATATCATTATCCACCAATTTGCTATTAACGAGCATCTCCGGAACGTATCCCTCGCGAATAACGAGGGAATATTGTCTTAGAGTATTGGAAATCAACAGTAGGGTTTGACTAAATGTCACTATCAGGTTTCCTCGATAGAGCCTGTTCATCTGACCACCTTCTCCTTTGTTCCCGAATTCTGGGTATGGAGAATGTATTTTTTACTTGACTCTCAAACCTTGTACTTACTTGATCCAGGGAAGCCAATGCTCTCAGTGGCATAGGCAAATCATGCTTAGGGAGTGCATTCTCTCGGGGATAGAGTGGAATAATCGTGTTATTCTTGTTCGGGGTTTGGATGGAATTCATGAGGGTGACGTGCGTTACGAACTCATTCCACTTGCTACGGAAGTTATTGGTCAAGAGTAGGATGATGAAGACAGATTTATTGATGGCGTTGTCCAAGCAAGAAAAATGCGTGAACCCCCCCACTTGAAACTCGTCTTCGTACACAGCGCCGCCAGTTACCCCGAATCGTTCGAGATCATTTTTCACTTGCCTGGCTGCATCGCCGTCGTCTTCGTGGTGCAGAATCACAAACGAGCAGAAGTCGTCTTCGTCATTCTGCCCTCTTCTACGCGAGGAGCGCGATAGCTGTCACTCCGGTCTTCCTGTACCACTGGAAACTTGTCGGTCTCTTTGCCAGCGGTCCTGCTCCAGGGTTCACTTCTCAGCTGCAGGTTTCCTATCTCCGTCGCCAGCTTTTCCACATGCTTTGACCCCACCATCGGACCGGCTTGTCCGGAT
Organism: Lethenteron camtschaticum; assembly: GCA_018977245.1. Taxonomy (NCBI): domain Eukaryota; kingdom Metazoa; phylum Chordata; class Hyperoartia; order Petromyzontiformes; family Petromyzontidae; genus Lethenteron; species Lethenteron camtschaticum. The sequence goes on from MU249615.1 coordinate 3,434,267, forward strand.
TGACCAACACCTTGCCGCTTGGCGTGAATGTCAATGAAGGACTGATGGGGCTTCTTTGGTATTGCTCCCGAATGGCCTCCAACGTTTCCCTCGCCCTGGCCACTTACAGCACCGTCGACAAAATCCCGAGTCTCGGAGACAACGCCGCGTGGCATCCGAATGCTCAGCGGGCTGGGCATGCTGGCGATGTACCTCTCAGCTGCCAATGCATCTTCATCTGCTCTTGCTATAAGGCTCCTAGCATCTGTGTGTGTGCAGGCAAATGTGGGGAGCAGTGGCACAGTGGTTAGCGCATTGTGCTGTAAACCTGGCAACTCGAGTTCGACTCCCGCTCACGACCAATATAACAGTGACGATTATCTGAACCGGTCTTGGGCCTCCCTTAGGTCAACTTAGAATCAAATGATAACTGGTGTTGTGTGTAAACATCGCCACTCTGCGGCCGGATGTGGTGCTGGCCACTCACCCTCTCGTATGCCATGCTGGCCTTCATAGGTGCTCGCTAATAGCGCTTGCCCCAAAAGTCTGCTTCGGCTATACAGGGGGTCTTTGTTTAACAGTGTGATTATTACATTCAAGTTGAACTGTCAAGTGTTTGCCTTATTTCCAGCTACTGGATCCAAATTCATAAACTTCAAATGGCTATCAATGACATGACATGAAAGTCCAGAATCCTAATTCCAAGGACAACCTTGACTCAATTACACTCGTTAAATAAACACGCACGAGTCCGGTGCTAAACATCTTAAGCTTTAACCTGACTTCAGTCTCGGCAAAACCAACCAACCCCACATTATTTCATAACCCTGTCCTTTGATGTAACTTATAAACCACTATCTGGTACTTTATGCCCAAAACAATAGAACTTTCATGACAAATATTCACAATCGTAATATTATATACACTACCGTAAAGACTAACGACCGCTTGTGTTGCGATAGTAACGTCGTGATATATTATTTTTTGTTTTATTTTATTTTTCTACTTATGTGACTTTACCGAAATAAACAAAGAGTATGGATTCCTGCAGTCACGAAAGCTTTAAAGCAAGATTAATGATATTTGATTAAGCTCCCTGCTTAGCTTCCGAGATTTGAAGATATTGTGTATATTCTGGCAGATTTGGACATACGCACAACCTAATTACCACTTTATCAATACATTTTCAACACATTTAGATAGTGTGAAATAGCAACTAATTTATAATGGCATGCTCAAGTATAAAATAATTGTGCCTCAAAGCATGATGGCAATCTGCTATGCAGATGCAGTTCTGGCCAACAGGAGGCACGTAGGGCATTATGGATATCTCCAGAGGTGTGGACTCGAGTCATGTGACTTGGACTCGAGTCAGACTCGAGTCATGAATTTGATGACTTCAGACTCGACTTGGACTTGCATAACAATGACTTTGTCCCACCTCTGAGGTGTGGACTCGAGTCATGTGACTTGGACTCGAGTCAGACTCGAGTCATGAATTTGATGACTTCAGACTCGACTTGGACTTGCATAACAATGACTTTGTCCCACCTCTGGATATCTCCCATGATGCTTTGCAACTAAAGTTTGTCCCTGAAATAATAAGTGGATATACTGTGTCCCACAAATAATGGGGATTTTTGGGAATCCCTTAAAACGTAGCGAAATCGTGTTTGTCCACTTAAATTGCACCCACAAAGCTCAACAATTGAACTTGAAAAGCAATTCTGACTTGTTGTTAGCTGTGTCTCTCAGCTTTGCAAGCCATCCAAGTTTAGTACTGCCCTGTGGAATAACTCAAGCAGTGGTGCAATGTACATTCCAGAGTTAGCTGAAGGTGTAAATGGGATAGATTTTAGTTTTCGTGGAAATAACTGGTTTTATATTATTGGTTCTTTCGTAAAGCCACGTAGAAGGGAAACAATAAAATAATAAAAATATAAATCAATAAAATTATCACGACGTTTGGACTGCAACACAAGCAATCATCATCAGGTGTGAAATCCACAGCAATAATTTTTTTAAAAAGGGGCGGTATAAAATATAACTGGTTTTGTTAAGAATAAGTATTAATCAGAGTACTCCGCACCAGAATTAGCTAAATAATTTGAGTACACGCTGTATCCTAGAATCTGCCGAGAATATTGTGTTGTGGCTTTCCTGGATAAACAATTGGCAATATCTTCAAAAAAAATGTATTTATTGAAAGAGTTTACGTACCGACATCTTTGAGCCATCGTTTGACTCGTGGATAATGGTCTTCCACTCTCTGCAGGGCCTTGAGCATCTTAACCTGAGTTTTAATTCCACCATCGTACAGCCAGTTCAACACATAATTCGTGGCCTCAATCTTGTTTGTACTTTTCATGTCCTTAAACATGTGGTATATACTTCGATCGATGTAATCGTTTCGATCCAGCTCATCTATAAATCTATCTGGTGCATAACCAATCCAATCCTTTAGGTGAGGTCGATTTTGACGGATAAGCGTATCAATGTCCTTCTGTGTCATACCACAGTGATAGAAAAACAAAGAGAACATGTAAACAAGCTTGCAATGCCCTGCATCAGTACAGTATAACTAAAGTCACATTAAAATGTGACTTCTTTTTAAAATACAGCATCCAAATGAAATCGCATCCCAACACACTTGTATAGAAACGAGCATATTTATTTTAAAGACAGAAAGAGGAGATCAGGCGCAAGGAAACATTGTAAGGTATACATCTGGACTTAAACAGTGGCTGTGAGTTGACAGCAAGGGTGGTTGGGGAAGTGAGTTTCAGACCATGGGGACAGCTGAGAAGAATGAGCGACCTCCCACTGTGCCGAGATTGAATAGGGGCTTTGACAAACTGTAGCCCTTGCTTTGTAGGTGCATACCTATATTTTCAGACAAGAGTTTGAAGCGTTGTTAACCAAAAATAAAAGCGTTGAGTCACAGTCGTGTAGCTTTTATGTGGCATCATAGTGCCCCTTGAGTGACATCACTGGAGTGATACTGCTGTGCATTTTAACCATCAGTATCTACGTTACTGCGTTCAATGCATTGTGGGAGCCAGAGTTATAGTTATGGCACGGCACGCAGTGCATTATGGGAGGCCGACTTTCGGGCAATGAGTCAACTCATGCAAAGGAATTGTAAAATGCTGTATATAAATAGCAGTGTTTAATGCATGATGCAATTCTAAAATGCAAATTGTCAGTGTTATATTTACAGGACCAGAATTAAAGCCACGTGCTGCTGTAGATACGTGTTGCTTTGGTAACAAAGTAAGAGTTAGTGCAACCCAAAGTCGTTTTCTTAGGTTGCATTTTATCCTCAGAAAAGCAACTCTAAAGAATTGACTACATCCATCACATGGAGAAAACGTTGGACATCGTGCCAAAGAGCAAACGGTACGCAACCTTAAAACACAACGGTGAGAGCTATACAGCACAGCCACGAAAACCTACGCAGTTGTGTTTGCGGTATTTTATTTAAACACTTAGTTAAAACACAATGTCGGTCGTTGGTATTTAGTGAAAATTTCTGCTGGCCACCTTAAACGAGAGGTGGAAATTTCCGTGAAACAATCATCGTTGTTGTCTTACAAAAATTGGTACAAGTTTTATGGACCCTGGAGAAATGATGTGCTGCTGTGAAGCAAGATACCTCAGTGGAAGTTCGGAGATCTTCAATACCAGCCATCTTCAGAGGTCACCTGATTTACTGTGTGTGGTCTCTTCACTTTTTTTCTGTGAAAAAAATTACTGACCATCATTTCTCATGAGATGAAAATCATCAAAGACAATAGGGCACGGTTACCTGAATAGCACAGTGGAACACGGTTTTTGTCTAAACATAAGGCCAAGGTCCAAGTCAGGGGTGGGGAACCTGGAAAAGCAGTTGCGAGTAGCAACATCAACAATACCAGCTAACATCACACGCCTCGCCAAAGAGAAGCAGTTCCAGCCATCGCATTAGGGGTGAGTTAATAAAATGTTTGACCAAATATAACAGGCTATGTTATATCCAAATGGCCCTTGGCAGAAAAAGGTTACCCGCCCCTGGACTCTTAAGTAGATACAAGTGTATTGCATATACAATTATGGTACATGTGTGCAGTGGACCAAGGCCAAGATGTTATTATTAAAATTCTTAATAACTTGTCATTGAACCGACACACAATGTCCGATGCCCGTCATATGGGAATGCACATTTGACTGGATATCTTTCGGTTCGTTAGTTAATCCTCTTTTCATCCAGCAGTAGATTTACAAAGGGCTGTACATCATTATTGGCATTCTATGTACACAGTACTTTAAACAAATATTGAACGAACTTTATACAATCATAATATAGACACAAAGTGTACTGTTTAGAGTCTATACATATCGCGATGGAGCAAGAGCATTGTACATATATTAAATGAGAACTTTAACTCTAATTACGTTATATAAATGGTATATATATATTACATTATACCACACAGTTGTACATAACCATCATCCACGTTCAATCCACTGCTGGATAAAGGTCGGCCAAAGCCACCACCATCTCTCGTCCCTGCGATGTTAATTTTCCACTGATGTATGGCTAGCAGGGCCTTCATCCAGTAGTGGATCGACCATGACAATACGAACAGAACCCCAGACATAAGACATCCGTGTCCGTGCAGATGTAAAAAAAACATAGCTGCAACAATGACACGTACTCCCTTGGTTATAATACACGAATGTACGGGCAGACCTTGGTCAATCTACTGCTGGATGGGTTCACTGATCCCCACTCGACAAATCTTGTCATTGGGGTCGTTTGACCATCCCTGTTCACACAAACATTTACAGAAATTAGTTAATATTTCTCATCATTATTAGCCACTGCTGTTAAGAATGCACGTAAGCACACGCGTACGAGCAACAGACTGACGTTCGTCGTGGAAGAGGTGAATACCTGATAATAATACCTTATAAGTTCCTGTGACAATTACATCGTTCTAGTCATGTAACGTATCCTCGATATATAATTAAAAAGTTAAACAAAAGATGTTTAAACCATAGCCGTTTTCACGTCACAGAAATACAGCGAAAAAAACCATGAACACCGGGAAACGCAAAGTGAAACTAGAATACCTCAATGGTTACTTTTGAGGTTCAGGAAGAGGAAATGTTAAATAAAGGACGTGACGTTTGCCATGTGCTTTGTGAAAACTAATGTATTTCAAAAGACGGTACAAGATTTGAAGAATAGACAGGATTTTTGTTTTACAGCCAACATCGTCGCCATAATCATCATCATCATCAGCCGTGATCTCCCCACTGCTTGATAAATAACAGAAGGGACGTGAGTTGGACGTTTGAAAGCCCTCCCAAGCCATCAGAGAAGTGTATTTTTTTTTTACCAGGTAAAGCCCACTGAGCTATGTAGATTATTTTCAGAAGCAACCTGGCGATCACAAATGATAGCTCAACGTATCGTGTGGTAATGTATAGCAGCCAGATACTCTAAGCGCATGTTTCTAAATGTGGAAGAAGGGGGGGGGGGAAACGGAGGACCCCGAAATAAAATCTACGCGACGCACGGGAAGAACAATGCAAGCTTCAAATATACAGCCGGTGTCAGGGTCGGAAACGAATCCATGGCCTCCTGCATATCCTGATACACACTCGGGATACGATGCTCATCCCCAAACTTTTATAAAACGGGTTGCCTTTCGAGGTTGACTCCTTTGCCTGATGACGATCGCTTGTGTTGCGATCGAAACGTCGTGATATTTATATTCGCTTGATTTTTTTTATATCTGCGTGACTTTACCGAAAGAACCAAAGAATATGAATTCGAGGAGTTGACATACCGCCACCCTCTCTCTTAGATATGGGTCCCTAGTTTAACACGGAGCTTTCGCGACCAATATTTTCATAATAAACGTTTTTGGGTTCGATCGCGTTATTTATAAATGTGTCGTAACCCTCCACCACCCGACACGGCCAATCAGTAAAAAAGTGTCACGTTGACAAAAGACAAATAGTTCACTACTTTAGCCGGGAACAGTGGCGGCAAATTGCCGATGATGCTGGATCAATTACCAGCGAAACGTCGTACTCAAATTGTAAATGTTACGGTTTCACGCTTCAACACACCGGTGGGTTAAAGTAGTGAACTATTTGTCTTTTGTCAACGTTACACTTTTTTACTGATTGGCCGTGTCGGTGGTGGAGGTTACGACACATTATAAATAACGCGATCTCACCCAAAAACGTTTATTATGAATATGGTCCCGAGTTCACGATGCATCAATGCGGTGGGCAGCAGAGGGCAGAGCAGAATTGTACTCTGCCCCACTACACGCACCGACCTGAGTGGTGAAGTATGGTCAAATATCCCACACGACCAGCATGGCGTGGGTAGCTCCTCATCCAGCAGTGGCTTTACAAAAGGACTGCTCCTGCACAACACTGTAATGTGCCGATACAATTGATCACGGGAAAGCATTCAATTTCAACGGAGCTGGGATTAGCAACATCTGTGGAATCACTCTTTTGTCGTCAATTATTATTTAGCTTATTATCATTGGATATGATTACTTTGAGTTCGGCACAAGTGTAGAGGAGTGAAATGGGACGTGACGTCAGGTGTGCCGTTCAGTGCGATGACGTCACGTCTCCTAGAGTACTTAAGGGAGACCCGTGACGAAAGCGGGTCACTGTGGGAACGGGTGATGGTAGAAGGGTAGAGAGAGAACCAGGGGTGGAGGGATCAAGAGGTTTGTCTGAAGAGAAGCCGGTGGTAGCCGTAGAGGTGCTTCTCTCTCCGGTCGGTGGAGTTAGCAGAGTCCCCGATCCGACACGAGAGAGACCGGAGCTAGCCGGGCTGGGACCAGACAGAGCAGGGTCGTGTGGTGGGACCCGTGTAGGACCCCTAACCCCCCCTGGGAAGTTGTATACCCTGGTGTGTGTTATTGTTATATCCTTGATAAACCTTTGGCGGAAGCCTCTCACTTACCTGCGTCTCGAGTGCGTCCATGGGTACTCCTCAACACAAGTGTTACATGAGAGGGTCATTGCCAGTAAGATCGGTTGAAGGAAGCGTTACTATGATGAGAGCTGTTAGTGGGGACATTCCCAGAGGATTTAGAGAAAGAATAAGAATCCCTGCAGTCGAAATAAATCAACCTTGAATAGATGCTATTAGAATTGTGCACTCCCAGAAGCAAATGGCATTGTGGCTGCTGGGCTTACGTGAAAAAAACTTCTATTTGCAGAGACGGTAGTGAGGGAGCTCTTCTTGGTTCTTTGGTAAAGTCATAAATTATAAAATAAACATAATAAATAAAAATAATATAATAATATTTTATTACTCCTTCTACGTGACTTTACCGAAAGAACCAAGAAGATGAATCCCTGCAGTACGAAAGCTTTAAATCGAAAAAAAATGTGAGGGAGACTTTCTTTTTTCGTTTGTCTCCTATGTATCTCTGGATATCGTCTGCTTAACTGGTAAACGAAATGGACCAGACCACCAATAGATTAATGTGTCCGTCCGTCCGTCCGACGCCGTCCGTGGGAGGGTGGTGTTGAGGGTTGTTGGAAAGAAAGACTACGAGTCTTTAAATCTCACAGCTTTTTGTCAAAACAAACACTTTTAATTAACGTTACACTAGAATACAGTAATTTTTTCTTTAACTCCTCTATACCCGGTCGATATCTCTGTACCGGTACTAAGTTTATTCCTACCAGCCCACCCCGCAGGGTCCTGTTATGTCCGTCTATATATCTCTGGTTCTGTGTTTTATCTCTCTCTCAAATTTAGCATTCTCAGGAAGAACGTAATAAACCAGGTAGGGTGTTGACTGTTATGTTATCCGACTCTGTTTATTACATTTCTAAGTATACTAGATTTGTGTTTCTATTTCATTTACACCTGATGATGATTGCTTGTGTTGCAATCGAAACGTCGTATGCTAGTATTTAATTTATTATTGTATCTTTATACGTGACTTTACCGAAAGAACCAAATAGTTTTTTCGATTTTATTAAATAACCTACGGAATCACGTAAATATCGTAGACCCACTAGTGCGATCAATGATATTTTTATTTATTTATTTCGCTGTTATAAATGTCAATCCGATAAGCCACTTTGTTGAAGCTGTCATTTGTGGCCAGGTCGCTTCTGAAAAAGAAACTAAGAGCTCAGTGGGCTTTACATGGTAAGGGGCCGTCCATAAATGACGTCACGCACCTAGGGGGGGGGGGAGGGTCAGGCATTTGTGACGATGTGTGACGAGGGGGGTTAGAAATGTGACGTCACATCAAAATGCACAACTTTAAATAAATATAGACAACACGTTCTACTTAATTAAATAGACTTTTGAATAAATGTTTTCTCCTACAACATCAGAGTGCAGCGCCACATTAAATACGCACTACAATGACAATAGTTTAAAGCGATTTGAAGCATGTTTTATTTTGGGGGGGGGGGGGTCAAAAATTGTCCAAAATCACGTGACGTCATTTATGGACGGCCCATAGACAAACAAACAAATATATATATCGATTTAAAGCTTTCGTGACTGCAGGGATTCATATTCTTGGTTCTTTCGGTAAAGTCACGTAGAAGGGAAATAATAAAGTAATACAAATATAAACAATAAAATTTCTTATTTTTCACACCTGATGATGATTGCTTGTGTTGCAGTCGAAAAGTCGTGAGAATTTTTTTTATATTGTATTATTTTATTATTTCCCTTCTACGTGACTTTACCGAAACAACCAAGAATATAATATATATCGTTTTATTTGTATATTTTAAGTAATTTGTTTACCTTTTCCTATACTTTGCATTCCTATCGTGTTTTTCACTGTTTGTTGTTGTAACGCTCTAACCTGCCCTTACTGGCCACCTTTGGAAAAAAAGGGGAGCTTTATAGCTCTTCGGATTCCTCCAGTCTCAATAAATATTCTGCTTGTGAATTTAAACAAAATCCCGAGTTTAAATCGATTCGACTCATCGCGTTAATCGATACACGATTCGCTCAACAATCGCGAATCGGTTAAAAAACCACGCCCGCACCCCACCCCCCAATAACGGACGATACCCCCCCCCTCTCTCCTTCACCCACCTACAAAACATCGCGAGACTTGGCGATGTCATAACGGGCATAACCAACCACGATCTCGCGATAACACCACCAGCCCACCCCACCATCGCAATAACAGAATCGAATCCGCCCCCTCTTTAGATATCGCAGTGCCGATGCGCTCCGCCTTGTCCGTTCTCGCGCTCGCCCATTGGTCCGCGCGGGTCGCCTCGCACCAATCGGGCGGGTGGGCGGGCGAGGAGGAGGTGGGCGGGCGAGGGAGGAGGTGGCGGGGCGAGGGCGGAGGTGGGCGGGCGAGGGAGGAGGTGGGCGGGGCGAGGGCGGATGTGGGCGGGGCGAGGGGGAAGCCTCCATGTGCGGTGGGAAATTGAAACCCCTCCCTCCCAACGTTCTCAGTGAACGCGAGCAGCCACCACCACCACCACCGTTTCGCCAGTGGGGGAGTTGTTGTTGTTGGTGGTTGTGGTTGGTTGTGGCGGTGGTGGTGTTCCTCCTCTCCCCCCCTCCACCCCGAGTGCTGCTTCCACACAGGGGCTTGGCCGAGGCTTCTTTTTTACAAAGTCGCCCGGCTAAACTGCGCTCGACATCGCTGTTTTCGTAGCGCGCCGCGGCGATTTAAGGCGGAGCGACGGCTGCTTGGCCGCGGGTTTCAGGGGGGTTGGGGGTGTGTGGGTGGGTGTGTGGGGTTTTTTTGTTGTTGTGGTTTTTATATTTAAAAAAAACATTTTTGTTTTTCTATCCCTCGACGTACGGCGCCTTTTGTTTCGTATTTTTCCGCTTGGAAGCACGGCGAAGGGAGGCCCAGGTGAGGCTTCGTTCAGGCGAGCGGAGGATTTGCACACAAAACGAGCGCGTTTGTTCGCCAACACGTTTTCGCGTAACGTCTTTTTAAAAAAAATTGTTAATACCTTTTAATTTTTTACACCACTCCTACCCCAACACACCCACCGAACAAATACATGCTCACAACCCAAAGGACATCGTGATATGGGCGAACCACGGGCGTGTTGGATGTTTCTCATCCAGCAGTGAATTGAACATGAGCCGATACGCGATGTGGTAACGTGTTTTACTAATCAATTAAAGTCGCTGGCGATGCTCAAACGTGTTTTCTACAGCTGTATGAGCCCGTGGGTGACATTCCACATTCGTATGACGGGTGCAAGTGCATCCACTGTTGACTTTTCACAAAGTGATACTCGTTTTAGTGACCCGTTTGAGGATAATAGTGATGATGGTGGTGATGATTTAACCTCACTACTGCCAGTTAACCGGTAAATCCAAAGGTTTGTGAGTTGAACGCCTTAACCACGCACCATAGATTATATACAGCCCATCATGCTGTACGAGTCGATAAAGTGAGTAACCCTTTGTCAGAAGTTGCGACCAAAACGTTGATATTTGCACACAGTGCATCATCACAGCCACGAGGGATGATCATTATCAGCTGTGTGTACACAATCATTACCGTCACCATCAGCCCGTGTCGTCATCCCTCGCGGCCCTGCCATGCAACTATCCTAACAGCTGCACGAAAGCTGATTTACATCACAAGCACCAATAATTGTCAGTGGTGGTTAATCCACTGCTGTATGAAGGCATCTGCGTGCTATCCTTGCTGCTGCTAAGACGTAATTTGCAGACGAGTTAACATTTGCTGAACGTGTAAATGTGGCATTTCATGGTACTGAAACCAGGCCTATGTATGTACGTAATTGACGGTGCAGTGTGATTTTGTGAGCAACACACATTGACATGTCTCTCTCTTTTGCAACAGATGTGTGAGGCCGGCACGTAAAAGCAGCAGCAGCAGCAATGGCTTGTGCTCTCTTTGAACCTCTAAAGGAGGACTCGAGTTTCAGATGGTACGTACCGTGCACATCCACATCGCTGCTGTCTGACCTTGCGTTAGTTTCAGTGACCAAGGTAGTTCAAGTTCATTTATTAGGTATAGCCCTGTGAGCCATTCGGCTCTTGAAGCGGGTGCAACCGCAACAAACAAAACATGAACAAAAAACATCTTAAAGTGAATATGTGACTAAGTGCAAAGAAAATCCAAGAAAAGACAGCAAATATTGCAGAAAAAAAATCACCGTACACCAACGCTGTGTACAAAAATCCCAGTGGGATGCAAAGTTGAGCTTGTTGATCACTAGGTTTGTAGTTAACCTGAGCGAATTTCTGCTACTAAATAATGACGTCCATCTACTCAATACTTGAAAGTGCAATGATCTGTCGCGGAACATAACGCTTAACCCACGTGAATGATGATGCCTAATTGACCTAACAGTCCGCTACACTTCTGTAATTTCACAAGGAAATTTCACAATGAAATTACAGTGCATCAGGAGAAATCAAACCCAGCGAACAAAGTGATATTGTAAACAAACTGAAGGATTAGCACGCTGACAAAATAAGTAAGACGGCNTTTTTTTTAAAGAGGCATCGTTCAGCTTTTAGACGATGAGCCATGCATTTGTTTGTGATCTCTGTGCTTTTGTGCCTGACAGGGAGGAGCCGCTACTCGAAGGATATGGCTCCGCCAAAGGCAAGGGAAAGATGGTCAATTTCCATGCGGACGTCCATCAGTCGATGAAAGGTAGCACATGCGTGTGTGTTGGTTGCTTGGGTCATGTAGCCGCATGCCGGCCTCCGTATGCCTAAACAGCTTTTGTTCGGCCGGATAGGGGCTAACGGGCACGGCACGGGTAGAGAAGAGATGGAGTATGTGGTACAGGAGGACGTGGAGCTGAGTGGACTTGCCGATGACTGGTACCAGCGGTGTCAAGATCGGCCTCTGTGGAGGGGCTCGTGAAGGACGCTACTGGGCAGTTGGAGGCAGCTGCCCTCCAGCAACAACGGAGGGCAGAGGAGTGATGCTCACAACAACGAGCGGAGCGCCGGGTGGCTAAAGCACAAGTTGGCACAGTAGGGGCATAGGTGGTGTATCAGCCAGTCTCAGGCAACTATGGCACCTGGGTCTGTCCGTGACCTGTCAGCGGGCATTCGACACTTACGTGGCCTTAACGTCCACATAACCTGATGCAGCGTTGCGAGACTAGTTTGTGCATCGTTTGCCCTTGTGAGACTACCAAACTTTTGGCTGCAAGCTGACCACGAGTGGCAGTGAAGCAAGCAGATTAGAAGAGTAACTGGTGTGGACCTCTGAGCGATATCCCCTGAAACGCTCACTGGGGTTTTGTCCGTGTATTCTGGTTTCCTGTGATTTAATGGGAGCAGCACATGCATTAAACAATCTTTGATTTCAGAAGATACTTGTACAGCCCTTTCATCAATCCACTGCTGGACGAGGTCATGGGGTTTATTTGTACTTAGTCACGCTGGACACAGGAGCATGTAAATAGAATTACAGGTCAACAATTTTGCTGCACTGCCCTCTAATGCCCACAGCACAGCCCCAGATCACATGACACCTGTTTTCGCGTGATTATGGGCCATTCGAGCACTATCCTGGTTCCAGTATTGCTTACCTTAAGTTTGTCAATATTGCATGAAAACGAAATGTATGTAATCGGCACATTCCAGGCAATGGTCCTTTTACAGAAAATAGAAGAAAATGGTTAAGAGCTTCAGATAAACTAACAATTTTTACTTTACCAGGTAAGCCCACTGAACTATGCAACTCATTTTCAGAAGCGACCTGGCTATACAAATATAGCTCAACAAGTGGCTTATGTGGAAATGTATCGCAGCCAAATACTCTAAACTCATATTTTAAATGTGGATGGAAAACAACCTGAGGGCTCGGAGAAAATTCTGCACGACCATTGGGAGAGAGACACGCAAACTCCAAATATACAGGTGTCAGGGTCGGGAATGAACCACACCCTCCTATATACCAGGCGAGGTAGTTAGCATCTCGCCACCATGGCACCCCTGTTGGGATTCAGTGTTTTATTGTTGTTGATGAGTTTGTCATAGGTTTCAATATCTTAGTATTGTGATTTAAACACTGGTTTTGTAAACAGGGGTATGGAATATAACATGTATCGTCCCCACAGGCAAAAGGTTCTTATGCACGGCTGACGGCACTGTGATGAAGCGTTCGACAGCATAGAACTCCTCATGGGGCATATGCGGGTTCACCATCGGCCCACGCGGTTTTTCAGGTAATGCCCGGTGAAGCATATGTGTGATGGTGTTGGTACCTAGCTATGTGCATGTCGGTGTGTGTGCGTGCATATTTACATGCGCTTTAATGAGTACCTGTTGCGGAGCATAAACATCAGCACTGGGGAGACAGGCCAACCCGGCGTGGTGCTGGCCGCACACACACCTCCTCGTGTGCCGCGCTGGCCTTAATTGGTAGCTTGCGAACAGCACTTGCCCAATGACATAGGGGGATCTTTCTTTTTGCACGTTTATGTGTTTGTGCTGTTGCTTTGTACATGTTTGCAGGTGCAAGTCTGTGCATGTTTGCTGTTGGTGTGTGCATATCTTGTTTGTATGTATGCATCTATTTTGAAATCTATTATCTCATTAATAAAGCTTCACACTTATGTCAGAACAACTTATTTTCCAGTTTCGTCTTTAATGGCATTTTCCCACAGTCTAAGCCAAGACTGGGCCCTTTGCCTCGTGTCTAATGTGCTCCCACAGAGACACTGTCAGAGTACCTGTCCTAGCTGTATGGGAGTGTCATCTCCTACAAGCGCCTACCCGTGTGCTTGTTTGATATGTTGCGCAGGTGCGAAAGTGCGAGCAGAAATTCAACACAAACCGCTCTCTCTTCAAGCACCTGCATGTGTGCCTCAACCACGACGAGCCGGGTTCAGTGTTCGGGAGACGCAGCACGCGTGCCACGACCGGAACAACTGCCGCCCCTCCCGCCAGCATTCTGGCCGCCCCCGCCAGCGTAATGGCGGCCCTCCCCGTCACTGCGGCCGCCGCTGGCGCGGACGTCGCGGCTGTCCCTTGTGGTGCCGAGGGCAACCCTCTCAGTACCACGATCGACCCCTCCGCCGACATCACGGCCACTGCCGCCGACGTCGCGACCGCCTCGCCTGTCGCCGATACCGCCGCCGCTCCTGTCGCGGCCGCCCCTCGCGGTGCCGTGGCCGCCCTTCCTTCTGACGTGACGGTCGCCCCCCTGACGCGGCATCAGAGGAGAGGCGAGCGGTGGATAAGATGCCTGAACTGACGTGCGAGCGCGCCGGTGCCCCGCCGACTCTACCGCCGCCGCCGCCGCCACCACCGTCGCCGCCGCTGGGACTCCCTAGCGGCCTTCCGATGCCAAAGCTGAAATCCACGAGCAACACGAGATGCCGCACCTGAAGCTAGGCCCCGGTCGCGCGTCCAACGCCAGTCGCAAGCGTAAACGGCGCATTGGCCGCCGGGGCGGCACAGTCGAAGCGCCGGCGGAGGAAGCGCCATCGCCGGTGGCCGTGCTGCTACGGCCGGAGGCGAGTGCCGCCCCCACGCTGAAACGTGTGCTGCCGAGTGAGGACGCCATGGAGAACTCGCAGGACCGGCGTGGCCGTGTCGGATGGGAGCACGGAGGGCGCCAGTGCCGTTCGGCACCTTGCTCCGCCGCGCCTGAGCCACAGCAGCGATGAAAGCGGAGAAGACGGCGCCCCGGCGCGGACCAGCCTGTCTAAGCGCAAGAGTAAGAAAGTTGGCGGCAATGCCAGCAAATCGACCGTGACTACGGCTGGCTCTGTTGCCCGTCCTCCGGCTCCGCCCCATGGAGGTGAGGAGAGCGGCGATGACGGTGTGATCACCGCGGTTTCAAAAGTTGGAAAGAAGAAGGGGCGGGGCGAATGGGTGACCTGATTTTGCCTGCCGGTGCCCCGCATCTCGACTCCTCCTGTCGGCCGAGCCTCGGAGAAGGGAGAGCGGCACGGGCGTGGCGGCTCGAACCAGCGCTCCCAAAGGGAAGAAAAAAGCTACCTCGGCTCACCCCGACACGAGGAGCACTGCCCACGGTGGCGGGGCGGACGGTGGCGACGGCGGGTCGGCCCAGGCGGGACCGCCGAAGCGACGAAGGAAGGCAGTCGGCCGAGGCAGCGAGACGCGGAGTCGGGTGGTGGCGGCGGGGAAAGGGGCGGGGAAAGCGTCGACAAAGACGCTGTTGCTCAAGTTGAGGACGGACAGGGCGGCCGGGGAGGAAACGCGGTGGATCCGAGAAGAAGAAGCTCGCGGCGGCGACGGATCCTCCTGCCCTGGCCCCGCTTTACCGCCACTGTTGGCGTCGCAGGAGCGGGGGCGGCGGCGGTGGCGCGAGACGACGCCAGCGACAGAGCTGCGGGGCCTTGGCTATGGCCTCGGGCGACACGGGAGCCAGCGGGACGGAGTCGCCGGTGGCAGACTGTGATGACAGGACACCCCCTCCTCCAGCATCTTCACCGCCGCCGCCACCACCGCCGCCGGTGAGAGGGAGGAAGGGAAGGCGGTGGCACCGGTGATGGGGGGGAGCGGTGGCGCGTCTGAAATCCGCGCCGGCGTGGAGGCGGAGGCGCCGGCGCCGGCCTTGGCGTCGGAGCAGGATGAGACGCCACTGACGCCGAGAGTAGCGAGCCTCCTGCCGCCGGCGCATCACAGCCACCCGGGCTGGCAGGCGGGCTCCGCTCGCTGGAAGGCGGCGGGTGAGTGTACGCGTGTGTACACGGAGCGCAGCGCCACTCTGTCGATCCGCTTGTGGATGACCGGCTTCCCCCTCCCTCCCCTCCCAACGCCATGAGTAGTGTGGTGTTGTTTGCTATTTCTTCTTTACCACGCTGGTCGTGCCGGTTCGTCTTGGGGCACACACCCCCTTCTCTCTCCCCTTCCGCTGACCAGTGTGGTGAAGTATGTCAATTAACCCCATAACTAACAAGGCCTGGGGAAGCCTTCATCCAGCAGGGGATTGACAATTGGCTGTAAATTACTGGGAGTAATTAATGTAAGCCAGCAAGGCATTTGTACTCTGGTGATGTCGCTTGAGGTTGGTTTGAGGTACATCTTGTCAGAAATTCACAAGAGTTTATTTTTTAAACTGCAACTTCAAAACTTGTCTGGTGACGCTGGCACATAGGTTAGTTGTGCATGTACAATCTTCATCAACCTAGTGCTGGATGAGAGCCTCCCCAGGCCGTGGGAGTTATTTGTCCACACTTAATTACGCTGGTCAGTGCAGATTGATGAAGTAGGAGCAAAGAAGAACCATCACAACTGCCATCTACGCCCACCACATAGCCTCGCAGCTATAACCCACGGTGCATGGTGGTCATCCATCTGAGCACTATCCAAGCTCATACCTGCCTAACTTGTGTTGATCTCACGGGATCGGGTGCATTACAGGCGAGTGAATTGTGAGGGTGTATAAATATGTGTGTGCATGACCATTTCCTGTGTCTTGAGTTTGATTCCTGGACATGGCTGACATCAATGGCGAATGATATCCGAACCAGTCCTTGGTCTTCCCTCGGCCTACTCAGCTTTAAATGAGTATCTGGTGCTGTGCATAAACAGTACTGGGGAACAAGGCAGTTGCGCGTGGTGCTGGCCACCCATGCCCTCGTCTGCCTCTCCGGCCATTATAGGCGCTGCTCGCTAACTGCACTTTCTCCGACAGTCCGTTAAAGGCTACACAGTGCTGGGATCCCCCGACAAGTGAGGAGCAACTAACGATGCAATGGCACGAGCACAGCTAATCTACAACCCGGATGGATAATGCACCTATGGGTTACCGGGAGTTAACCGCGTTTCCGCCCTCCCCCACCGTGTGCCGCCCCCCCTCCCCCTCACAGGCCTGTCCAGTAAGCGCCGGGTGTCGTGGCAACACACGCGTGGCCTCTACACGTGCACCAACTGCTCCTTCAGCAGCCTGTGCCGCCAGGAGGCGACGCGCCACGTCTACGAGCACAGCCGCTAGCGCCCGACGCGCCAACAGCGGTAGGGAAAGCTGTGAAGGGACCGGCTTCTCCCCCTCACTACACCCACCCCCCACATTACTAATATAATGAGCCGAGAATGTGTGTGTGTCCCGCGCGTGACGTTACTCCACATGAGGCCCACCCCCCGCGTGATGTCACTCCACATGATTTTTACACTAACGCAGAGGAAGGTCGAGCAGAATTAAATAATTTATTGCGCAAAGTCTTCAAATATGACGTTTCTTTACAGAAAGTGGCGGTGAATAAGTAGAACCCGTAAAAACAAAGTTTTCACTATAAATCCTTTATATGCGTGGTGGCTAGAGTCCTCTCGTCCTCTGGCTTGAGATGGCTGCCACCTATGGGTCAGATTATTGCATTGCACCATTAAGCAATTGGTAATTAAATATAATATTATTGTCCTAAAAAGTGTAAAATTTTGGAAAAAAAATTTCACGACCATTAATTGTCACGCACAACGAGTCTGTGTGGAAATGTCAGCTCGATTGGATCACGGGAAGTGGGTAAAAACGACCGAAAGATTTGCACGGTCCTAAGCAAGCAAGCGAACTTAATATAAAGGATTTAAAAATAAATATTGCAGCACAGTGCTACATCCGTGCATGACGTCACTGCAAAAGAGGCCCCCCCCCCCCCTTCATTAATATTCATGCCGCGTGGAAATTTACAGTAACGCACAAGAAGGTCGCGCACTCCAATGCGCACCCTCTCCCTCATTAATAATAATAGCGGGTGACGTCACTCCACATGGGCAACCCCTCCCCCTAATTGATAATCATGAGTGAACAATTTTTCTATTGAATATTTCAGATTTCCTGAAATATACACCCGTCCTTGACCGGCAAACATTGATAACCTTTAAATTTTACCCTATNTGCTGTGTTGTAATAATAACAACTTTTAATTTTGTTTTTTTTTACAGGAACTCAATTCGTACCTTGGGACAAGACTACTGGGCATTAGATGCTGTCATCAAAAATGGTTCCTTCACACGACAGATCGCCTCTCACCAAACGCCTCGAAAGTACAACTTTCATTCTCACTTCTCCATTCGGAGGATCATAACCTTATCGTGGTGGTGGGGTTTGTGTGTTCCAAGGACCCTCGGAGCTATGTCGCCTGGAGTCTTATACTCCTGGTAGGGTCTTCGCGAACAGATCTTGGGGGAGGTTCCAGACATAACGGTCCAAAATACAAAAATCAGAGAATCGTGCCGGACAACAGATAACGGGATACACCGCTGGAGCTAGGCCTGGGGTGGTATTCGCCCGGAAGCACCTGGTGGCCAGGTGACCCATGTAGCCTGGTCGGGCCCAGCCAAATAGCTATGTGGTGTTGTCCTGGGCCCACCATCCGCATGACGAAGGGTGAGGGCGGTGCGATGCCAGTATAGCAGGGAGAGGGATGGTCTCGACGGACTAGACCTTGGCGATGGACACTGACTATTGGGACGTGAATGTCACTGGGGGAGAAGGATCCAGAGCTACCATTGGAACCTCATTTGCCAGTAAAAAATATGATAATTGTTTTTTACCCTTCTATCTGGCAACAAAACTGACGCCTTTTGCATCATCTGGTCCAACCGTGAGACTAGGCTCTAAGGAAAGCTGTCTCGGGTGTGGACCAATCAACTTCAAGGACAGTGCACATTATCAGAGTTATGTTTTTTGTTTGCATTATGACTGCAGGTATTGTGGTCATGCAAACATACTCCTTGTAAAAAAGGTGTCACTTTTGTTGCCAGATAGAAGGAAAAAACAATTATCGATCCAGAGCTAGTTGAGGGGTGGTCTCCTATTCCGGAGTAACCCCTGGTGAGAGGCCCTGGGTGGGTGTGGGGATACTCAGAAGCCCCCAGCTGGGTGCTGTTCAGCTGGAGTTTGTCCAGTGGATAAGAATGTCACCTCAATGAGACTTTGGGTCTCAGAAAAAAAAACTCTTTGTTGTCTGTGCGTATGCACCAAACAGCAATTCAGAGTATTCGACCTTGGAGATGGTGGGTCGTGCTCGACAGAGTGCCGCCTACCGACTCCATAGTTTTACGAGGCGACTTCAATGCTCACGTGGGAAAGATGGAGATACCTGGAGAGGCGTGATTGGAGGAATGGGCCCCCCTGATCGAACCCAAACGGTGAATGTTATCGGAATTCTGTACTAGTCACGGAATGTCAATAACAAACACCATGTTCGAACACAAGGATGCTCAAAAGTATACTTGGTATCAGAACACCTTGGGCCAAAGGTCAATGATTGACTTTCGAGTTGTATCATCGGACCTAAGGCCGTATGTTCTGGTCACTTGGGTGAAGAGAGGGGCAGAGCTGTTAACTGTCACCACCTGGTGGTAAGTTGGAGCCGACGTTGGGGCACAGACCAGATAGACGTGGAAGGCCCAAGTGAATACTGCGAGTTTTCCAGGTATGTCTTGGCGGAAGACCCAGTGCAGAAAAATTTCAACTTCCACCTCCGGGAAAACTTCTCCTGCGCTCCAGGGAAGGTTGTGGACACTGAGTCCAAGTGAACGATGTTCAGGACCTCGATTGTGGATGCAGCTGTGAAAAGCTGTGGTGTGAAAAGCTGTGGTCTGAAGGCAGTTGGTGCCTCTCATGGCGGAAACCCTAGGACATGCTGGTGGACACCAGTGGTGAGGGAAGCTGTCAAGTTGGAGGAAAAAGGTCTCCCGACTCGATTGAGAGGTACTGGCTTGCCAAGAGCGCGGCAGGAGTCGCTGAAGCGAAAGCCCGGGCGTGGGAGAAGTTTGGAGAGGACATGGAGAGGGACTATCGGGCAATCTCAAAGATATTCTGGTAAACCAACCGGAGTGGTCGACGGGACATGGCCCAGGCTGTTTTCAGTAAGGGTGGCGTAACATTGACCTCAACTAGGGAGATAGTTGAGAGGTGGAAGGAACACTTTGATGAGCTCCTTAACCCAGTGGACATGCCCTCCTTTCAGGAGGCAGCCCTGTAAACAGCTGGGGGGTGTCGGATC
Source organism: Lethenteron camtschaticum (assembly GCA_018977245.1). NCBI lineage: Eukaryota > Metazoa > Chordata > Hyperoartia > Petromyzontiformes > Petromyzontidae > Lethenteron > Lethenteron camtschaticum. The sequence continues at coordinate 3,454,214 of MU249615.1, forward strand.
CATCACTGTTGCTGAAGTCGCTGTGGCGGTCGAAGGCCTTCGTAGCGGCAAAGCTGCTGGGGTGCACGAGATTCGCCAGAATTGTTGAAAGCGCTGGACAGTGTAGGAGTGTTGTGGTTAACACGCCTCTTCAATGTAGTATGGATGGCAGGCGTGGCATTTTAAAAAAGGGGAACCAGAGGATTTGCTCCAACTACAGAGGAATCACACTCCTCAGCGTCCCAGGTAAAGCCTACGCCAGAGTGCTGGAGAAGAGGCTCCACCCGGTGGTCAAGTCTCAGATTCGGGAGGAACAATGCGGATTCCGTCATGGTCGTGGAACAATGGACCAGCTCTTTTCCCTCTTACAGATATTTGAGTCATGGGAATATGCTTCTCCACTCTACCTCTGTTTTGTAGATTGGAAAAAGCAGTGACCGTGTTCCCGCAATGTCTTGTGGGAGGTGCTGCGGGAGTATGATGTACCGGTGCCGCTTTTGTGCGCTATCTGGTCTCTGTATTCCCGGAGTGAGAGCTGTGTTCGTATTTGGTGTCCAGTTACGGGGGCATGGAGGTGGCATCGCTGCTTTTTGCAGATGACGTCCTCTTTTGCTGCCAAGTGCGTGGAGGGGGATGACGATCAGCACCTCCAAATCTGGATTGTTCTCCAGGTGAGGGGGAACAGCTGCCCTTAGTGAGGCGTTTGAGTACCTCGGGGTCTCTTTCGTGAGTGATAAGTGGGAGGGAGATCGGCAGCGGATCGGTGCGGCGTCGCGATGTTGTGGGCACTGTACCGTTCCGTGGTAGTGAAGCGTGAGCTGAGTTCTCGAACGAAGCTTCGGTTTACAGTCGTCTACATTTCACCCTCGCCTCGGGTCATGAGCTTTAGGTAATGACCAAAAGGATGAGATCACGGGGGGTACAAGGGGCCAAACTAGGTATCTCCGCTGGGTTGCCGGGCTCACTCCGTGATCGGATGAGGAGCTTGGCATCCGGGAGAGATTCACAGTTGAGCCGCTGCTTCTCCGCATTGAGAGGAACCAGTTGAGGTGGTGTGGACACCTGGTAAGGATACCCACCCCCCGGTAGACTCCCCCTGAAACTCTACCGGGCATGTCTGGGCGAAGACCCCGGGGCCAGCTCAGGACACGCTGGCGAGACTGTCGCTCGACTGGCCTGGGAATGCCTGGGAATTCCCCAGACAGAGTGGAGTCTGGCACCAGGGAAAGGGAGATCCGGACCGTCCTACTCAACATGCTGCCGCCCACGACCCTGACCAGGACAAGCGGATTGAGAAATGAACGAACGTCTCCATTAACAAGAGAGTCAAGTGAACGGGGCAGTGACTGCGCGCGATGGATCGTCTTGCAACTGTAGGCGCTCCTGCGCCAACTCAGAACAGCTCCGTAATACATTTGGGTGTAAACGTCACAAAAGCATGAAATATTTCATCGCTAGTTTTAAACTCGTACAAAATTAAGTGTTGCGGCCAAACATGCCAGAAATATTTGTTGTACTTTCATCCTTTTTGCTTGCGAACACCAAAAGTTAAAAAGACAACTAGAAATGAAAGGGTGAAGCAGGAGAGCTGGCTCGACTGCTCGGGGCTGGTTAGCCAGTTGGGTTAGTGGTCGGGTTAGAATCTGGTTGGCTAGTTTGGTTAGGGTTAGTGTTTAGCTTTTGTGTTAGGGATAATCAGGTCTAGGGTTGATGTGGGCTTTTTAAGATCAGGGGTCAGGCTCTAGGGTCTGGTGGGCTAGTGTGGTTGTGGGTAGTCTAGGGTCTGATTGCCTAGTCAATTGACATCTGTTTTACCATCACTGAGTGACTAAAGTTGATATTTTTTCATTTTTTTTATGTACAACTTTCCCGTGTGGAATGCTTGGAAAGTTGCACAAATTTGCAACCTCATTAGAGTCAACATTTGTAAAACCATCCGAATAATCTTATCTGGTGCTATATTACGAGTAATTATATGTTTGCAATATTAATTATTCATGGCATAAGGTGGTGGTTTGACCATGGACTGTACAGGAAAATGATTGCACCATCACCACCTTCCCAGCATGGATGAAAAAGTCGTATTGTCTTAGTACGTCCCAACACCACGGTAATTTACGAGAATTACTCTAATCAAGCATGGACAATTTATTTGTCTCTCAATCACAGCTGTAATTGGCTGACGGTGTACGTTGTTGAGTTGAAAGCCACTCCGTTCGGTTACTATTGATTGGCCACATCTATAAAGTGTCAAAAAAAATTTACGTCCGAAAACCGTGGAACTGCCCATGGGAAACTTTGACCTGTGCTTTGTGCCCACCTGAGTGGACAGAAATCGGTGAAATGGCTCGGCAGTGGGGGAAAACTGCTCGCAGGCAGAGCAAATCAGCCACCTCGACACAAGCCAACCCTAACAAACGAGCCAACCAGCCGCTTGGCATTAACTCTGTCCCTGACCCGATCCCTAACACCGCAATGCTCCATAAAACATTTTCGCTGTGCTCACGGTTCCCCCATGAATGCCTCGTGGTGATTGGCCCTCTCCAGTGTCGGTGGTAACAGTGGACGGTAGTTTGAGTCATCGTTATCATGGTTCCCATTCTGTTAGGAGTGTATCGACGCATCCGTTCATCGGTTACAATCTACTCTCACGCAATTAAATAAGCTCATGGGTTGCATATTTTGGCTCGTGGAATTCAAACAGAACTGTACAAATATATCACTGAACTGCAGTAAACGATACGATTCATATTGCAAAAATGAGACGAAACTCGGCACTCGCATTGAATCAGCTACCCTGGATAGTCAGTTTGCATCACTATGGGGTGGTCGTGAGGATAATCGGGTACATGCCTCCCCTCTTGGCAAGTGTGCGTGAGAATGTGTCGAACCACATGCTCCACTCGTAGCATCCCCTCTATGCATATTACACATTTGTTGAATAACATCTAATATGGCCTGCTAGTTATAGGAATGGATGTAAATTGTCATAAATCGTTCATTTTCATAGCTTCCACCTGTGCCGATTTGCTGAAGCATCGTCCCATATTTTTGGCTATATCAGTTATTTATTTTCTATCCATCCTCGTGTCGGAGGAATGGTGGCTGTGAATCAATCGTAGGCGCAGCGACTCTCAAATGCCACTTTCATTACGAGTCTCGGGCACCCTTCGAGTTATTCGGCTTTGGTTGATGATATCCTTTTTACGCTTTATCTCGGTTGTTGTGCTCCGTCATAAATTTACGCACATGGAAGCGAAGCCGATTTTGATGTTTTTAAATTTGGCAGCTATGAACTCTCCGCCGTATTCCAAAAAATTCTTAATTGTGTTTTGATGTACAATACAGGTCGAGTGGGTAGGACGTTGCGATTATGAATTTTGATTCTCAAAGCTTGCGTTACACGCATCGAATTGCGTGTGTGCATGTAAGAATCGCTAATTGTTTTTTTACCCTTTTATCTGGCAACAAAACTGACACCTTTTTTACAAGGAGTCATGTTTGCATAGACCACAATACCTGCAGTCATAATGCAAACAAAAAACATAACTCTGATAATGTACGCCTTTTGGCGTCATCTGGTCCAACACCATGTGAGACTAGGCTCTAAGGAAAGCTGTCTCGGGTGTGGACCAATCAACTTCAAGGACAGTGCATACATTATCAGAGTTATGTTTTTTACTGGCATGAGGTTCCAATGGTGTAATAATCGATGTTTTACTATTGTGTGGAGTTTGCGTAGCCTCAGCCACTAGGGGCGCCACCCATTAATCGCAATGCTACAGATCTATATTCTAGATTTAAAAAACCCATAGAGTAAGCTTTGTGCAATATAACAAAAATAACACATTTTCCAGGAAGAACTCTACAATATTCGCACAGCGCGCAGTTTGTGTGTACGTTCATAGACATGGGGAGGCGGTTTTTCTCGTTATTTTTACACGGGCATTTGTGTAAAACTTAACCCAATTACCCTCTGTTTTATGAAGTTCATTTGTGAGGGGTTGTTTTATTACAGCTCTCAAGTTGAATGTATTTACTAGACGAATAGATATATTTTCTTACCNTTTTTTTCTGAATGCCGTTGTAACCTGCTTTTTGTTCCTTTTTGAGCATTTTTGTTGTTGTTTTTAAACATGCATTCAAAGTGTGCTGTTCATACCCATACCACCCAATGTACAGTTCTGTGTAGAAATCATAATAATGCTGAATGATGTGTATAGATATTTGTCAGTCAATTGCTGGATGAAGTCCTCCCCACGCCTGCGTCGGTCATGGGGGGGCGGTACGATCATGCTTCACCATGCTGGTCAGTGAGAGGGGAGGCTGAGGACCAGTTCATATATATAAATTGCCACCGATGTTCGCCGTGGCTGGGGAAACGAACTCAGGTCGCCGGGTTAACTGTGCAGCGCGTTATCCGCTGCGCTGCCGTGCCACGCCACGTTTCTGTATAGTGACACTAACATGGACCCTAATCGTCATCCAGCGAAGAAAAGATGATAATTTTTTTAAAAGGCTATATAAAATGAAATTCAACTGTTTGTATTGAACAATAGATTCAAGAGAAGAAAAAATACTTTTTACAAAAAAGTTGAAAAAAATGAAAAATAATGTACAGTATTTATATACATTTTTAAGGCTGATGTACATTTTATTTAAGAGGTTAGTGTTTGCGTTTTGACTTTGTATTCACGCGGTGCTGGAGTCTGTGGGAGCAGTCTAAATGTTTTGATAACTGAGTATTATTTGCTTATACACTGTTTTCAGCTGTTCAGATATCAACATAGAACATAAGACGAGAGGTGGTGCCTGTTGAAGGCAGTACAGCAAGTAGGTTCTTAAAGGTTGTGCGGTGGGGGCCCTAAGTGTTCTTCCTCGCATGTGTGGGTTTTCTTCTGGACACTCGCGCTTTCGCACCACAAAGAAATGCCAACGTTTTGTCCGCGTTACCGTAATGGCCAGGAAACTGGCAAAGTCCCCCTGGGAATGAGTGAAAACCCGGCGTGCATTTAACAGTTGCGTACGATAAGCACAAAAATGCAATGCATAAACACAGCTCAATTTGACGCGTAGGTGTACGCGACCAATATTATTCGTAAAGGTTTTTTTTTGGCTTGGATCGCTAAATTCTGGCAAAATCCAGCATCATCTGGCAAAATGGCCCGATGATGTTGGATGTAATTACAAGCGAAATGTCGCGGTACTAATTGTAAATGTGGATTTACTCCAACACACCGGTTGGCTAAACTAGTAACTAATTGGCACGTTTACGAGACAAACCTTTCTGGTTGGCTGTGGCAGGTTAACTACATATTTATACTCACGCGATCTAAGCCAAAAAACCTTATTATGAACAGTAAGAACTCTCTGTATTTTATGACGGTGCTTCTATCGGCTGTTGCATCACTCCACGGGGGTCGGTCTCGATTCACCGATGGTGGTTGTATATTCAGAAGAGTTTTGCACGAGACAATACTTCGGAACCTTTTCTCACCCCATTCAATGAATTATACATTTGAGTTGTGTTTATTAGAGCCCAACATTTTTCAAATAGATGGACTTCCAAGTTGCAAGCNAAAAAAAAACCTGCATCTTGTAACAAATTTCAGCTCTAGCCCTGCAACATCATAAAACAAATTCTGTCAAAGTCACGATCGCCAGTGTGTAGCGGATGAATTACCTGAAAGTTTTGACTGCTGTCATGTTCGTGACGATTTCGGTGGTGTATAAACCCAAGTTACGGACGAGTGAGTTGCGTGTGTCGGATGAGAGTTGAGTGCGAGCGAGTGTACAGCGGATGTGTGTATTGTATACGTTGTTAACCTGCCGGGCATGCGTACTTTTCCCAACGCGGTTGTGAATCACATTAAACTGGCGTCTGTTAAATAACGTGAAGCTGGCATTCATTCATTTCGGGTTTGTGGGTCACGGTGGGGTAGTGCTGTTTTATCCGACCCTTGCCAAATTCACTGCTGGATAAAGTTCTGGCCCGGTGCGTCTCGACCCTCGCTCGTCTTGAGCCGTGCCATTCGGCCTCCTCTCCCACTCCGTCCTTTCTCCGTGCTTTCTCCGTGCATTGCATCATTGACTCCTTACCGTGGTGCGCCTGGGTAAGACTGAGCAACCTGCGCGTCATTTGAATGTTTGTCCAGCCCTCCCTCCCAGCCAGAGAAAAACGTTTCATCTTCTATAGAGCCCTGTCTCGCAGCTTTCTCTTGCCTTATCTGTACTGGATATCCCAATTTATCTGTTTCTCCATATTCCTCTTTCCTTCCACTAGCTCACCCACTTCCTCCCGCATCTCGCTCAGCTGTAAAGACCGGTACGGCACACAAGGGGTTAGGTGGCCAACACACACCTGGCTGCCTTTGTTTCTCCAGTGGCAACACTTACACAGCTATGATTATACTGATAGGAACCTCCTGGTGACACCAGCCCACAGGGGATTGTGTCCGTCCGTCGTGCAGGGAGGCTGGGTGGGCCTGGGTGGGCTGGGTGGGGAGGGCTGGTCACCCGTGGTGCCCTTATAAAACTCAACGTTTAACCTACTCACGCCGGCTTGTGCCCGCCCTCACAGTCGGCATATTTGCGGAATACACCACGCCGCATTGACCCTGGCCATTGACCGAGCAACCCAACGTTCCTACCAGTCCCTCCGCAGGAATGTGTCAAAACATACCCACAATATCTGATTTTAATTACGGTGGCCACCTGTCCGGGTTTGACCAGAACAGTTTGAAAGTTTGGCATGTGTTTGGGCGGCAGGAGTTGATTCATACAGAGATCTGGTGCCGGCATTGCTGTGTTGAACTTTATTACGGGAACCTGCACGGCATGGGGATGCAGCTCAACACCAAAGAATCATTGCTGTGCGCACTCAGCTTCAGGACTACAATGCATTTTTTTGTTCACTTTTGATGGGTCCACTGTCCAAAAACAAACCTTGTTACATGTGAGGGATGTGGTGTACCCATTCCAACTATATTGAGGAAAATGTTATTGTATTCACAGCAAGATGAGCCATTTACAGTAACGTTATTTTCACCTTAAACATTTTTTTATTATTGCGTTTCTTCTAACCACAAACTTGCACAGACTCTATTGCACCGATGTGCTTGCAAAAAAAAAGATCAACGCAAAAAGTACTGCAGGATTAGACTATTGTTGCATCCTGGATGGGTGACCACCATGCAAAACAGGTGTTATAGGCTGCTTTGGAGCTATGTGGTGGGCAGCAGGATACTTTTTTGCTGCACTTCGAAGCTCTCGCGTCGATGCCACCTGCGTTCACCGTACTTCAGCGTGGCAAAGTACGGTCAAATAATCGCCACGACCCACACAGGCATGGGGAAGGCCCTCATCCAGCAGTGGTCTGACAAATGGGCTGCACGTGTGCCGTGTAGAGGTTTCTCCCTGCAACAAGCCGATGGGTGGCGATTTTTTGTTGTTAACATTTTCAGCGTAAAGCTGCTGCGTGACATAACTGTTAATTCTGCGGGCGTCATGGGAGTCGAAAACGTGACGCGAAACCGAAACGTGACGCAAGCACCGAATGAACACGTGCTTCAAAAACAGCGCAAGGCCTTCATGCAAGAAACCATGACTTAATTATTTTTCCTAACGGGGGAAAAAAAAAAATCCAACCTGCGCTCAGCTTATAGGGGCGCAGCATGAAACACCGCAAAATGTCCAACTTCGATCACCGTGGGTTGCTTTGCGAAGGTTCAAAGCAGCACTTGCTCAACCTCAAAACACATCAAACTTTGCTTCTACATTATTCCCACCTTTGTGCGCGAAACAATGAAAATCGGAGATCTTCGTTCAACGCGAGGGAGCCGCAGAAACGACAAAGCAAATTTAGGGCCTACTTGAGATTTTTTTTTAATGACATTTGTCTAGAGGCTCAATCAGGAACTGGTTTGTCTATTGTGTAAAGAATCCCATCCGGTCCTTCATTCTGTTGTATTAAGAGCCGATCATAACTGGTCCGTGTCTAAAGACCACGTAACATATAGATCTGTACCCTCTTGAGAGGATTTGTTCATCGTCTGAAGACCTCATTATTTACTGGCCTTTCTATCGATCATCTGGTCAACCTTGTTAGAGAACGGGTGAGATTATTTTCAACAAAATAACAAGAAAAAAAAATTCTGATGCCAACGTTAAAACGAATGCAAAACAATCCAGTAGGTTAACTACGCCTATTCAAATGGCTGAATATCGTACAATCGAGTGACAAAAACAAACAGCGTGCCGTAAATTCCAAAGTGTGGGAGGCAGGAAAGCAAAAAGTCGACGACGGAATGCCAAGCAGGTGTGCGTGTACGCAGCAGAGGGATGCAAGTGCAAAATATACGAAACGACATCAATGGCAGATACCATCTCCTCGAGAGATCATAATAGGTCAGAAAAATATCCAGTGCAAGGATTGCGACAATAAAGAGAGTTACGCCAGGAGCAGCGACGTATCCATTTCACCTGCCCTGCAATTCGATTAATCGTTGCGATTCACAGGTCACGATTCAATGCGGGAGAACAGGTTCTTTGTAAAACGTCGTCGTGAACAGAGGTTACCGGGCCACCGCAGACACCGCGTGAAAACCGGCGATCCACAAGCTCCATCGCGTGATCATCGTTGTCCTCACAGGACGAATGGGTGCATCGTGCTGCGTCTGCACCGAACGGCCCTCGTCGCGTGGAATAATTGGATCTCGCGCAGCAGCTTTGACGAAACCGTTTCAAATGCCGGACGTGCCTCGAGTCGGGTTACAAATGAACCTCTCCCAAACCAGGTTTTTACAAGGAACAGTTTTGTGAAGCGGCTTGCACCGTCCTCCTTTGCGCCAACCAGGCTTCCCCGCCTTCACCGACCCGCGCTGACCAGCGGGAGGGGGGGGGGAGTGCGGTCAAATAACCCCGACGACCCGCATTGTACGAGGGCAAGGCCGTCGTCCAGCAGTGGATCATCGCACGGGCTGTATACACGCAACGGGGGCTGTACGGGTAGGACTACACTACTGGTGTGTGTGCACTGCAGTGAGGAAGGTAGGCATCTCATCGCATTGTGGGTCTCGTGTGTCGGAGGAGAGGGCGGTNGGGAGAGGGGCNGTGGGGAGTGGGCAGTGGGAGGGGCAGAGAAGANGGGGGGGGGGTGATGCTCCGAACTGATCAGGGTTTCACGGGCAGCTGAGCTGTGATATCGACCCGGCAGATCGGGCATTTCCTGTTGGTGACGAGCCACTGGTCGACGCACGTTTGGTGGAAGAGATGCATGCAGGGCAGCCTCCTGTACCACCAGGGAGGGGCAGAATGAGGCATGGGGGTGGGGGGGGCACACAGCAGAGATTTCCCGGTCATTGAATATCTGAGGTCGCATATTCATCCTGACCAACTGACCGCCCACACCCAGTGCAGTTTTTGTGATGCACATTTCATTTTCCATCCATGTTCACACATCTGACTTTTTCACAGAGCAACCTGTAGAATCAGTCCGCGGCGAGTGGGATAAGCGGCGCTGTGCTGTGCCAAAATATATAAAGGAGAGCAAGCAACGGCAATTCACAAACCTCACATCCTCCTCGTCCTCCAGCTCGCACAGACAGATGGTGCATTTCTCATCATCACTCTCTTCGCCGTCTGGCCTCTTGTCCTCTTTACGAGGCCTCAGCTGTGAGGCGGGGGTGGGGGGGTTATTTTGGAAGGGGGGTGGTGAAACTACATTACCGGCCTTGCTTGAACTGCACAACTCATGTAATGAATCACCATACCCGACTTCTTTTGATCATGATTCTACGCATGTCTGGCCAGGCAAGATTATCAATCTGTGTGTGTGTGTGTGGTCTTTGGAGCGTGTGTGTGGCGTTAGCACGGTCGTTTACGTGCGGTGCGAAGAAGTTCAACTTACATACACACAAGTGTGTGTGGTGCGCGTGTGTGGTGGTACCTGAAAAACCTTTCACAATTCTTTAACAGCTGTCAATACTACTAACCAGGCATTAATTCATTAAATTATAAGGATTCAGCATGATGGGATTACAGTAAATTTAAGGAGCATTGCATTTCAAACATTACAGAGCAGTACAAATATCTATTAGCAGGAATTGAACTGCTGCCTCTGTGCAAACTGGCTCGTTGGCAAGCGTTCTGACCACCGGGCGAAACAGCAGCAGCAGCAGCCGCCACGCGCTTACCTTCTTGTACTTGTGCGCGCACGTGTACCACTCGATCGTGCTCTGAGAAGCACCGTGCAGGATGAACTGGAAGTCAAAATTCATCAGGTCCTGCAAAACAGAACCGAAGCAGCAGCAGCATCATCATCAACGTCTCGCGGCCATCAAATTTTTTTTTTACAGGTGGAAAAAAATGTTCAACTTCTTTCACGCCATACATAGCCAACTGTGCTAATCGGAGAAGCAGTTCAGTGGGCCACAACAAGATCAAATCGGAGTGTCCTGGCGGGCAACGTGACGCCACACACTATGACGGGCACGTGGCGACGTGCTGCCCATGGCGTCCGTACGTGTGACCGTCGTGTTACGCGCCGCTCTCGTCTCCAGATGTCGCATAGCTCTCTTGTTAACCTCTCACAACACTCTCATTTCTATCTCTTGTTCATCTCATTTTCATGGAACCAAGCGGTATCTCTATTTAACACGCAGGCTTTCACGACCAACATTACTCGTAATAAAGTTGTTTGGGTTCTGTCAATTGCGTGATTAAGCAGATGCTCAAACTGTTGATGTTTTAGGTTTGCTCTCCAACACATAGGTGTGCTGAAGTAGTAACGAATTAAATTTCGATTTAAAGCTTTCGTGACTGCAGGGATTCATCTTCTTGGTTCTTTCGGTAAAGTCACGTATAATAAAAATAAAACATAATAAGATAATTCTCACGACGTTTCGGCCACAACGCAAGCAGCGTCCTCAGGTCGAAACGTCGTGAGAATTATTTTATGTTTTATTTTATTATTTTATTACTTCCCTTCTACGTGACTTTACCGAAAGAACCAAGAAGATGGTAACTAATTGGCACGTTTTGTTCACGTGACAAACCCTTACTGTTTGGCTGTGTCGGGTGCAAGTAGGGTTTACGACACATTTACATTAACGAGCTCTAACCCAACTAAAAATACCGTATTAAGAGATCGGCATGTCTCTATACGTGAACCACATCTCTGCGGGCCAAACCTCTTGGTGGGCCACTCCCGAGACCCTCCGAGAGCCAGACGCAGGCCATGGCCGCAACTTACAAGAACCTCGGTCAACGCGAGCGACATTATTTGTGAGTGAATTACCAAGCCCGCAGATCTACTGCACGGTGCCAATGGATGATAGTACAACAAATAGGTTGCCGACCTATCTGTACAGCATAGTTTTGAGCCTTACCTCTTCATAAACGAGGGTTTGCTTCGGAGACTCCTTTAAAAAAATTATTCAAATGCTTTAAAAATGTCATATACTATGTATGCATGCTGAACTCCTTTTGCACAGTACGTAGCCAACCGTGCTAATCGGAGGTGCGGGAGAGCTGATCATATACCTCCGATAACAAACACGTGTAAGCAAGATTTGCAAATCCAAGTGTATACATTTGTCTATTTGTCTTCATCCTAGAAAAAGTTAAACCCCTTCCCCCCCCAACTCATCAACACAATTTCCGATGTCCTCACCTCCAGCTCCGGCCTTGGCACGGTGAGGATCTCCGCCATAAATACCCGGGGTAAACCGAGCTACACACCCAGAAGACACACGGGGGTTACACAGGGGACACACAGAGACACAGCGGACACAAGGGGGATTCATATAGGCGATTGGTGACCGGGTAGAAACCATCAATTCACGAGACTTGAGAACCCGCTGAAGCAATATGTAGGTGATATCAAATCACTAAACATGAGAGCCCAATGTATTCACAACTAAGTCTAGGTGAGTTTGTATGTCTATGTTCATCTATTGGTGTGTCTCTGAGTCAATGAGCCTCTATGTCAGTCATTGGTTACCCTCTGAGACGATGAACTCGCTATACTAGAGAAACCCGGTTTAATCAAGGCCGGATGAAACCCAACATTTGAAACCAGAATCTCAGCGGTGCCAACACAGTAAGTCAAACTCAAGTTTTATATCGCGCCATTCACACAAGGCCTCACAGCGCTTTACAACAACCCCTGTAAAAACCATAAACACTAAAACTAAGAGTACAAAGACTGATACGCAAGGAAAAAATGCGTTTTCAACGAGCCTTAAAAACCTCGACTGATGGAGCGTCCCTAATGGACTGGGACAAGACAATCTACAAATGAGGCGCCTGACTACTGAAACCTCGATCACCCATTGAACGGAGATTTGTCCTTGGTACGCTTAGATGCCTGGATTTGGTGATCGAAATTGCCAGACAGGGGCTGTGGTTTCCCTGACCTGTGAGCGACCAGAACACTTCCCCCCCCCCACTCAGCTGCCCGTGACGAAATGCCAGGTGGTAACTGGCATTCTCTACTCGTCGATACTTAATGTAAAGGGCTTCGAGATGCTTTTATTGATGTGGTGCGCGCTGTAATACATAATGCAGTCTGTGGACATTAAAAAAATGTGCTTTAAACCCTATTTATACACTTACACTTATGAAATTTTAGTTATATTATTGGATCTTTCGGTAAAGTCACGTAGAAGGGAAATATAAATAATAAAATAAACATGTTTTACCGAAAGATCCAAGAATATGAATCCCTGCAGTCACGAAAGCTTTAAATCGAAATTTTGTTAATTTAGTAAATGGATTTTAAAATGTATTATATTATTTTCATGCCAGTGTCTGCTGCTGCATCCTGTACAGCGCTTTGAGATCCTTAATAAAAAGCGCTATATAATTATTTCGATTTAAAGCTTTCGTGACTGCAGGGATTCATCTTCTTGGTTCTTTCGGTAAAGTCACGTAGAGGAAGTAATAAATAATAAAATAAAACATAATAAAATAATTCTCACGACGTTTCGGCTACAACGCAAGCAGCCGTCTTCACCTGATTATTATTAATAATGGTTCTTTCGGTAAGTCAAGTAGGCAAAAAGATAATCATAGATCATGACGTTTCGATCGCCACACAAGCAACCACTCCCACCTGAAGACGGTTGCTTGCGTAGCGATCGAAACGTCGTGATCTATTATTATTCTTCTACCTACGTGACTTTACCAAAAGAACCAAAGAGTATGGATTCCCGCAGTCACGAAAGCTTCAAATCAAGAGTCTTATTAATAAAGTTGGACACCCGACGAAATCATCGATAAGCCACCTGCCCATATATGGAAGGAAGCAGGCTTTGGCATTGCCCCTAGCGGTGCATCTCTGCCAATATATGGTCTTGTGGAACCCGACTTGGAGGTGTCTATTGTATCGATTCGGGACATTCAGGCGACAGCCACGTTAGAGTATCGATCCCTCGAGGTTTAATCACTGCGTGTATTCATTTCCAAGTGATCCCACGCATCGAGCAATATCCCATTGGTTGGTATAGCGTCGTGTGAAACGCCACCCCCTTTTTTTTTGATTGGCCAATATCTGCGTAAATCGGTGGCCATTCGCTCGCACAGCGCCGTACGAATGTTTATCGACTGACCATGGGCGAGGGTGGGAGGAGGAGCTCCCGAGCGTGGAGTGCTGGACCCGGACGGGGAGGGACGTGTGGAGCGCAGCAGCGAGTGGGGCGGCAGCGGCAGGACGGTGCGCGGGACGGCGTGATGGAAGTCGGCCTCGCCGCGAGACCTGCGGTTTGTCATCGTCGTCGCAATGCGTCGTGAAAATCATCGTCGTCAGTCATTGCTTGCAGCAGCAGTTGGCTTACATTATCGTTATTAAGGTCATCATCCTCAAAGCTATAAGCATTACCACTTCTTACAACTTCATAATCATAACCACCACCACCACCTGCAAGCCGAACATTGTCGCAACCACCGCAAGCCACCGTCATCATCGCCAACATCACAACTGAATCGGCAACAAAACGAGCGCTGCCACCTACAATTTTAACACCACCAGCATTGCCACCACCATCCCCACCAACTTCAAAGACAAATATCCCTCCTTATAGCCTTAACAGACGTTTTGGGCAAGTGCTGTTAAGTTTCATTTAAATGAGCACCTATGAAGGCCAGCAAGACACGAGGGGAGGGTGGCCAGCACCACGCCCGACCGCCTTTGTCTCCCCATTAGGCAATGTTGACCCACCGCACCAGGCACTCATTTGAGGCAGAGTCAAACTAGGAGCAGCCCAGAACCGGTTCAGATAACGTCACCGGTGTTGGCCGCGAACGAAAATCGAACTCGGGCCGCCGGGTTCGTAGCGCAGCGCGCCAACCGCCGCTGCTGCCACTGCCCACCGCCACCGGCACCGAAGCGTCACCTGGAGTCGTCTCGAGTGGCCTGCGCGTCGTCCCCACGGTGCGCGGCACTCGTGCGGGGAACGCGCGGTACCGCGCACGGACAGCGGTGGCTCCCGGTCGCGATCCCTGCGGAAGCCAGACAGTGGTGAACGGTCACACGGCAACGATGACATTAAGCGGCGGTGATGTCACCCGTGCCGCTTCGTGCCAGGCTAGGTACACTCTTGAGGCTCACTGGCAGGTCACGGGACAAACTCAGGCGTTGTGGATTAACGGACTGACATGACTGGAAGATGTACCACCCGTGTTCCTTACTGTGCCACATACACACACACAAGATACAAACACCCATGCACACATGTACACAACAATAAAAATAACAGCCACCACGGTCCGGCACTAAGTGGCAAAGATGTAACCATGGCACTTGTGCCAGGCTAGGTGCACAGAGAAACACACGCACACATCCACACGTACACAAAGACATTTACCCGCACAGGGACATGCATCCACACGCAGGCTTTCAATACCTTAATATAATGAACAAAAGCCTATTATCACCAACCTCTAAATAGAGTCATCTTATTACACGAATGTAGCCTGCCAATCACAACGAGCAATCAATTCGAACTACCAAGTCGGTTCACATCATGCGTGCCTGTTCTGATGACATCATGGCACCTACTTAAAGGACCTGCATCACGAGCTAAGCCTGACGATGCCGTTAAAAGTCACCTCCAGCGCAACTGTCAAAATGTTCATCTTCTTGGTTCTTTCGGTAAAGTCACGTAGAAGGGAAATAATAAAATATTAAAAATAAAACATAATAAAATAATTCTCACGACGTTTCGGCCACAACGCAAGCAGCCGTCCTCAGGTGAAGAACAGGTCTGTCGGAAAGACTCATTCAGATGCTGTCTTCCCGACAGACCTGTTCTTCACCTGAGGACGGCTGCTTGCGTTGTGGCCGAAACGTCGTGAGAATTATTTTAATGTTTTATTTGTATTCTTTTATTATTCCCTTCTACGTGACTTTACCGAAAGAACCAAGAAGATGAATCCCTGCAGTCACGAAAGCTTTAAATCGAAATTTGTCAAAATGTTGCTTGTCTCTCGACATTCCCGCTTGCCGAAAAGCCAAAATCCGTCGGCATATTTTTGCCCTTGGTGTGACAACTTGATTTGATTGGCTTTGTCGTCGGGTGGTGGAGGGTTATCGTTAAAACGTTGACGTACCTGCACGATATTATGAATCAAAGATAAAGATCCAACTCCCGCCCCGTGTGTCCTACATACGGGTAAACCATACGGTTTACCTGTATTCTTGTACAGGAAATAGTTCAGGTCCATACGGCGTACAGCCGTTTAAATACGGGAAATTTTTTTTATTTTTGTGTTTCTGCCTTGTGATGGGGACTTTTGTAGGATGACCGTTGAGATTTTTAAGGGCATGGAGTGACCAATAAGGTCTGAATTGGTCTATAATAAGGTAGGCACTGATAAGCGGTTGAAAGTATGTACATAGACCATTGGCGATTGTTTCTCCCTTATCAAAAAAAGGTAGACACGTTAATTAGCTCCGACTTACAGCCATAATTGGTTGACCTACGGTGCTGTTGTTGTAGCAGCAGCAGCAGCAGCGGTTGCAGAGCACGTCTGGCCAATGGCAGGCACGGCCAGCTACCACCACAGCTCACAATGGAGGTGGCTACACTCTCACTGCTATCACAGCAGCAGCTGCAGTCACGACCATGGTCTCCACCACTCAAAGTGCCAAGCTGTCCCCAACTCGCGCGCAAGCGCCCACGTACCCGACACCATCGCCATCATCGTTGGGCTGCTGTTGCTGCTGCTGCTGCTGGCGGACGTAGTACGGCACCGGCACGCCGCCGTTCGCCACGAAGATGGGTTGTCCATACGAGACGTGCGAAGACAGCCGTGCATCGGCCGCCCCGTGCCCTCTCATCGAAGTGTGGTGCACGAAGGCCTGGCCTTCCCCTCCGCTCCTCTGCTGCTCCTGATGCTGCTGCTGCTGGATGTGGCCGTGGTGATGGTGGCGGTGGTGGTGGTGATGGTGGTGGTACAAGGATGCCATGTGCGGGTAGAAGTGGGCTCGTGGCAGGGCGAGATCATAGCTGCCACCCAGAACCTGCGACTCGGACTGCATGTACTGCGGGAGGCGCCCACCAATCGGTTCATAGCTCGAGCTGGTCGTCCTTGCCCCGTCCGCACCGTCACGTTCGAAGGGCGGCTGGCGTTCCGAGGCTTCCCCAGCGCTGGCCAATTCCACCGGTGCTCCCAGCGCCGCACTCCTCACCAACGCGGATAGCACCATCAGCGCGGTGGTGGCGGCAGCGGCGGTGGTNGCGGCGGCGGCGGCGGTGGCGGCGGCATTGACAGGAAAACATCAGATGGCTCGGCTGAGCGACGGCGGAATGGGTAGCCAATCGCCGGGGAGCGTGGCAAACGCTGGCAGGCATTGGCCCAATCCGCCGGCCCAGCCACCCCCGTGGTCGACGGCCAGCGGAAGCCGCAGCGCCGCTTGGGTGTAGAGTGGAGCAGCGTCGACGAACCGACATCATCGCGGCGCCGTTTCCCGCGTGTGGCTCCGCCCGCAGCTCCTGAGGCAGGGGCGGGAAGTCGAAGTGCGAGCCGTCGCCCTCGCCCGGAATTGAACCTCATCCAAGCCAGGCACCGGGGTCGGAGGCCGGGCGCAGCCTACCGCCGATGCCGACGACTCCGCGGCGCCATCGGTGTCGGGTGGCACGTCGGTGGCCACTGCCAGCGCCGCCTTGTTGCTTCCCAGCAGCGGTGGAGCCGCTCGACGCGGTTCGCCATCAACTGGCGGGTGGCCGCTACCAACACCGCAACGTCAGCGGCAGCAGCACCGGTCCTGCACCAACTGCGTCCGACGCTTGCGTGGACGCGGCCGAAGCGGCAGCGCCGTCAACGACCACGTCGTCATCCTCGTCCTCGTCATCGTCGTTTTCATCGTCGTCCTCCTCGCCGTTTGCGTCGAAGAGGAAGAAGGGATCGGGGTCGAGGATCGACGCGCTGCCGCGAGCCGGCGCCGCTGCTGGTGATCTCCGGCGGTCACGCGCGCCTGATGGCAGTTCGCTTGGTGACAGCAGCGCCCCAGCAGTTGCTGCTGCCGCCGGCGGCCCGCGGCGAGGCGGGCGAGGGGGCGAGGTGGGCGAAGCGGGCGAGGCAGGAAGCGAGAAGAATTCCGGCGGCTGAGCGGGCACCTGGTTTGCTGCCGCCGCAGTCACGCTTGTCGCGGTGACGGTCGTTGCGGTCGCGGTATCGTCGTCAAGGCGGCGAGTCTCGCCGGCCCCGTCGACAGCTCCCCGGGATGACCGCCCACGAGCGGAGGTAGCGGCGCAGCCGCCCGGCGGGTTGGAGGGCACGAGAAGCACGGGCAGACGCGGCGATGCGACGGGGAGACGCACAGGGAGGGGAGACGCGCGCATGCGCTGCCTGCAAGCGGGAGTCGCAAACGAAGCGTCAGGGAGGAACAGCCAAGCACTTCACTTGTACGCGTACACGGGCAGGGGCGAACACGGTTCGAGACTGTGCGCCATACGGCCCACAGCCATTTGAGGCCTGCCCTTCGTAGCGGCCCACAAACAACAATCATCCAAGACTGCGAAATCTTAGGTACAGACATCACCCAGCCTACAGCAGAATGCTCATGGCGTTAGCGATGGGTGGTGGTAATGGCGGTGACGATGGTGAGGTGGTGAGGAGGGGTGGTGCAATTGTTAGCGGCGGTGGCTAAGACGGCGGTGCTGGTTATGGCGGTGATGGTGACGGCAGTCGCAATGGTGGCGGTGGTAATACTCACAGTGGGCGACACGCCGCATGGCTGTGCCTGAAGGCGTAGAGAGGCCGGACGGTCCCACGCCTGGCTGAACAAGCTGCGGTGCACGAGTGGAGAGGGGCACTCGGACGACAGCGCCGGTGAGCGGGCATGGCTCCATCGGGCGGCAACGCGGTCAGCCCCTCCGAGGAGACCGGGTCAGCTGGGCTCGTCCAGGCTCGAGCGACGACTGGGACTATCCGTCATATCCTGAAAATGTGAACAAAAGCGGTTAACATACAAGCTGGAATTATCATTGTGGCCGAGCATCAGCCGTGGACAATCAACTGTTGAATGAAGGCCTTCCGAGTTGTCACCATCTCTCTGGAGCCTGTCATGTAAGATCAACTTGGGACTCATGGGAACCTGAATGTAAGCACATCTCAACGCTGCACGAATAGTTGATGTGCATCTCGGAAAAACAAAGAGGTGTATGCGTAAAAATATAAAAAACAGAGAAGAGATGACGCAGTCAGGCAGAGGGGAAGAGGAAGGCCTTCCGCCTACAGACAGGGCACCAAGTCAACAGCTTGGTGGAAGGGGGCTAGCATTCCAGACTGTGTGGGCAGCAGAAAAGCTTCGGTTGCCGGAGCAGCGTCGAGTGAATGGAGCGGAGTGGAGCGAGATGGAGAGTCATTGGACGATGTTGAGGATTAGTGAGGGTGATCTGGGCATGTTGCAGGATCGTATTGAGAGCGATAACAGGTTACGTGGTTTCGTTTACAGGTGGGGATGAGAGGAGGATATGGGGAGAGGCTCTAGAGGAGAGAGCTACATGTGATGAAGCATGTATGGGGGAAGACAACTAGAATAGAAAAAAATCACGATGCACTATCATGCTGGTAAATATCGGTTGGGCTGGCTTCGACATATCTTCTGCAAACGTTCAAAATATTTTCTTTTGACCTGTAAGCAGTGCAATACAAGTAGATTTCGTATAATATTTTTCAGGCTGAGAAATTCATTCATCGCTTCATTATTTACCTGTTTTATCAATCTTGAAGAGTATTTATTAGCCGCCCAACCTACCCGATCCCTTTGCTTCCATCACGTCCACCCACAAGC
The DNA here is from genome assembly GCA_018977245.1 of Lethenteron camtschaticum. Lineage (NCBI taxonomy): Eukaryota > Metazoa > Chordata > Hyperoartia > Petromyzontiformes > Petromyzontidae > Lethenteron > Lethenteron camtschaticum. The sequence continues at coordinate 3,473,490 of MU249615.1, forward strand.
GAACCTGATTGGCGCCACGCTGCTGGAGGCTGCGTTGCGGAGGCGCCCGACAGCACCACCGGTGCCCGTGGCGGGCCCGGCTGACCCCCGAGACCCAGCACGAGTATCCGTTAAACCCCATGGTGCCGTCCAAGGGCTGCATCGCGGCGAAGGGAGCGGGGGCAATGGCGGCACCAACAGCAACGGTGGCAGAGACGTCGGCAGTGGCGAGCGCCAGGCGCCGGCCCCACGCCGCCCCGGTGGTGGTGGTAGTGGTGGCCGCCGCCACCGACGCCGCCCAGCGCGTTGAAGTACGGGTGGCTCCGGTGAGCCACAGTCGGCTGCGTTTGCGCGCCGGTGGTTGCGGCGGCAACCCACAACTCGCAGCACGGTGGCGGCGGCGGCGGTGGCGGTTGCGACGGCGGTTGCAACTGCGGCGGCGTTGTGGCGGTTGCGGCGGTAGCCGCTGCGGTGCGGCCCGCCGGAATCTCCGGTACCAGCAACGGCTGACGCAGCCATGATGCCAGCGTGGAGGAAGGGTGGCGCTGCGCGTTGTGGTGGTGCGTGTGGTGGTGGTGGTGCGAGTGGTGGTGGTGCGTGTGGTGGTGGTGATGGTGCGAGTGGTGTGGTGCGAGTGGTGTGGCGTAGGCGCGAGTGCGGGAGCGGGCCGCCCAGGCCTGAGCGAGCGTTCAGCCACTGGGGGAGCAGTCGTGCGTGCGATTGAGCGGGGATGGCGGCGCGTGCGGCGGCGGCGCGTGCGGCTGGAGTGCGACGGGGAGGCGTTCGGGGTGGAGTCGTGGGAGGAGTCCGCGCAACATTGACCGGCGCTCGGAGATTCGGCCTCATCTGCAAACGCAAGGGGGACAGGGTGTCACCCTGGTCGGTGGCTACTCAGCCTGTCATTTTAATTAGAGCCGGGACGATGAGTCGATAAACAAAATCATAATGGAATGCTGGCCGCTCCGAAACCTTGCCTTCCGAAGGCTGGAAACCCTTGTATATAATACACTCCGAGGGCGATGCGCCTGGTGATGGCAGGACCTAGCCTCTCCACCCCTTCACCAATTAACAGAGCAGGGTGGTGAAGTATGGCCAAACAACCCCATGACTGAAAAAGATGCAGAGGTCTTCATCCATCAATGGATTGGTAAAGGGCTGTGAATGAGTTTTATTATATTTTTTACGATGATCGTGACAACTTTTGTGATTCATTAATACTTCTGAATCGGTGGTGAAAATTCCACTTTCACGTATCACGCGTAGCAGCTTCTTAGAGGGTGGTGTTCATTTTATCGACCACACAGGGATAACGACGACTCGCTTGACCCATAGCTTGGGGTCACATCCCAGGCCACTATGACCACCACTATGACAGGTCACCACTAAAAAAACAACCAACATCATACCAAACCATCATCGCCAACAACACAAGCACCACCAACACCATCCTCACTACCACCAACACTTCCATCAACGCCATGAACATCTGTACCACCAGCCCCATATTCAACACCAGCACTCCAAACATCACAGTGTCTACCATGATCATGTCACCAATGACAAAGACCCCCCCCCCGTACATCCTGAAACAGACTGTTGGGGCAAGCGCTGTTAGCGAGCACCAATGAAGGCTGCCAAGCTACAGGAGGGGTGGGTGGCCAGCACCGGTGCGATTATTTTTACACACCGCACCAGGTACTCATGAGGCCGAATCATGTCACCACCAGCAACACCAACAGTACGGGCAGCATGACAACCATATCCTCCACCAGCATCATCACAACACCCCCAAACACCACCACCACAATACCACTTTACCGACAACACTGCCACCACTATCAACACTATCCCGCACCTCCCATTAGCACGGTTGGCTACGTACAGTGCGAAAGAACTTCAACATATATACAAACCGATGCCCATATTACCTGAAACACTGTTGGGGCAAGTTTTGTTGGTGGTGATGTTAACACGCTGTACCAGGCACTCATTTAAGGCCAAGTAAACCTGGGGAGGCCTGGGTGTCAGATACACGTCACTGATGTTGGCCACATCTTCACCACCAACCAAAAAATACCACTTCTGCAATCCAATCCGACCAACAACACCACCTCCTCCTCCTCACCGCCACATGGTCGATGGAGAGGTCCCCCGTGGCTCCGCCGGGAGGGAGAGAACATCGTTGGGGCATGGAGCCCAGGGCAGGCTGTGCCCCACCATGTCTCCATTGGCACTGCTGCTCCCCCTGCTCCTCCTGCTGCTCCCACCACCAAAATAAAACAACAAATCCTCAGTGACAGCATCATTGACAATGGGAGCTTTCAAGCAAGTCATCGGGGCTCATGGTGGTGTGTTTATTTGGTCTTGGAATAATAAATTCAGTGGGTGGCTCTTAATCATCACCACAACCACCAAAAAGAGGCCAACACCACCACCAACAACAATACCATGGTGGTGCCGATCCCGTGATACTGGTGGTGGTGATGGTTGTGATATTGGTGCAGTTGGCAGTTGTGGTTATGTTAATATTGTGTGTTAATGACAAACGTAGCGAATTTGTTGCATACTTATACACCAATTGGCTGAAACGTTCTACGTATATATTTAAACCACCATTGCGATACGTTTGTGTTGCTGTGAACGTAACACAGTTGAAATTGTACAAGGCTTCCCAAGAAGCACACTTCCCACCAGCCTGTTAATAAAAATAACGCGAAAGTTGGAACTTACCCGACGAAACTTCTCCGCCGTCGGCAAAGCTTTCCGTGCGATCGAGAAACGGCTCGTTGAGACTGGGAATGGAGTCAAACCCGTTATCCTCCGATGCGGCGAGCTCCCCACCATCCGCCGCAAACAGGCTGCACGGCATGCCGTGATTTGCCGGCGAGGAAGCCGCGCTCCGACTGGCGCAAATTGCGCAGTCGCCCGATTGGTCGGACGTCTCGGGGCCGGGTGGAGCAGCAGCAACTCGTCTTCAGTGTTTGCGAGTGCCAGTTCGTCTGTGCGAGAGAGCGAGGATGTGGAAACCTGACTACCCAGTTAATTATTAGCAACATTTATAAAAAAATTTAAAATGTTGGTTAGTGCATCAAAAGACAATATTATTATTAAACACCTTTGCCCAGAAAAGCCTCTATAAGCCTATTGACTGTTGTATGGAGGGTCCTGCCAAGCGTTCACAGCAGGGGTGATCATTGCTATGTATACTTCAATTGAGTAATGTTAGCACGGTTGGCTATGTGCAGTGCAAAGAAGTTCAAGATACATATAAGTGGCAGGTAATTTATCTAATTTGGCACGAGCACACAATGGCCTAATCTTGCATAAGACGTCACGAGAACTCTTAACGTCCACTGTGATGCAGACGGCACCTATTTTTACGGATGTTAAACCTGCGGTGTTAACCAGGGTGACTGCCAGATTCGAACCATGAACATCTACAGGAGCGGCGAGCGTGTTACCGCTAGGCCGTGTCATCGGCCATTGCTCGTTCAACCGGGCAGATGCTCCGACTAGTGATGGTGAGCGACTCACAATGACTATGACAGTGGTTTTATTTTTGCGCTATATTCTTTGTGAGAGAGTACTATTAAGGGCTGTTGAACCTAGCCTACTACCTCATTAAAATGTTATTGAAAGTTATTAGTTATATTTAAGGTTTTGAAAATCCCCAATTAAGTTTATCATTTTGCAAGAGGTGTTTGCAGTTTCATTGATCTTTTATCATATTTAACATATATGTTGTTTTAACCAGTCTTGCTTGTGAGATACTTAAGAGTAAATTGGCGCTCACCTGCTTATAAACGAACTGTATGAGTGAATGAACAATAATGAGGCTCTCACCTAGTTAAAAATACAGTTCAGGCGTGTAGGCATGGTTATATGGCAGGTGATTAAAGAGTCAAGTAGCAATTAGAGATTCTGTGGCAACCCAGAGTCTCACTGCAACCAACACAAACAGGTGCAGAGTGATGGAAAATATTGTGACCTACAACCCACAGGAGTGGTGCAACAACTCCAATGCGACAAGGCCACGACCTTTCCAAAAAGACGAACGCAAAATATAACGTGCAGCCACCTCGCTCGCGATGCTCCACGAGCACCCGTCGCTGCCGCCGAAGCCGTGTGGAAGGCGTCCTCCTCCTCCTCGTCCTCCTCGTCATCATCAGAGAGCAGCCTATCCCGTGCGCCCTCCCTCCGGTACACCCACAGCGTCGCCTGGTCACCGGCGCTGCCCCTGCGACCACCCCGCCGCTCACTTCCTCGCTCGCTCCCGCTCCCTGCAACCGCGCCTGGGACAGCCCCAGGTCGCTGCGGCTCCTGCCCCAGCCGCGCGTCACGGCCGCCCAGCTGGCGTCGTCGTCGTCGTTATCGTCATCGCCAGCGCAGACGCCGCTGCTGCTTACGCAGTGCTCGGTTGACGATGCGTCTCCATCTCGGCAACCAGTACTGCCAGGATCATCAATTATGGTCCAAACTGGCCTTGCTTCTACTGCCGCTGCCGCCGATTCTGCCAACGTTACTCCGTCGGCCCCTTGCTCCCAGTGCCCGCCCACACTCCGGCACTGGTGTACAAGTGGCCATCTTCATAAATAATTTCATCTTCACTGCTGCTGCTGCTGCTACTGCTGGTGTCACTAGTAGTGTCGCTGCTGCTGCTGGTGTTGTTGGCACTAGTACCGCTGCCACCACCACCGCCACCGCCCGCAGGCTCATTGCGCACACTCAATACCTCTTCCAGCTTGCGCCTCAGTGCCAGGTATCGCTCCATGTGGCTGGGGCGCTCCTCCTGGCCCCAGCTCTCTCCTCGTCCAGCTGCTATGGGAGCCCCCACCAGACAGAAACATATCACAACAGCACAATACACGATGCAACACTATACGATACTCTCTGGTTCTTTCGGTAAAGTCACGTAGGTGACTTTATTTTACTTTATACCTACGTGACTTTAACGAAAGAACCAGAGAATATAGATTATTGCAGTCACGAAAGCTTCAAGTCTACACTATATGATGTGATACACAGTGTAATGTACTTCAGTGTGATGCGATACAATGTAATGATTAGTGTAGTTTGTTTAATCAGATGAAAACTTAAGATACCAGGTTAAAAGCACAATTAATTTGCGTAATGATATACATTTTTACGCAACTTTGTGTTCACAATGTTCTGAATGATCACAACAAGACTGACAATGCATTACCACTTACAACCTTGCTTGGAAAGTTAAAAAAACACAAATGCAAAACGTATGTAAATTTTGCTTAGAAAAATGCATTAACACTGTAAAATGTATCAGCGATTTCGTAGCTGTTTGGCGATAAAACACAGCTGTCACATGGCATGTACATGCCTCGCTCCCCAGTGACATCTCTGTGTGTGACATCACACATCCTGCACTCTGTGACGTCTCGTCGTACGGTTTGGAAGGTAACTTTTTTATCACCAATTAAATACTACTCAGAACAACGTAATGCTGGAAAACGTTACAGAACGCATTATGTACGATTTTTTTGTTCTTGTTAGCCAGTTTATTTGCATAATTGTTTGCTCGTCTGCAGTTATGTGGGCACCGAATCACTGACTTTTGACAAGTTAAAATCAGACAATTAATCCATCATGAAAATAAAACATTTTACTTATTTTTTCGCATGGTTCATCCTTAAAAAGATATTTCCACAATCAGGAATTAACTGTATGGGCTGTGAACTGGCATAACCTTAGAAACATGCGTTTGAGTATTTGGCTGCTATAAATTTCCAGTGATAAGCCACTTCGTTGAGCTATAATTTGTGGCCAGGTCACTTCTGAAAAAGAGCTACAGTGCTCAGTGCGCCTTACCTGGTAAAATAAAAATAGTTAAGTTTTTTAGTTTAGTTTATACCTGTGGTGGAGGTCTTGTCACGGCGGTCCCTTGACCTCATGTCGACACCGCCACTCGCCTCGCTGCCTCATGGCTCGCAGCTCCATCGGCCGCGCATCGCAAGCGCGGCACCCGAATCTGGACCCTGGGATAAACCCGGTCTCTTCGGCAGCCTCACTTCCACGGGAAGCCACCGCCCTGTCGCAGCTTCCATCTCCACCACCACAACCGTCACCGATACCGCCACCACTGTTGCCACCGCCATCATCGCCAGCACCGTTATGGTAACTGAGACGATGGCATGGGGAGGTGGAAGATTGGGAAGAGGAGGAGGTGGTGGTGGAAGCTCCGCTGGGGTTAGATGATCAGGGTCAATTTCGTCCGGAATTTGAACCACAAACGGAAGTGGTGGAGGAGATGGTGGTGGGGACAGCTCGCAGAAGCCAGGGCACGAAATCACCGTGCTTGGTGGTGCAGAGCACATTGTGAGACCAGCCCTGAAAGGAAGAGAACTTTTTTAATGGTGATCTATGGCATTAGGACCACAATGCACTTCTTCAGGAACTACTGTGGTTTATTTTCATTATGCGCAAAGGCCGAGTGCCTTTTACACGTTGTTGTGTTGCTGAAATATATATGGTTTTCCGGCCTGCACTTTTTCTTAAAAAATTGCGTTCATCTCATCATTTATAGATGGAGGTACAGTAATGGAAAATAATTACGCCTTGCAAACTAGGGTTTATACGTACACATGCATTAATCGCCATTATCATATGCAATCATCACCATCATCCCATATATCATATACCATATACTGCATCATACAAAGGACTATCCTCAACTTTCCGATGTCATACCTGTCAACCCCTTATCAGTCCCTACCTTATTACAGACAAATTCGGACCCTATTGGTCACCCCGTGCTCTTAGAAATCTCAACGTTCATCCTATAAAACCATTAAAATAAGGTCCATACGCCGTATGGACCTGTCAACTCAATTTCCCCAACAAGAATACGGTTAAACCGTGTGGGTTGACAGGTACGAGATTTTCACGGTTGGCTACGTACGGCGCGAAAGAAGTTCAACATCCGCCAACTCATCATATCATCTACGAGCATACACCTCATCCTACACATTCATCAATATCATTCCATATCCGATGACTTTGCAATCATCACTATATTATGCACTCATCTCACCATGTCCCTACGTAGCATTATGCGCAAATACCGATCTCATGAGAATCATTCGCCCTTTCGTGCAAACCATTTTGACTACACTTTAGGCAAAAAAAACCCATTTCCAATCCCCCTTTACACCGTCTCCAATGCAAACGTCTCCAATAAACGATACACGAGTTTCCCTCGCCCCGGTGGGCGAGAACTCGCGCTAAGGGAAGCCGTTTGGGAACCGGGGCGACCGCGCCTCTCCGGCGGCAGGCCGCTTAGGCAAGAGCGAGGCTTTCCCAACCCACCTTAGGCCTCGACCGTCAATCCCGCAATAAAAAATAATAAAATGAAAACACTAAAAAAAACTGAAACTCGCGACGCACGGCTAGTTGCCTCCTCTAGCGCAGACATGCAACCGCACGCGCGCGTGTACGATTTGGTTAGCGAACGCATACAATTACACGATAATTGTTGTGAATTATGGCCATCGGCCTTACCCACCTCCTTCTGCCGCGGCTGTTTACTCGTCGCATGACGTCACGCCACAGCCGTAATCCTATTGGTCCTCGCAGATCCCCGGCTCCGCCTTTATATCCCCCCCACCCTCACCGACAACACTGAGTGCATCAATTTAGTTATTTTCATTTATTATTATTTTATTTTATTAGGATTCCTCTTCGGTTTTTTCGGTAAAGTCACGTCGGNAAAAATAATAAAAATNAAATAATAATAAATGAAAATAACTAAATTAAATCACTGAGTGCATCAATTCAGTTATTTTATTTATTATTATTTTATTATTTTTACCTACGTGACTTTACCGAAAAAACCTAAGAGCATGAATCTAATAAAATAAAATAAATGAAAATAAAGAAATTGATGCACTCAGTGATTTAAATTAGTTATTTTTATTTATTAATATTTTATTTTATTAGTATTATTATTTTACCTACGCGACTTTACCTAAAAACCTAAGAGCATGAATCATAATAAAATAATAAAAAATGAAAATAACTACATTGATGCACTCAGTGATTTAATTTAGTTATTTTCATTTATTTTATTTTATTATTTTTACCTACGTGACTTTACCGAAAAAACCTAAGAGCATGAATCATAATAAAATAAATAATAATAAATGAAAATAACTAAATTGATGCACTCAGTGATTTAATTTAATAAAATAAAAGAATAAATGAAAATAACTACATTGATGCACTCAGTGATTTAATTTAGTTATTTTCATTTATTATTTTATTATTATTATTTCCCCCTACGTGACTTTACCGAAAAAACCGAAGAGCATGAATCCTTGCAGTCACGAAAGCTTCAAATCTAGAACGCTGAGCGTCACTCAAGCCAACGCAAATCTCAGAAATCACAAGTTGTTATTCATTTACACTGGAGGAATCCTACATTAGATTTGTACCGCCAAATTAAACATTACTTGTTATTATTTTGTAACACGTGCCATCAGCCACACCGTGGGTCATTCTGGGAGTGCATCAATAATTATAACAGCAACGTTCGTTCTAAAACAAGCTACAATTCCGGTCCGGTGTGGACATTTCCGCGTCTGTCATCAGTAGAGGTCAGACTCTGCTTGAACTCAGAATCAGAATACGTGTTTATACTTGAGGAATCCGATGAATTATAAGATTTTTTTCACAGACGCCCAGCGGAACAAGGAAGACTATCCAATCTGAGAGTTGTACCTCCAAATTAAACATTACTTGATTATTATTATTTTGTGACACGTGCCATCAGCCACACCGTGGGTCATCCTGGGAGTGCATCAATAATAACAGCAACTTAATTCTAGATTTGAAGCTTTCGTGACTGCAAGGATTAATATTCTCACGTAGGTAAAAATTAAAATTAATAAAAGTAAAATAAATAAAAAATTAAAATCACGACGTTTCGGAGGCAACACAAGCCTCCGTCTTCAGGTGGAACAGTCACAGCTGTCGTGCTGTGACTGTTCCACCTGAAAAACAGCTTGTGTTGCCTCCGAAACGTCGTGATTTTTATTTTATTTTACTTTTATTAATTTTAATTTTTTACTTACGTGACTTTACCGAAAAAACCTAAGAATATAAATAACAGCAACGTTAGTTCTAAAACAAGTTACAATTCCGGTCCGGTGTGGACATTACCGCCTGTTATCAGTAGAGGCAGGTTTTGCTTGGACTCAGAATCAGAATACGTATTTATATTTCGATTTAAAGCTTTCGTGACTGCAGGGATTCATCGTCTTGGTTCTTTCGGTAAAGTCACGTAGAAGGGAAATAATAAAATAATAAAAATACATAATAAATAATTCTCACGATGTTTCGGCCACAACGCAAGCAGCCGTCCTCAGCTGAAGACCAGGTCTGTTGGGGACAGCGTCAGACCTGGTCTTCACCTGAGGACGGCTGCTTGCGTTGTGGCCGAAACGTCGTGAGAATTATTTTATTATGTTTTATTTTTATTTTTATTATTTCCCTTCTACGTGTTTATACTAGAGGAATCCGATGAGCTGTGAAGCTTTTTTCACAGACGTCCAGCGGAACAAGGAAGACTTTCAAATCTGAGATTTGCCCTTCCAAATTAAACATTACTTGATTGTTATTATTTTAGTCTTCTATCCCATAAGTCGCACAGAGGATTATTCTAGGAGTCCATTATTGGCAACATTAGTTCAAAACAAGTAAAAACTGTGTTTATTTTTATTGTTCGCTTTTGACATTACCGCCGTCATCAGTAGAGATCAGGCTTTGCTTGAACACAGAAACAGAATACGTATTCATACTGGAGGAATCGATGAGCCATGAGCTCTTCGGCATGGGGAGAACTAACGAGATTGACTGCGACGTCACGGGTGACCCCTCTCTCAAAAACATCGCCACACGCTTCGCGCTTAGGTTTGTTAAACAATAACCGGAACGATGGCAGTATGGTTCAGGAGCTAGGCCAATGTCCAGTCTGCTCACGATCAGAGATAGTCCGTGTCGTTGTGTGCTCCTCTACAGCCGCACTATTATGGGCACAGTGTTGGGTGGATGGCCAATTGACGACGCGTCTGTGTCTTTGTTTTCAAAATCAATAAGGAGATGTCATTTGGCATGGTGATGTTCTAATGGGGTTGATGGCCACGCCACCGGTGTCTTCGGGGAGGAAGACAAAGCCAGAGGAGGTGCGTGGAGGATGATGATGATGTTGAGTCCGGAATGATGAGAAGGATGTTTATTTTGGACGTCCGCGTTTCTCCACTCTTTCACGATCAGCGTTCCCCGTCATCGGGGTGAGATCCTAGGACTGACAGCGCAGAAGGGAGGGATCGGTCTTGAGTCGACGGCGAGGTGACGTCGAGGTTTTGGCTGATTGTTTTAAGATGTTGTGTGTTTGTCATTGGTGCAATCGTGTTAACTCCCTTTCGGGATTGCGCGTCTCTGGGACATTTGGTGTCAGATTTCGCACAGGATAAGGATTTGTCGGTTTCAGCGTTCCGGTTATGATGCAAAGTTGTAGAATTAAAATCAATATTATGTTTTTTTCTGAAATTTACGCACATATAGAAGTATACATTTAACGATTAAAAACATTGCTGATTCACCGTTTTCTGTCTCTCAACATGCACGCACTCTCTAAGTGCATTTATTGTTACGTCGTTATTAAACCAGACGGCTTAACCCATTTATGTACATCCCTGATGAGTGGTGGAAATTCCATTTTTCCATAGTGGAGTTATCATGGGAAATTATGTTTGATTTCCCACAGTTTAACTATTTTTAATTCCCCGAAGGATGTTGGCACGCAACCGTGATGGATTGATTGATGAGACATTCAAATTTTCATCGTACTGTGCCACTCATTTGGTTGATATATATTTAATGATTAAACACATTGGTGATACTTCGTTTTCGTGACAACATCCAATATTGTAAACAACAACAAAACCCACCACATTTGTCAACAACTTGCCTACAAAAGAGAAATAATGTTAACGTTTCGGGCAGCCTTCTCAAGCACATGGAGTGGTCACGTGCTATGAAGGTCCATTGCACGAAACGTGACCTCATTTTTTAATTTAAGGCCACAGTGTTATTGGCGGATATGTTGAGGTTTGTTTAAAATTTTTGATATTGAGAAGAGTAGTGGCGCAGTGGCTGTGTACATATTTACCCTTATGCCGCTACATGCACGTGCGCGGTGCAGCTGGCACGTTATGCATATGTACATGACGTTATGTCACGACACGTACACATAATGAAACTCTGTTTAGTATGTCAATCCAGCATTTGAGAGGTGCCATGCCAGCCAAGTATGATGGTGCCATGCCAGCCAATCTGGTTGGTCATGCCAGCAGTGGAAAGGGGAAAATTATTGAGTCGTTGGAATTCGTAGTACTGGTGAGAGGGTCTAGAATGATTAATTAGTAGTCACCAACCTTGCAGTCCCATGTCATCAGTTTCCCGACTACGTGAGTCACCAACTGCCTGTGGTTACTTTACTGGTGCAACTGAGTCATCAGCCAGGAATCCATGAGCGGGGTAAACTCAATCGCCCATGTTGCAATAAGTGTCAAACATATCTTACTTCTACTACGATGCAAGACCGTAGCCATGGAGTCAATATTGGGGGGGGGGACCAAATCTTCCAGGGGTCTGAGGGTCCCCCCCCAGNAAAAAAAATCTAAATTTGAAAATAATTTCCTGCCATTTCCTGTCTAAAATATAAAAAAATTCACTAACACAATGGACTTTTTATTTATTTTTTACAATAATGTCTAATAGTGTATTGAATTACATTGCTCTGNTTTTTCTTTTTTACCTTTTCTTGTTTCATTGTATGTAATGGCAGAGATTAAGGATTAATAAAGTACAACCATAACCACAATCATATAAACAGACATCTATTTTATAGCAATATATTGGGGGGACATTTGAGCATATTTGATATATATATTATAATTACGGCCTTGCTACGATGACTATTTGTATTTAAACAGGTAAGGTCCACTGAGCTAAAAAGCTTTTTTTCAGCTAAGACCTGGCCACAAATAGAAAGCTCAACAAAGTGGCGTATCACATGGAATTGTAATGCAGCCAAATTCTCTAAACCCACGTTTCTAAATGTGGACGGGAAAAAACCGGACGACCCGGAGAAAATTCACGGGGAGAGAGAGACATGCAAACTCCAAATATACAGGCGTCAGGGATCGAACCAACGGCCTCCTGTGTACCAGACGAGGTAGTCAACATCTCGCCACATCTCGCACACAGCCGTTTATGTCTCCAGTTGGAGAGGCCTCCTCACCCCTTTTGCCGTGCCATCAAAGCACTCGCTAACAGCACTTGCCCAACAGCTGTTGATATACGGTGGTACCTTTGTATTTGGTGGTTAACCATGATATCTTGGTCATGGTGGTGAAGGATGAGGGACACAGTGCGTGTAGCAAATCTTTATTTACCTGAGGATTTGCGGAGTCCCAAATTCCACACTAATGCCAAAATAACAAACTGTAAACGACGCATGCTTTTATTGAATAACTATGAAGCTTTACTACCCGACTTCGCCCGGGAGTTGGATTAACCACGCCCGGCCGCCTTTATCTCCCAGTGGCGATGTTCACACAGCACACCAGTTACTCGTTTGAGTCGATCTAGGGGAGGCCCAGGAGCGGTTCAAATAATCTTCACCAATTTTGGCCGTGAGAGGAATCGAACTCGGGTCGCCGGGTTCGTAGCGCAGCGCGCTACCCACTACACTACAATGCGTTTCGCTTCCACGTGCGCGGGTCACATGACAGATGTGACGTCACAGCTCACTTACCGTGCAAAAATACAGGTAGTCCCCGACTTACGATGCTCCGACTTACGATATTTTGATCTTACGATGGCGATATCGATATGACAAATTGTAAAATATTTAAAATTTCGCGCGGCAGGCAAACGCAGCAGCGTACGAGGTACGATGCTGTACGTTGGGACGATGCCGGGATGTACCGTACGCATGGTGATGCCTCTCAATCTCATCAGCGGTCGACGGAGTTAAATTGTTTCGGTGTTCAATGCATGTTAAAAGTTTTTTTAAAAGCAGATAGGATTGTTTCCTGAAAAAAACCTTCTATGAAATTGCAGTTCATATAGGTAGGCTAAGAATTTACCTTGTTTTTTTTACTTAAAATTTTACTGTGCAATACAGTATTGTAATTAATAAATGCATACAGTATATAGTTTATACAGTACGGTACTGTAAATTCTTTGTTTTGCTAAATTATCACCATTCTTTAAGACTCCTGGGTAGGCTAGGCCATTTTCGACTTACGATATTTTGACTTACGATGGGTCGTTGTAACGCATCTCCGTCGTAAGTCGGGGACTACCTGTATATGCATTATTGAGCCCCCCAGAAAAAGTCTACTTTTAAATCCTTTATATTAAGTTCACTTGCTTGCTTGCTTGCACGCTTACGACCGTGCAAATCTTTCGGTCGTTTTTAACCCACTTCCCGTTATCCAATCGAGCTGACATTTTGCACACAGACTCGTTGTGCGTGACAATTAAATTTCGTGAATTTTTTTCCCTAAATGTTACACTTTTTAGGAAAAATATGTAATTACCAATTGCTTAATGGTGGCAAGCAATCATCTGACCCATAGGTGGCAGCCATCTCAAGCCAGAGGACGAGAGGACTCTAGCCGCCACGCATATAAAGGATTTATAGTGAAAAACTTAGTTTTACGGGTTAATTTTTTATATTTTGTGCATGGTGTACATTCTGCAAAGTACCCACACGGCAAATTTCAAGTTTATTGCATGTCGGGAAGTAGGCTAAACATTTTGAACAGACACACATGTTCACAAATTTCCCTTTAATTTTTAGATAAGATGGGAACTTCTCGAAATTTTAGTTGTTCCAGAATTGACACGGCAACCCAAACCACGTGCTTTACACAGCTTCCTCGTTCGTTGCCTTATATGGGCCATCTCGGCGGAGGGGTACATCCTACAACGCGTACCACCGCGCACCCGCCGCAGCACGCCGCCACCGCAACAAAGTAACAACCAACAATGAAGAGAGAAAAATAGTTCCCCATTCGTTAGCGTCTCAAACAGTTGACATTGCAACCTCGTACAAAATAAATAAAAATAAGATAAATGTTAAACGGTGAACTTTAATAACCGTCGACTCCAACAACCTCGAGTCACATAATGACAAGTTGGATGCAATATTTAATTATATAATTCCACCCATTCGTTGCGCCGTAGAATTCCTGGGCGGCGACGTCACGGGGCGAGTCACCCTTTAAAAGGCGCGGAGGGATATCGGCACCACCATCCCACCGTACTGCTGACCCCTTGAGCCCTGGTGAGTTGAATTAAAATCGCGGTTAACGTTTCGTCAATTTTAAAGAAAGCAATTCACGTCGTTTTAAACGTTGCGGCGGTTGTGTTTATATGGATTGTTTTGGGACACCCGTAAGCCTTTAGCCGTGCGTTATCGAGTTGCGTAGCGAGAAACTCACGTGGTGCAAGTGTGTCCGGGGGTGCATGCTTGGTGCTTGACCTGGTTTCTCTTCACCTGGGGTCCCCCCCCGGGGCGTGTGAGATGCCCTTTCTGGGGTGTGAAATGNCCCTTTCTGGGGTGTGAGATGCCCTTTCTGGGCGTGTGAAATGCCCTTTCTGGGGTGTGAGATGCCCTTTCTGGGGTGTGAAATGCCCTTTCTGGGGTGTGAGATCCCTTTCTGGGGCGTGGAATGCCCTCTCTGGGGTGAGAGATGCCCTTTCTGGGGTGAGAGATGCCCTGTCTGGGGTGTGAAATGCCCTTTTGGGGTGTGAGATNCCCTTTCTGGGGTGTGAGATGCCCTTCTGGGGTGTGAGATGCCCTGTCTGGGGTGCGAAATGCCCTGTCTGGGGTGTGAATGCCCTCTCTGGGGTGTGAGATGCCCTCTCTGGGGTGTGAGATGCCCTCTCTGGGGTGTGAGATGCCCTCTTTGGGGTGTGAAATGCCCCTTTCTGGGGGTGTGAACTCCCTNGGGGTGTGAAATGCCCTTTCTGGGGTGTGAAATGCCCTTTCTGGGGTGTGAAATGCCCCGTCTGGGGGTATGAGATCCCCCTGGGGTGTGAGATGCCCTTTCTGGGGTGTGAATCCCCTTTCTGGGGTGAGATCCCCTTTCTNGGGGTGTGAGATGCCCCTTTCTGGGGTGTGAGATGCCCCTTTCTGGGGTGTGAAATCCCTTTTGGGGTGTGAAATGCCCCTCTCNGGGGTGTGAAATCCCTTNCGGGGTGTGAAATGCCCCTTTCTGGGGTGTGAAATGCCCTTTCTGGGGGTGTGAAATGCCCCTTTCTGGGGGTGTGAAATGCCCTTTCTGGGGGTGTGAAATGCCCTTTCNGGGGGTGTGAAATGCCCNTTTCTGGGGTGTGAAATGCCCCTTTCTGGGGTGTGAAATGCCCCTTTCTGGGGTGTGAAATGCCCTTTCTGGGGTGTGAAATGCCCTTTCTGGGGGTGTGAAATGCCCTTTCTGGGGGTGTGAAATGCCCCTTTCTGGGGTGAAATGCCCTTCTGGGGTGTGAAATGCCCTCTCTGGGGGTATGGGGCCCGCTGATGGTTGTGCATGTTATAACACGTGGTGCATGTATCATGCATGCAGTGCTGTATGGCGGATGCATAATCGTGTCACCCAGTGGCGAGCCGCATGCCAGCGTTGNTCATGTACAATGGGGTGCATGCATGTGTGCATGTATGATGTGGTGGTGCATGCCTCAATGCTAGGACATGCGTGGTTACTACTGCCAGTGCAGTAACCACGCATTGCGTGAATACGTGGGTCATGCGTGTACCATGCGTACGCGCATAGCACCTACGTGGTGTACTGTACATGATTAATATGTACGGTTCATGCGTAGCTAATGTGTCTTACAGGTATCGTACGTATTCGCACGTGTATGTTGTACGTTTAATACGATGGAGAGTAACTACATCATGAGAGATGAATGTTAGACACATGACATTATACTTGCATAGTTCGTTTATAGTGCATGCATAATGTTGGGGATATACACCCATCACGCGTGGTGCATGTCGTATGCATGTTAAGTACATGCATGTGTAACGTGACACATGTTTTACTTGTATCGTACATGCGTAGTGCGTGTGCAATTTACAAGTCTGTGTGTGTGTCTTAACCAGACGAGAGGATGACGTCTCGCCGAGTGACATTAACGGCGGTCTAATAATGTTCTAGAAGGAGGAAGTTTGGGTGGGTTTTCTGAACGAATCTAGTCGATCCCATGCTTTTGTAATTGGCAAAAATACAAGCACCGACGTGGTGAAGTATGGTCAGATACCCCCCCCCCATCACACCCGCACGGCATGGGAAGGCACTCATCCAGCAGTGGATTGTCAAATGGTCTACATGCACAACTACTACATGGTACTGCAGGCTAAACACACATCCTTTGTGTGTATATTATGAATGAAGTAACGTCTTTATTAACCGGGCGTAGTCATTCAATGCGGTTTGCTTCGACAAGACCTGGCATGCAACGAATAGGTCACATTGCACTTACGGTACGGTGTATAACGCCATCCACACACCGATACAATCTGGAGTACAACGTATAGAATTATTATTATTGGGACTCGGCCATTTGGATTTTTTTTGCTGGCCATTGCAATTATAAGAACACCATTTATTTGCAAGCGTATTATCAATAATAATACGGTAGTAATGATTTCACTGTGCGCTGTGGGACGATTTCCACTCGTTGCAGAGGTTTTTGTTGTTTGACGTTCGAACCACGGTGGCCGTCCTGGTAAATACTGCGGGCGTAATGCACCGTCAATACGCGCCGAAAGTCTTATTCACTGTGGACTTTATAGATCCCGTGGGTGTTATTCGAAAGAAAGGTTCGGTCGCGTGTGCCTGCGATACGGTCCGAATTTTTTTTTGGCTATAAAATATTTCCAGAAATGTTACTGTGATGTGAAAACTGACCGTAGCAATCTTCCCCGACTGCACTGCTAACCAACTGCAGACTTTTGTGCGAATCTCAACGCCATCCTTTGCGATGATGCCTTGCACGATTGGGAATGATAGCGCCCTAACCAGATGTACTGCACCAATTGTTTGATTGGCTTTTTCCCAATCCACTTCTGCAATAATGAAAGGTGATGGTGGTCACGGCGGGGGTCGGGATTTCTATACCATACATCATCGTACTGGAGCGGTTCAGATATCTTGCGGGCACATGCACGCGATTTTCTAACAAGGAAGGGGGAGAGCGATACGCTAGCAGGGAGTGAGTGCGGAGAGAGCCACTGGAGGCAGGGTAGAAGCTGCCTCTGCGGGTATTTTCCCCTCCTGAGCAGAATGAAGGTGACCCAGCGAGATTGCACAGCACCGTACAGTGTTCAAGGTTCCACCAGCAACACCTATCACCTCTCTCTCGCTCACACGCGTGCGAGTGATATTTTATCTCGCCGGTATTTTCTGATTTTACCGTCTGGCCGAGCCCTCAAGGCTCATTTTATGAGGAGGGCCCATGCCAAATCGGTTTAGTTTGGCCAAATATTCAATTTGCTAACACGGTCTTTGGTTTCCGTGATGGAGACTTGTAATTTTTGTGGTAATTTATCTGATGGGAAGAAACCTGACAGCAACATGCTGATCAGGCCAGTTGTTTAATATACAAGCGCGTAATAATAGTGCACGTGTACCTGTTAAACTAACGCCCCTTATAAACCAAGGAAAGCATATCATTCTCAAGACTCTTTTTTTTAATCAAGAGGTTGCTGCTCTACATTGCTGATCTTTGTTCGCGAATTCCATGTTTTAATGAGAGCTTGGCTTCGCGTCGGAGGAGGTCACCGGAGAACCCTGAAAAAATCCAACACTCGTACGAGGGCGGTTAACACTCAAAGCACCACACGGAGTCATTCCATAATCCGTTGCTATATTACAATCTACCGTACTGCCACATTGCAATCCACGCCGACAGCACCGAGTGTTCCAAGATGGTCTGCAATTTAAAACATTTTACAGGCAAACCTCCTGCTGGGCTTCCGAGATTGGACGTATTTACCGTGGTTCGGGCATAGTGTTTATACTGTGCATGCTTTCAAAGCAGGACTTGGACCTGATCCCTCTCTTCGACTACCGTTCCATCACCCGTCCTCCTGCAGTTGCCATCGACTCGTCTAGCGCCGTGTCCTGTACTTTTCTGAACGGTTTGTATAACGTCCTGAACCCCCGCGTGTGTTTCTTTCGTCAAAGTGCACCTGGCCTGGCACAGGCGCCATGGGGACGTCACGTCCACTTGGTGGCGAATGGCGGGTGTGGTTGTTTGTTTCAGTGTTTCTCTTTCCGTCTCTCAATGTTATCCCAAGCATGCACCTCTCTTGGCACTCTATTGTGATGCTATTGTTAGTTTATACGTGCACACTTGTAGCCCTTTACAGCTCAATCTAGATTTGAAGTTTTTACTGGTAGGAACCTCCTGGTTAAAACCAGCCCACAGGGGATTATTGTGTCCGTCCGTCGTGCATCGAAAAATGGGAGGGGTGGGGCTTGGTGGGGCTGGGTGGGGCTGGGTTGGTCACCCCGTGGTGCCCTTATAAAACTCAATGTTTAACCTACTCACGCTGGCTTGTGCCCGCCTCTCCGTCGGCCATATTTGCGGAATACACCACGCCGCCGTTGACCCTGGCCGTTGACCCTGGCCATTGACCGAGCAACCCAACGTTCCTACCAGCTCCCTCCGCAGGAATGTGTTCGTGACTGTAGGGATCCATACTCTTTGGTCCTAAACACTACGCCCGTTTACAGCTCCTGAAGCAGTTGTGGATTTGACCTCCATTCTCATTTTGTTTTCTGGTCTCCATTATTCTCGTTATGTCTCTCGGTGCAACTCAAGGCCTGAACCTCGTACACACGAGTCGTATATCACATTTTAAAAAGAGGGATGTATTTAATTTGAACATGGCATTTATTGTTTTTTGTTTGTTAAGTCTATTTGATTTGGGAACAAGTGAAAACGGAAATTGGATAATGCAGTGCAGATGTACTTGCAAAACTAAATTTGACACGGGCTCTTGAATGGCTGTGCTGGAGGGCCCAGTGTACTTCTGGGAGCAATACGGGTTGTCTGGACTCGGTAATATATATCACGACAAATGAGGGTGTTAAACTTGTGTGAATAAAATATTATAGCTTTACTTTTCTAATGGGCGTTGAACCAAAATTCTGGATCGCCAAAAGAAGGCGCTAGAGCATAAAGTGCGGAAAAATATCCTCTGTCCCATCTGTGTGGGATAGAGTGTTGTCCCCTCAGAAGCTTGGCTTTTCTCCCAGTGCTCCGGTTTCCTCCAACATGCATAGTAACTCAATAATTGTCTGAAAACATCTTACTATATAAAGGACTGCTGAGCTTGGGCAAATTGTTGGCAGTGCCGGCTCGCCGCCTTGCTGCTCCCTTCCAGCACAGCTGTGGATCCTCTGCGATTGTGAGATGCAATATGCATGAACACGATGTACACAGTATATTTATAAAACTAAAACATGATTATTATCATTGACTGCATCCTAAATGCATTTAATAAATGTTAATGAGTGGAATACATTACTTAAATTCGTCTTGTCCATTTTCCAAAGTTGTTATCGCACAACCCATGGTTTGCATTTTGAGCAAAAATATTTGATAGCAACATTTCGTGGATATGTGGAGGTAATTTCACACGGTAAAGAATCAAAATGGTTTTGTATATAATTAAACAAAGTTAGATCCACGCATAACAAAAGAAAACCCCCACAATCTGACCTTGAAGTCTGTATTTTGCTACTTGGGGCGGGTTTTATCCGCACTGGGCAAACATAGGCCAAACAAAGACCGACACAATTACCACACCCTTTGCTCGTGTGTCATTCCAACCTTTATTGGCGCACAAAATCAGTGGGTAGACGAGTCTCCTTCGCGTATCCATTTCACTGCGTCACGAGAAATACAGGCGTTTCTTACATAACCTGTTAGGGGCCCCAATTGCCTTCTGATTCCTGTAATTTCAGCACCATTTGGTCAACCCCAAGCTAGGGTTTGAACTCGCAAACTTTTGATTGAGAGCTCTCTCTCCTGACTCGATAACAAATAGAAATATCTTAATGTTGCCAACAAATTTTCACGCGACTTTCTGATTTACTGGTGCAGGTGGTGGTGGTGTTTACGTTCCCAACTATTGGCAACGGTTTAGTCGGTGCTCTTAGGCAGATGTTCGGAGCTTTGAAATTCCGTGCATGGGGAAAGTGACCGTACTGGAAACTATAAAAGCTTTAGGAGGGGAGAGCGCGATAAGTGCACCGAGAGCCAGAATGCTGACAGATGTCGTGTGGAAAGTGGGAAAAAATATCCCAAGCGACGGAGACACGAAGTGACAAGCCGGGGTGGGGTGATGCGACGTATTTGAACGCATGCCCGAGTGCGCCACGACCTTCCAGTCTGCTAGGCACGTTGATGACCATCTTACTCGATGGTTTCATCTCAAGTGCCCCCCGCTGACTGGCTTCAAGTCCATGCGCTGTTGCGTGCTTTTGTGAAAGAGTGACCGGGTGGCTCGTGGGGATAGTACCACTCGGTCTCCCAGTCAGAATCAGAATATATTTTTTTTACTTGCTCAATTCAAAAATGTGNTTTTTTTATGACAACTTTGATAGAGTTGTTCGTTGTGTGCCACTTGTAATTTTAGATCTATTGGCTTGAGCTCGGCAAATGTATTTAACAAAAAAAAATCTTGGAAGTTAAGCTGGGATGAGCCTAGTTAGGACTCGGCAGGTGTTGTTGGTGTTGCCTGAGATGTGTGGCCACACGATGGCAGTGCCTAGTGTAACCCCCCCTCGTACTGTGATGGGTGGTTTCCAGGTTGTCCGGTTCCTCCCACCACAAGAAGCCAAACTCTTGTGAATTAAAGGGATTGGCCAAACATCCTAGTGAAGCAAGGACCCTGCTCAAAATAGCATTGTGACTGTGCAGCTTTCCTGGGTAAATAATTAGGTTCTATAACACAAATGATGTTGTTTTTCTGGCCTAGTTACCTTTTGACTTGTATTGCCTGGCAAGAGCACGTAATGAGACGAGAGCGTCTCCAGCAACGCAAAACTAAATGTGCAAATAAAACCATAAGTGAGGTAGGTGGCAGGGTGACTCGGACGGCATGAAGTTAGGCCAGAGACGCTGAATCGGCACCACTTGAGCTCTGAGGATCGAATCAAGGTTGCAGCCACCCCTTGTTCGCACTGTACGCAGCCATCCGCGCTAATCGGAGGTGCTGGGAGGTGCATCAAGTTGTGTGTTGAATAATTGGATGTTTTGGTAGGTCTCTGTGTTTTTCGGGTTGTACCATGTTGTTCTTGGGCCTGATGTCTGGATCTGAAGAAGCTCTTGGAGGAGCGACACCTTCGAAGGACGTACGTTCTGCTGCTACTGTTTATATGAAACATTCATTAGGGATTTTAGTTTGTTCGGGTTCTGAGGACCAAAGGAACGTTCTGTTTGATTTGGCAATTGACTCGTGTCTCCAGCAGGCCCTGTGAGAAGCGCCACCTAGTGTGCATTTAGATGCCGTTGAGAGGACCTCCAGAAACAATTCTGTAATCTTGGCTTCCACAGCCCAGTCTCTTGCACGTGCGATGAGGGCACGCTTGCTTTCTGCAAGAGATCCAATGATAATGCTTCTGCAGCGAGTTGATGACCTCGGCCCGGCCATCGATGACTGCAGAGAGAAGACAATTTTTGTATTATTGGGCTTCCTCCTGGGGCTTAAGAAGAAAATAATAATTTCTTTTATTCGCCGATCAACGGGCACCTCTCCCGATCGCAGGGCGTACGAGAAGGTGAGGTGATCAAGGGGCAACTGATGGGGCCTCGAAGTAGTTTTGTGAAGTCACCCTAACCCCTGCACCAATTTCCATTCGCAAACCTTTACTGCCAAGGAAACTCAATTGGCCAATGACCACTGTGGTCTTCAAGGTAAATGTATTTAATAGGCGACGTTTCGGGCAATGGACCTTCACTGACATAGGGACAATAGGGGTGATATCACCTGGTATATACTTTTCTGTTAATTGTGCTTGTGCACCACTGAAAATAAAGAGCAGCAGCATCACCAAATAATTTGTTTTAACCTGCATGCGCGATATCAATAAGATGAACGAAGGGTCCCTCTCCCCCCCCCCACTTCACAAAGGCACGCTGACCAGCGTGGTGAAGTATGGTCAGACGATGCCACGTGACCGACCACCAGTGCGGGGGAGGCCTTCGTCCAGCCGTTAGCCGATGTTGACGTGCGAGGTTTGGCGGCGGTGGCGGTCATTTATAGCGTGGAAACAAAATTGGTCGATGCCACTTGTGAAATTACGCTTTGGCCTCATTCGCTTTGTCGAAGCCGATTCGAGCCCTGGGGAGGAGGGATGTGGAAACGAGGTGAGAGTCCAAGGTCGGTTACGTCGAACGCGTTGAGCTCCGCGTTGGGGTTAGCGTTTGTCAGATTTTTGTTGGGGTGTCGTTAAACCAGCCACCACCCGACACGGCCAATTCAGTCAGGTTTGGGTCGCGTGAACAAACCGTACGAACTGGTTACTAGTTCAACACGCAGGTGTGTTGGAGAGTTAACCCACAATCTCATCCCAAAAAAAACACCTTTTTATTGTCGACAATATCGGTCGCGAAAGCCTGCGTATTAATCTGAGCGTCCCTCCCGTAGACCCGGACAAATGGTTCCGTTGGCCCGAATCGATGAACACGATGCGTGCGGTTGCACTGTGATGGAGTTTGGCGACCAGACCTCGGTACAAATCAATTGCTGCCACCCGAACACCATGCCAATTCCCCCCGGGACTGTCCGAGGTTCGAACGTGGGAGTGGTGGCAACAACTCCCGGTTCAATTTAGTGTCACGGTTAACCCATTTTACACTGTTTCTTTTAACTCACTCTGTCTGTTGTCGTTGTTGTATCCTCAAATCTTGTAACTCAATTTTAACCCACTTCCCAATGTGGTATCGACTGCAAACTTGGTATACTTATCTCATACTGATGACAATACTTTATTCTAATTTTTATATTATGTTTCGGCTTGGGCCTAATTGTCCACGGTCAACTGACCTTGGCTGTAATTGCCTACGGTCCTACATTATGGCAAGCTTCGGGGCCACTTCCTGGAGTCGTGGAGTTCTGCCATCACTAGTACATTTCATAAAAGCGTGTTTAAAAAAAGTTTTTGTAAATATTGCTTATTTCTTTTTAATCGGGTCGACCTCAAGCTCGCGAGCGTACGCAAGGAACGGCGCCGCATCGGATAGATTTTTTTATAGAAAGTTTTTCTTTCCCTCTGCGGTTGTGGTGCGTTCCGTGCGATGGGTTCGATCGAAAACGGGGCCCCTCCTCGTGTTGGCAGCATTGCCAAGGATGTCGAAAATCCTCGGAATCGCGTGACGCCTCTCAATCTGGAACGCGTAAACCGGGCAAGATGCTGAAAGAAGAGTGGGTCTGTTATGTAACAGGCGGGGCTGCCCGTTCCGCAACCCGCTGTTGTGGATTTTTATCTTTGTGCGGTGTTTTTTTTTCTTCTTTCTCTATCAAACCGGTACCGGTGTAAAGTCTAGAGGGTGTGTGTGGAGTGGTGCGGAGCGGTGGTGCAGCGGTTAGCGCGCTGCGCTACAAACCCGGCGACCCAAGTTCATTCCGCTCACGGCCAAACACCCAGTGACGATTATCTCCGAACCGGTCCTGGGCCTCCCTAGGTCGACTCGGCCTCCAATTGAGTACCTAGTGCGGTGTCTAAACACATCGCCACTAGGGAGACAAAGGCGGCCGGACGTGGCGCTGGCTACCCATCACTTCGCATGCCGCGCCGGCCTTCATAGGCGCTCGCTAACAGCACTTGCCCCTACAGTCAGTTAAGGCTACACGGGGGTCTGGGGGGCTTTGTCTTTTTAACTCTCGCTGCCACGGCTCACCAGTGGGGCAAACCATTACACGGGGGGGGGGGGTCGCTGCCACGGCTCACCAGTGGGGCAAACCATTACACGGGGGGGGGGGGGTCGCTGCAACGGCTCACCAGTGGGGCAAACCATTACACGGGGGGGTCGCTGCGACAGCTAACCAGTGGGGCAAACCATTACACGGGGGGGGGGGGGTCGCTGCCACGGCTAACCAGCGGGGCAATCCATTACACGGGGGGGGGGGGGGGTCGCTGCCACGGCTCACCCAGTGGGGCAAACCATTACACGGGGGGGGGGGGGTCGCTGCACGGCTCACCAGTGGGGCAAACCATTACACNGGGGGGGGTTGCTGCGACAGCTAACCAGTGGGGCAAACCATTACACGGGGGGGGGGGGTCGCTGCCACGGCTCACCAGTGGGCAATCCATTACACCGGGGGGGGTCGCTGCCACGGCTCACCAGTGGGGCAAACCATTACACGGGGGGGGGGGGACTTGAGTGGGTTGCTTCCTTTGCTCTAACCCCCCCCCTCGTCTCCACCCAAACAGTTGAGGGGTCCCCCCCCCCCCCCCGTGTTTTCCCCGCCGCGGCAGAACCCGGACGATCCGATTGGCTGACGCGCGGTGCGTGCACGCGCCCGGCGCGTGCTTGCAGGGCGCCCGCGGCCAATGGCAGGGCGCGCCTGCACGACTGTTGCCGTGGCAACCTGCCGCAGTGACGTAGCGCCACGCGCCCCCACCCCACCAACCTCGGGCGGTGGGGGGTGGGAAGAGTTCGGGGTGGAGGTAACTGAGGTCAAGTTTGGATTTTAAAATCTCATTGTGTGTGTCCTGTGTGTGTGTAGTGGGGAGGGGGTGGTGGCCAACACCACGCCCGGCCGCCTTTGTCTCCCTAGTGACGATGTTTACACATCGCACCAGGTAACTCGTTTGAGGCTGAGTAGACCTAGGCGAGGCCGGGATCGGATAAAGCACAGCAAGTTGGCACAGGGGGCACAGGTGGTGCATCAGCCACTCATCTCGGTCATCTCAGTCGTCGACCGTGGCACCTGCTGGGTCTGCCCTGACCTGCCAGTGGGTTTGACACTTCACGTGGCCTTAACGTGCACCTAGCCTGGCACAAGCGTCGTGGTGACGTCGCCGCCACTTAGTGGCGAATGCGTGGTTGTTGTTGGAGCTATTTAGTATATTGTGAGCGCGCTGCATTACGAAACCAGCGACACCTCGGTTCGATTCCCAGCAATGGTAGCATCTGGGCTTGCACTGGGTTAACTCCGTCTGAAACGAGTGCTTGGTGCAGCGTGTAAAGACACGGTCACTGGGCGACAGGAATGCGTTAGGGCACGGTGCACATCGCTACTTCTCCACCGCACTGACCTCAGGTGGCCACTAACTGCACTGCCCTTGCAGTGAGTGCAAGGCTCCCTCGGGCTATCTTTGACTTTGTGTCTTTTGTAAGTTGCACCTAGCCTGGCACAAGCGGCGCGTGGATGTGTGTGTGTGGGAGCGGTAGTGTCGCGGTTGTTGCGCTCCGCTACGAATCCGGCGACCCGAGTTCAATTCCCGCTCATGGCCAACACCAGTGGCGATTATCTGGACCGGTCCTGGGCCTCCCCTAGGTCGACTCTGGTTCAAATGAGTACCTGGTGCGGTGCGTAAGCATTTTCGCAAGGGAGAAAGGCGGCCGGGCGTGGTGATGGCCACCAGCCTCGTGTATCGTTGCCCGCCTTAATAGGTGCTCGCTAACAGCACTTGCCCCAACAGTCTGTTAAGGCTTTATGGGGGATCTTTGTATGTGCGGTTAAACGTATAAACCCACTTACTATGGCGTTGTGGAACGGTGAAATCTGACCATGTGGAATCAATTTCGTGTAATTTAAATTCC
The DNA here is from genome assembly GCA_018977245.1 of Lethenteron camtschaticum. Classification (NCBI taxonomy): domain Eukaryota; kingdom Metazoa; phylum Chordata; class Hyperoartia; order Petromyzontiformes; family Petromyzontidae; genus Lethenteron; species Lethenteron camtschaticum. The sequence goes on from MU249615.1 coordinate 3,499,362, forward strand.
TTGAGATGCGTATACGGCCTGTAACATTTGAAATGTCAGAGTAGTGAGATGAATCTTCTTGGTTCTTTCGGTAAAGTCACGTAGTAGGGAAATTACTTCCCTACTACGTGACTTTACCGAAAGAACCAAGAAGATGAATCCCTGCAGTCACGAAAGCTTTAAATCGAAATTTAGTGAGATGTATGTTTAGAAAACCTTATAAACAAGCAGACATAACGCGCCCTCCCCATATTTGTATTTACACGTAACAAATTAAAGCATTTTATCAAATCCCATCAGCCATGCGGCTTTTTCGGAGTCCATTGATTTTAACAGCGTTGGTTTCATTGGGGGAAAAAACTCTGGACCGTTTTTTTACCATTTCAGTAAATCTCAGCAGTCTGGCTTTACCAAACCGTGTTGGTGCAATCCCGGGTCTTTTATAGGCAAGGACAACACCCCTTTTTCGGCTACGATATGGGGTCAGAGTTCACCGCAGAAGTACGTAATGCACAACGCACTTATTCGTTAGCGTCGTAGTGGAGCGTATACGTCGTGCCACCTTTTACTATGTGCGTGTGCGAATTGGGCGTTTTGTCACCTAAAGGAAACTTTGTAGCCGTCGTCACCTGGAGAGAGCGGTCGTTATCGATAAGCCACCATTGCGTAAGTGTAAATTGCATGTCTGACAGTTGAACTTGAAGTGATGTGGCCGGGTGACTCGCTAATAAACCCTGGCCGGAAACACCGGCGCGGCACCGGCCAAATCCCGGGTTCGAATCCAGGTTTAGGCTCCCGCAGTTTCAACGATTGGCTTAATCCTCGCGGTGTAGAGCATTGATGGTCTCGGCCCAGCCACCGATGGACGGCGATGGTACGGCGCATCAATGAATCAATCCTTAATATCACGATACGTGCATCGTATGCATGTATGTTCAACTACTTCCGCACCGTACGTAGCTAACCGTGTAATGGAGGTGCGGGAGGTGCATCAAGTCGTGTGTGTTTGTGTAAGAATCAGATTTTTTGGTAGGTATCCGTTGTTTTCGGGTTGTACCATGTTGCATCGTGGGCCTGATGTCTGGAACTGAAAAAGCGCATGGAGGAGTGACCTTTCAAAGGACGTGCGTTTTGCTTGTACTGTTTTTATTAAACATGCAACTAGGGCTTTTACTTTATTCGGGTTCTGAAGAGCAAAGGAACGTTCTGTTTCGTTAGCAAGTTGACTAGCGTCTCTAGCAGGCCCTGTGAGAAGTAGAAGCGCCACCTCGTGTGCATTAAAAGCCGATGAGAGGACCTCAGAAGTAGTTCTGAATGTCATCTTCCGCAGCCCAGTCTCGCACGTGCGGTGAGGGCGCGCTTGCTTTCTGCAAGAGATCCAAACGGAATGCTTCTGTCTCTACTTTGGTAACCCAGCAATAATTGTTTGAAAGTAATAATTTGCAGCCGTCAATCCACTGCTGGATGAAAGTGTTCCCACGTTGTGTAAACCACGGGGATTCTTTGGCCATTTCTTTTACTTGACTGTTCAATGCGTGTTGGTGAAACGGTGGCGCCCAACTTGATGTTAGCCGTCGCTTCGGAGTCGAACTGAGGTTGAGAAACAGAATATTATTTCTACTGGAGGAATCCGACGAAGTTATACAGCTCTTTTTCACAGATGCCTGTAGCTGTCGGTTGCTGTGTTCATACCGTGCATGCCACTAAAACCACTGTTCAGTGGGATAGGAAAAAAAACACATTCAAAATATCAAAGTGAATTTTTTTTACGGTGTCCACTTCATTGGCTCACAAGCCCCATGTGCGTATAACTGCTCTGCCTCCGGCTGGACGTTATGTTTGCGCACCGTCCTCAATTGTTCAGCAGCAAATCCTCGTTGTATTTGGGGATTAATTTCAGCCGGGGTCTGTCCTGGTCTGAGACCCAGAAAATATTTCAGCACAAAATCCAGGATGGCTGTCTCGGTGCCCGTGGTTAGGTTTCACATGCCGGATAATCCAATCTGGCAGCGACCCAGACATAGTTGGCAACCCTGCACACCACATCCAGTATACCTATCTCTCTCTCTGTGTGCCTGTAGCCACTTAATCTAGTCGTGCATTAACCCTGAAAATATTTGGTGACGAAACAAAGTGCCGATTTATAATGGATCTCACCATGTCAGCGCTCTGCTTATACTTCCAGCTGCGTGCGTGGGGGGGGCGGTAGTTGTGAGTTGCAGACCGTAGCGGATGGATGCGCATTAGCGGATTTAAAAATAAACTGCAGCTCTCCGAAAGCTCGGATGCTTGCTCGCACCAAGGTGAAAGCCAGCGTGGGATTCTAGAGGCGCAAACCTGGAACTGCTCGCTCAGTTCATCGTTGGGTGGGGGGGGACACCTCCGCTAACAAGATGAAGCTTTGTGTTGTCAACATTGTGGTTGATATGATTGCATTTTGCGCACGCGCTATATAGACCGGGCGGGTGGCTCATCGGTCGAGCGAGCGAGCGGCTCTCAATTGGAAGCTTGCGACTTCAAATTTTGCTCGGACATGGGTCGACTCAGCCCATCATCTCTCAGGGATAGATAAAATGATTTCTATTTCGTACGGGGAAGGGAGGGAATCAACAGTGGTTGTCATTTTGTGCTGGAAATCTCTGCGATTACATGTATATTTTTTAAGCTATTAATCCAAATTTGGGTCGCGTTGTCAAGGTCAGGAGGTCATGATGGCCAGTGCCGTTGATGCAACCACATCCCCACGGTAACTTCCTTCTGCCAGTTCCCAAAGCTGTTACAAAATCGATGGCCCACTTGTGATTTCCACTCTCGTCTTTTAACGCAACTCAAGGTAAGAGGCAGAGGCGGAGCCCTGCAACTGCTCGCTTGCGCTACTGCCGGTGGGGCACCCTCCAGAGGGTGCTCCAGAGAGCCCCGTCTTAGAGTGTTTTTGTCTACTCTTCCACGCTGAGCCAAGCGTTTCGGAAGATGCGGGAATGCCACACTTTACCCCGCCATAAGGGCGCAGCGCGACCTGCCGATCTTGGTGGGCAGAGATCTCCCGCAAACCAGTAATCTTTAAATGACATTTTTATTTTACCAGGTAAGGCCCACTGACCTTTATAGCTCTTTTTCAGATGTAACCTGGCCACAGATGATAGCTCAACCAAGTGGCTTATCATTTGGAAATTTATTGCAACCAAAGACTCAAACACATGATTCTAAATGTGGACAAAACTGGAGGAAAATTTCAAGCGACCATGGGAGATCGAACCACAACCTCCTGTATACCAGGCGAGGTAGTTTAGATCTTGCCACCTCTGCAACGCCAACTACCCACGGTGGCGTCTTGCAAGTAAAAACACATCCGATGCTCGCGAATCGAAGCCGACAAAGTCACTGTGACCCCACCCTAAATCACCCAGCCCTCTGAAAGTGTGACTGGCTGCAGCGCGTTTTGTGGGCGTGTTGCGGTCTTCGTGGCGCGCGGTGTAAGACGTGCTCGTCGTGTAAGACGTGCTCGACGCCACAGGCACGATGGGGGACGTGTTGCTTCTCGCCCACGTAACTTCGCGTTGAACCGTTAAAAATTAGTTTGACTTTTCGTTTGCACTACACGCGTCCACATCACCCGCTACTCCAATCCTCCACTAGTTCCCGATACCAACGCCAAGCTCCCTAATAGAGTTGCGTGCTTGCCTACCTCTCCCCTCTTATCTCGCTCTACTCCCCCTCCACGCACCCTGTTACCTCTGCGATCTCTCTCAACCGAGGCTCTCTGTGGACCCCATCCCCTGGTCGCTCCGTGGGAGGTTGGTTGCTCTTTCTCCTTCGCTGCCCCCACAGTCTGGAACTCACTTCCCACAGCCCAGAGGTCGCAAACGGGTTTTGATTCCTTACCCGTACCCGGCCGCACCAGGGTCGCAAATGGGTATCCGTACCGGCAGGGTATGGGTATTCGTACCCTACCCGAAAATGAGTGACAAACGGTTACTCACCAGTGACTCACGACCTACCCGTACCCGTACCGGCCGCACCAGGGTCGCAAACGGCTACCCGTACCCAGCCGGGTACGGGTAGCCGGGTATCGGGTAGGGTACGGGTATCGGGTACCCGGTTGCGACCTCTGCCACAGCCGTCAGTGTTGGTGATCCTCTGCCCCCATTGAAGTCCAGGCTCAAGGCCTTCCTCATTCCTTCTGCCCGTGACCAAGACTCCCCTCCCACCTCTCCTCTCTCCGCAAACTAATTATTCCCCTTGGGCTTCTGCAGTTGCGGCGGCTCGGTATGCCGCCGCGCTTCGGCGCCGTACGAATCCGCGCCTCTTGCACTCTCCAGGGTACGGTAGGCATCTCGCGGTTGTCGGGATCAAAAAGCAAAATTTGCGTAAGGAAAAAAAAAGGAACGGGCGAGAAGCGAGATTACAAACTGAACTCTGACATGCGAGCCGCGCACCGCACGTTACCCCGATGCGAAGGACGTGGCGGGTTCAACCCCTGGCGCCGTCGCCGCTCGTCGTCCTCTGCTTCTCTGGCCGAGGGCCGCCCCACAGCTCCCAGCCTCCTCCCTCCCCCGGGCCCCCGCGCGTCTCGTCCCCGCACTCTGCTCGTCGTCTCGTGGGCTCTACGCTCCTTGTCGCCGTCGTGTTGTGACAACGGGACCAGCAGAGGTCGCAACCGGGTACCCGATACCCGGCTACCCGTACGCGACCCTGGTGCGGCCGGGTACGGGTAGACCGTGAGTCACTGGTGAGTAACTGTTTGTCACTTATTTCCCAACGTCTTGTCTCGTCTCACAATTCAATTTCCTAGAATAAACCCACCCGCGCCTGCAACATGGCTTCATCCCAGAGGTCGCAATCAGGTACCCGATACCCATACCCAGCCGGGTACGGGTAGGGTACGGCCGGTACGGGTACCCGTTTGCGACCCTGGTGCGGCCGGGCACGGGTAAGGAATCAAAACCCATTTGCGACCTCTGGGGACCAGGCTTAAAGGGGCAATGGTGGCTTTCTTTCCCCCCTTAGCTCTTCTCTCAACAGTGGTGTTTAGCTTGACCACCGTTTTGGACACCGTGGTGGCGAGATGTTATCTGCCTCGCCTTGTATGCAGGAGGTCGTGGGTTTTATCGCGACCCTGACGCCTGTATATTTGGAGTTTGTGTGTCTCTCTCCCCATGGTTGCGAGGATTTTCCCCGAGTTCTCTGGTTTTTCCCTCCACATTTAGAATCAACGTCACTCGTTTAGAATATTTGGTTGCTCTAAATTTACACGTGACAAGCCACTTCGTTGAGCTATCATTTGTCGCCAGGTCACTTCCACTCAGTGGGCCTAGCCTGGTAAAAACAAATATTTTTTAAATAGTTTTCTGAAACTGAATTCTGCCTGCGTTCAGGCGACGGACCCCTTGCAAGTTTTAAATGGGTGCATGGTATTTGATTGGCAGGTCTCGTGCGCTCGGTGGGGTAAAGTGTGGGTATTCCCACCATCCCAAGACATTTGGCTACTACAGGGTGCTCCCAACAGCTCCAACGATCTGCCGTCGGTGTCACGAGCAGGTCATTGCAAGGCTGCGCCTTTTGCCTTGTTGAAGGCGACTGCAATGCGTTGACGTTGGCTCTAATAGGTGACCTTGGCGAGTAAGGAATTTCCACTGCAGACAGCCGCTCCGTTCATCGCCCCTTCTTAGCTGGATCCCTGCAAGAAGCTCGCTTCTCCTCCCCACTCCCAGCCTTGCCGCGTGTGTGCACAGTGCCTGCCTTCATTACACATGGACGAACGCGGCCAGCTCCTCGTGCCGAAAGGCATCGCCGCCACAGCAGTGGATGTCACCGCCACCGTACCTCACTGCCACCACCACCCTACCTCGCCGCTACCACACCACCACCGTCCCTCACCGCTACCACCACCACTACCACCGTCCCTCACTGCTGCCACCATCACTACCTTACCTCTCCACGACCAACCATCAGCACTACCACCACCACTACCGTACCTTACCGCTACCACCACCCACCCACCACCGTAACTCGCCGTGACCAACACTTTCTCCCCTTAGCCAAATGCCAGGACTGTTGCCCAGGAGACGCATAGCGATCTGCAAGGTTCTGGCCTGGCAGTCTCTCGCCTCCATTTGGCCTTAGGTCTTCTCTTCCCTGGGTCTTTTGAAACGAGTTATTTTCCAACAGTGTCTTTTTTGTTTGTTTTATTTTTAAGCAACAAAAACCCTGGGCCGGCTTGGATTACTCCGAGTCTCATCAGCAGGATGTAGCCATAAAACCAATTTGGATCTAATGATGTACACGTGGACTCGTGTGTGTATCAATGTAGGCCGACTTGGCCTCAAATGAGTACCTGTTGCGATGTGTAAACATCGCCACCCACCCCTCGTGTGCTGTGCAGGCCTTCATAGGTGCTCGCCAACAGCACTTGCCCATAAGTCTGTTACAGGCTATATGGGGGATATTTGTCTTTGTATCAATGTATACTTGTAGAGTTTGTAATGCGTGGTGTGGCACATTATAAATATCGTATTCTATTTCCAATCCGTCGTGTTGTATGCATACCAAATATATTCGTGTCATAGTATATGTGTGGTATTGTAACATGTCTACTTAAATAATGACTTGCTAATATTCCATTCATATTAATGTACTTTTTATGTATGTGACATAAATTCGACACATTTGTCAACACCGTGGGGCCTTAAAATGAGATGAATCTATGACAGACGTTTTGGGCAATAGGCCTCCTTCATGAACCATGAATCATGAAAAAGGGCCATTGCCTGAACCGTTGCCTATTGTACGTTTTATTTTATGGCCACAGTGTTACTGACGAATGGTGAGNTTTTTTATTAAGTTTGCTAAACGCAGCAGCCCTATGACTTAATATTGCGTTATATATACATGGACTGTTTGTACGTTGTACGTAAAACTCACCTCTGGTACAAGCATCGTATGCAATTTATATTAGACGCGCGTCACTCAGTCCATCGTAACTCCGGGGTCAATAAAATCGGCACCACCTTGCGGGGAAACAACAGCAGGTTGCCCCGTTGGTAGCACGGCTGGCTACGTATGGTGCGAAAGAAGTTCCACATGCGTGCGTCCATCCCTGCAATGGGAACGTTACATTTTCCACCGCTGCCTTAAGGCTTTACAAACGAGCACTCGTGCCTCCCGGTATATGTGTACCATATATACTTCCGTAATAGAATATCCGTCATTTAACAGGATGCGTCATTGAATTTACACGCACATCGTCACGCGTGTATGAATATTACAGTAAGTATGAGCTTTGTATTTATAGTATCGCTAAGCAAATGACGTTTTTAAAGCGGATCCACGTTGGGGCTTGCATTGCTGACGTCCGTCCGAAGGAAAATCCTCCGGTCGCCCCTCGCCTGCTCCTATTGGCTGGCGCTTACGCATTGCGGACCGTCGGTCCTCCCGGATGGTTGCCGTGGCGACGGGGTTGGTCGCCCAGGCGACGATCGTGTGGCTGAGCACGTCGCTGCGTTTTGGCGATTGTCCCGGCATCCCTCCAGACCGCAGCCGCCCCAAGCCAAGCCGTGCACTAACACTGAACCCCACCACTAACACTGAACCTCAACACTAACACTGAACCCCACCACTAACACTGAACCCCACACTAACACAGAACCCACCACTAACACTGAACCTCACCACTAACACTGAACCCCACCACTAACACTGAACCTCACCACTAACACTGAACCCCACCACTAACACTGAACCCCACCACTAACACTGAACCCACCACTAACACTGAACCCCACCACTAACACTGACCCCACCACTAACACTGACCCCACCACTAACACGACCACTAACACTGACCCACCACTTGACCCACCACTAACACCGACCCCACCACTAACACTGACCCCACCACTAACACTGACCCCACACTAACACTGACCCCACCACTAACACCACCACTAACACTGACCCCACCACTAACACTGACCCACCACTTGACCCCACCTAACACTGACCCCACCACTAACACTGAACCCCACCACTAACACACCCACCACTAACACTGACCCCACCACTAACACTACCCCACCACTAACACTACCCCACCACTAACACTGACCCCACCACTAACACTACCCACCACTAACACTGACCCACCACTAACACTACCCACCACTAACACAGACCCACCACTAACACTGACCCACCACTAACACTGACCCCACCACTAACACTGACCCCACCACTAACACAACCCCACCACTAACACTACCCCACCACTAACACTGACCCCACCACTAACACTGACCCATCACTAACACTGACCCCACCACTAACACTACCCCACCACTAACACTACCCATCACTACACAGACCCACCACTAACACTGACCCCACCACTAACACTGAACCCCGCCACTAACACCGACCCCACCACTAACACCGACCCCACCACTAACACGACCCCACCACTAACACCGACCCCACCACTAACACCGACCCCACCACTAACACCGACCCACCACTAACACTGACCCACCACTAACACAGAACCCACCACTAACACTGACCCCACCACTAACACTACCCCACCACTAACACAGACCCCACCACTAGCACTGACCCCACCACTAACACTGACCCCACCACTAACACAGACCCCACCACTAACACAGACCCCACCACTAACACAGACCCACCACTAACACTGACCCCACCACTAACACTGACCCCACCACTAACACCACCACTAACACTGACCCCACCACTAACACTGACCCCACCACTAACACTGACCCCACCACTAACACTGAACCCCACCACTAACACAGACCCACCACTAACACCGACTAACACGAACCCCACCACTAACACTGACCCCACCACTAACACTGACCCCACCACTAACACTGACCCCACCACTAACACTGACCCCACCACTAACACTGACCCCACCACTAACACTGCCCACCACTAACACTGACCCACCACTAACACTGACCCCACCACTAACACTGAACCCACCACTAACACTGACCCCGCCACTAACACTGACCCCACCACTAACACTGACCCCACCACTAAAACCACCACTAACACAGACCACCACTAACACTGACCCCACCACTAACACAGACCCACCACTAACACTAACCCACCACTAACACTGACCCCATCACTAACACCACCACTAACACTGACCCCACCACTAACACTGACCCCATCACTAACACCACCACTAACACGACCCCACCACTAACACTGACCCCACCACTAACACCGACCCCACCACTAACACCACCACTAACACCGACCCCACCACTAACACGAACCCCACCACTAACACCACCACTAACACCGACCCCACCACTAACACCGACCCACCACTAACACTGACCCCACCTAACACGACCCCACCACTAACACTGACCCACCACTAACACGACCCCACCTAACACGAACCCACCACTAACACTGACCCCACCACTACACCACTACACTGACCCCACCACTAACACTGACCCCACCACTAACACTGACCCCACCACTAACACTGACCCCACCACTAACACTGACCCACCACTAACACTGACCCCCCACCATAACCTAACCCCACCATAACACTGAACCCAGCCACCTATACCACCTGGGGACCCACAGCGGAAAAATGTGAAATACCTCGCCTGGTTTACAGGTGGTGGGTTCGATCCCGACCATGATGCCGGTTTATCTGGAGTTTGCATGTTCTCTTTCTGTGGTCACGTGACATTTTTTCTCTCTCTCTGTGGTCGCGTGACATTTTTTTTACCGGTCCTCCGATTTTTTCCCCTCGACATTTTAGAATCAACGTGCGTTTAGAGTAATTTTGCTGCAGTACATTTCCACTTGATAAGTCCCTTCGTTGAGCTCTCATTTGTGGCCAGGTAGCTTCTGAACAAAAGAGCTATACAGCTCCGTAAGCCTTACCTGGTAAAATAAAAAAAAAACATTGTTTTTTAGCCCAGTACCCATTACAAACACAGAACCCGGCCACGGTGAAATGCAACATCTATTGTGAGCTTATGAATCGATGTTCACCGGAGCCTTTTCACATTTGTGTTGAGACACAAGATACCAGCCACCATTATTAACCCAGCCTAATCCCCTCCCCAAATCCATCCACTCTCTCGCTCACCTTAATTATAACCCGATCACTTGCAACCAACCCAGCCATCTACGCCGCCACCCTGCCACCTACCGACCCACCCACCTATCGCCTACCCATGGAACCATTCTCCCTCCCCTCCAACTCTCCCAGCCACAACCTGAATCGATAAGGCTGCCAACCTAGCTCTAGTCAGCCAGCCATCGAGTTAGCCGCCTACTCGCTCACCCTCGCCCACCCGCTCCCTCCCCCCACCGCCCGCATCGCACGCTCTCCTTGAGCCCCCCACCCCTGCCCTCCACCCTTACCGCCCCCACGTTACAAGTGCGCTGCCTGCAGCTTAAAAAGGACGTCACAGCTGTTCCGCTCACCCGCTTGGCCGGATAGATAGTGCCGTGTCTCAGCCCGAGTGCCATTCATAGAAGCTCGCGGAAGACTCGCCGCTCCTGCTGCTGCTGCTCCCTCCGTCTCTCCCTTCGCAGGTTTGTCATTCTCAGCGCTGGCGTTTCCTGCCGTTGTGTTTGCACGCATGGGCGCGAGTGTAGCGGATACGACGGTGGTGGTGCATACGTTGCATATGGATCCAATTTATAATACGTGCCCTGCGAGGCTATACGTGTAAAATGTTGCATACGCAAATGCGCATGTAGAAATATTCGTCCACGGGTACAAATACAGGGTCGTCTGTCATCGTCACGTCTTATTGAATTCACGCGCACGCATACAGAAATGTGCGTGCAATAGATGCAAAGCAGTATTCGGATGTGTGTGAATATAACGTTCGTATGCATGCGAATACTTGTGTGTGTGTGTGTGTCTTGTATTACACCTACCTACTGCGGACTTTCTACCGCGGTAATCTTACGCAATGATAAATGGGTTATTTAATACATTATTAACGCATGTCTTTTGTCGCTAGATATTTGTTTAAGACTCTTTGCAAACCGAACATTTTTTAAGGAAGTCTTGTCGGCTGAAATGTTGATAATTCTTTCAACCGAATACATTTATTTTTTAAAATCCTGCTTATTTATTTTGTGTGCGTATGCGATCCGGCCAGGTGTCTCGGCGGCTCAACAGTCACACGGTTGTGAGTTTAAATCGTGGTTGGGGAGGTATGGACAAAGCCCATCATTCTGCCCTTCGGGGTCAATAAATTAAGTACCACGTTGTGGATAGACTTTCCCCCATCATAGGAATGTGGAATGTGCACTCCTGTTCTCAGGGTTGTAAACTGGAGATGAGCACCAATGCCTCAATTGAGCAGAAAATCACTTCCACTTAATTATAACATGCGTGCTATGTGTACCCCTTGCATGTGTATTCATATATCGTAATGTATCTATATGCATATAACGTACATATCTACATGATTGAGTCCTGTATATGTATGGTCAAATGACTGTTCAAGTTTTAAGTATATAGATGAGAGGACGACCAATGCGGAGATGACGCGATGAGATGGGCTCAAGTGCAGGAGCGAGAGATGGAGTGTGAACGTGGTGAGAGCGATGGTTTCCGCAGTAGCATGGCTTCCATCCAGCAGTGTATAGATAACAGCTGGAACGATGGGTCAGCATTTTCGGTCATCTTAAAAAAAGCACCCTTCGCCAACCCGAATCGACGAGCGTGGTGAAGTATGGTCATATTANCCCCCCCCCCTCTCACCAACGTCTGATACGGCATGGGGAGACTTTCAACAAGCAGTGGATTGGCAACATTTCCTGATTGAGTGGCTAAATTATTCCAGATGGCCGAGTCATTTTGTATGTAGGCTGCGTATAGGGTTCCATCTTTGTGTGGATGCTCTGGGCATAATTTGCCCTTTGCCTTGAAGGTTTTTTGAAGCGAGCATTAGATTGCACGCCTCGTTAATTAAAGGTCTATACAATTTAAAAGAGAAGCGCCTGCCTTCATAATATATACAGTATGCGCATTTAGCCTGCGTTCAAGATGAATATCAAGGCCTCATTTTGCCGGGGTTGATGTACATGCGTATCGGAGAGAAATATTTAGGTAAAATGACTTGGGTTTAAAATGACAGATTCCTAATGTAGCATTGGCTATTGGAATCTTGCACGTTTTTAAGCAAATGCACCTGCGTATAACCAGACCGATATTAATACTGTTGATCCACTGCAATGTGGCAGCTGAATTAGGCTTCGCGCAAATACAAACATTGCCAATGCACTGCTCAAGACCTGCGCTGTCAGCGGTGTTGCCAATTGGCATTATCAGCCGCTGTCGCCTCGACAGACCTGGTTTTCACCTGAGGACGGCTGCTTGTGTTGTAGCCGAAACGTCGTGAGAATTATTTTATTATGTTTTATTTTTATTATTTTATTATTTTCCTTCTACGTGACTTTACCGAAAGAACCAAGAAGCTGAATCCCTGCAGTCACGAAAGCTTTAAATCGAAAAATCATCCGCCTTGTTCTACCCACTGCTGGATGAAGGGCTGCCCTTCGGCATCGCGATGCAGCAGTCCGCCGAGCCTCCCGCACGCCGCGTCCGTTACTCCGACGCCGGGGCCACGTGGTGTCCCTTTGGCGTGACGTGTGATGGCTGCGTCTCGCGAATGTTCTCCGATCCAAGGGGTTTCCTCTTTTTCTGTCTTTTTGGTGCAATCTTTGCGCCTCCACCTTCTCCGTGCTGTTGGTGGGCGCCCCCCCCCTCGGCTTTTGTTCCACTTTAATTGCGGGATGTTTATTTATGGGTCCCTACATCAAGAGCCGGAAATATGACGCAACTTTACATCAACCAGTTGATGTAGGCATGCTGTATTCTGTAGGCACATTGCACGCGTGTTGATAATCACTTTGTAATCCCCCCCGCCCGCCTCCATGCTTCAGAATAATATGGAGCCGTCTCTACGCTCCCTGCTCCGTAGAATAACACGCAGTAGCTCCACGCTTCGGGCTCCATAGAAAAAAACATGGAGCGTCCTTCCAGCTTGCCCCACGTGTTGTGACGGGGGCCATGGTCATGACGTCACTGCAGGACACTGTAATGGTGCGCCCTGAAGGTCATATGACCTAAATTTCGATTAAATCTTTCGTGACTGCAGGGATTCATCTTCTTGGTTCTTTCGGTAAAGTCACGCTGTCTTTCCGACAGACCTATTCTTCACCTGAGGACGGCTGCTTGCGTTGTGGCCGAAACGTCGTGAGAATTGTATTTATTATGTTTTANTTTTATTATTTTATTATTTCCCTTCTATGTGACTTTACCGAAAGAACCAAGAAGGTCATATGACCGTGACATTACATTATTATTTTCCTTTATTACTTTTGTAATTAAATGATACTGTGTCTAGGCGCAAGCCTCACTCGGTCTCAAGCTTGTCCCTTTCTGTCGGAGGGCGTTGCCACACAGGGACGTTTGGCCGATTTCCATTATTAATGAGAGATAGGGAACTGGAGATACGTGGAGTAGACCAACCATGTGCATACGACACGGCNGGGGGGGGGGGGGTCGTGCTCAAAGCTCCACACAGGTGAATTCGATTGCCGCTTTTGCTGTACCCGCCATCTCCTATCCCACTTCCCAGCCCAAGCCTGCAGCACCTTGCTATCTTACGCAGTCTTCAATCCCAAGTGTGAACCAGGCTCAACTCCCTGCTCTTGGCTTCTGCGATCCGAACGTCTTGTTGGATCTCGGAATGCACAGGCCCTTTGTCAATCCACTGCTGGATGAAGCCCTCTCCACGCCCTGTCATGTGATCTTGTTTTCACCATACTTCATCACATTGGGTGTGCGGGTTGGTGAAGAGGGGAGGTGGTGGGTGAGTGGGTTGGCTCCATTACTCGCCACCGATATTGGCTTTGGCCGGACTCGAACTCGTGTAGTCGCGTTTACAGTGGAGTGCGCCACCGCTAAGCCCCCCCCCAGGAATATTTGGTTTGGTCTTAATTCCAGCACGACAGCTGAGAGAACATTCTAAATGAACCGGCGTTGCACACACCGTTTATTTATTCATATGATTGACTGCGGCGAGACGCTCCTCGTGCTGCCTGGGGCCCGTCGCCGTTCTTTACGCTGCATTACCTGTGGTAGACGTTGCCTTGACATACGCGGGCAATGTTTTAGATTCGACACTTTATATACACACACACGTGACCCATGACTTGCGCATTTTCTACGCGTGTCGCTCGACGCCGCAGACACCTGTGCAAAAAAACGAGACGTCCCATCTCGACGGGGGGGAGAGGGGAGTAGGGATTAGCCGCTTGAAATATTTTAATTACAACAATTTTCTTCTAGTTTTCCTTTCGTTGTCCGCCAAGTTGGGGTGTGAAGGGACCGGGCGGCGATGCTGGGTTTGTGCGGCAATGCAGCGGGAATCTGGGTCGGAGCCGATGACGCCGACGCTAGACATTGAATGCCGCCCCCCTTTGGCCAAGGTCGTTTGAATTTCAGACGCTGCGTCACAGATCGGCGTTACGCACTCCTCCTTTTTAAGCGGTGCACGGTCATTTGTATTTTCTTGGTTTTGTGGAAATCTGGAGCTATTCAAGTGTCAAAAGTTTTTAATTTATTTTTAACCGATACGTGAACTTAAGAGATGAGGGCAGTCCTCATTTGCAAGATTTAGTGAGTCGGTGAATGCGTGAGTGGATGGATGGGTGAGTTGATGGGTGGTCGAATGGATGAGTGAGGTTAGCTCAAGTTTCAAGCTTCAAGTTTATTTTAGTTTTTAACCGTACGTGAGAACTCAAGAGACCAGCATGAGTCTCACCTGCAAGATTGACCTGGGTTGCCCAACGAGACAAAATCAATAACAATGAAGTCATGGAGATTCCCATGCCGTATCGGGAAGTGGTCCGCAAGCATTGGATCTATAATGGCTGATGATGATGAAGATGGAACCGAAGTAGCATTGTTGTTGTAGAGTTACACCCCAAGTGTGTCGAACAAAAACGGCACTCGGGAACACTGTTAAAGACTTATTAAAGGCGCGCACGCACAGCGTTGCGCGAGTGACGCATGCAATATCCTTCGTTGTTAACGAGGCCGATTGCGTCGCCCCCATTGAGAAGCGGTGGCGTGCGCCACCCGATCTACCCTGCGAAATTCTCACGTTACACTCCTTTGCCCGCAAGCTCGCTCGCGTGATTACATCGAAAATTAATCTCCGCTCGACTCAAGGGCCTCTATTCAAAGCCGGCCAAACCCCACACCCTCCCCGCCCCCGCATAGAGCGCACAATGCCAGGGTTTAATTTCGGCCACGTCTGTCCTCACCGGCTCACCACATCAAGTGTATTTCTCGCTGTGCTACAAGTCGTGTGCCACCTGCTCCATCTTATACCAGCGAGCCTCATTGCTGAGCTTGCGCGTTTTCGGGCTCGCCGTCTGCCCCGGTTAACACCGCGGGGTGCGTTAAGGCAATTACTTGCCCCCTCCCTTCTCCGTCAAAGTGGACGTTGGTCGTCCCCCGTGACGTCGTTTTGAAAGAGGTGGGCCACGCGCCGCCGGCGTTGCAATCGAAATTTGGCCACGGTGGAAAATTACGCGCGAGGTGGCCTGATTTTTTATTTTTTAATGCGGCGACGCATGGCAACGTCGCCTTCCCCTACGACTGTGAAAACTTAGCAGGACCCTCCACGATTCTCCTGGGTGAACGAGCATAGCTACGGTAATAGAATGGCATAAATACCGAAATGTACCGGCGATTGATTTGTTGATGCGCCCCGTTTTCATTTTTTTTTGCTTTTGCAGAAGTCTGCAGCGGACGTTGAATCTCGGCGAAAATCACAGCAAAGCTCCCCACACACCCTTGAGCAGACATGGCAAGCCACGACCCCGGAAGCGCCTTCGTGCAGACGCAGCAGCTGTCGGCATCGCGCGCCGACACATTCCTGGAGCACATGTGCCTCCTGGACATCGACTCGGAGCCCATCACGGCGCGCAACACCGGCATCATCTGCACCATCGGTGAGCTGCGCGACAAAACCGGCGACCTGGGTTCGATTCCCGTTAACGGCCAACACCGATTATTTGAACCTGTCCTGGGCCTCCCCTAGGTGGACTCGGTCTCAAATGAGTACTGGTGCGGTGTGTAAACATTGCCACGGAGGAGACGGAGGCGGCCGGGTGTGGTGCTGGCCACCCCCACCCCCTAGTGTGCCGTGCCAGCCTTATAGCTGCTACTCACGAACAGCATTGCCCCAACAGTTGTTAAAGTACACGGGGATCTTTGTCTTTGTTTCGTCTTTGCTGCTCAATACGGAATCTCCGTGTGTTCCCTTCCCCTCCCCTCTCCCTCCTCACCCCGCCGTCACAGGGCCTGCGTCGCGCTCGTTGGACACCCTGAAGGAGATGATCAAGTCGGGCATGAACATCGCTCGCATGAACTTCTCCCACGGCAGCCACGAGGTTTGCGGCGCACCGTGCTGTGTGCGGAACTGCATGCGCGTGCGTTTCTGTGTGGTGCTGCGTGCGGCTTTTATTGTTGTGCCGCGTGCGGCTTTTGTTGCGCGAGCGTTACACTCCGCGTGCCGCCACTGCGGCGTTGTCGTTGCCGCGTGTCGTGATCCTTCTGCGCCGCTTGCGTCCGTTGCCGTGGCGTAATCGAGCGTTGCACCGCGAACGTTTTATTTTGTCGTGCTTCGTACGTGTTGTTGTTGTGGTATTGCGAGCGCTGCGCTGTGCCGCGCGTGTGTTTCTCCCTCAGTACCACTCTGACACCATCAAGAACGTGCGCGAGGCCACGGAGAGTTTCGCCGGGAACCCCATCTACTACCGCCCTGTGGGGGTCGCCCTCGACACCAAGGGGCCCGAGATCCGCACCGGCCTCATCAAGGGGGTACGCCTCCACCCACGGACCCCCACACCCAGGGGATGCAGCAGCAGCAGCAACATGGCCCTTAGTCCACGCATCAAGGGAGTACACCACCACCACGATAATTTTAATTTGGATAACCTTTCAGCTATGAGAATTCAAATGCTCAGCTTTGTTGTGCGAAGACGATTCGTCCTCTCCCTGTGGCAAGGTGGGTGGGGAAGTGCTGCCCTCTTGTGGCGAGGAGAGAGAGACCCGTGATGACATCTCCTTCCACGCTGCGCTCTGCGAGCTCCGAACGACACTTAAATTGGGGAAAAGCCAACACGTGTCAACATCGAGCCCCTGAATGATGGTTCGCAGGCCAGAGCTGCTGCGCACGCTTTGCGCTACACGCAGGGTCAGCTACCGCTGGGTGTCCCCTTGGCTAGGCCGCAACAGGGCGAGGAAATGAAGACTCATGCTGGTTCCCTCATGAGTCTCACGCGGTTCACATGAAACGCACTTGAACATTGGAATTAGCCTTAAAACTTGGGAGAAACATTTAAAAAGTAAATGAATAATGGGCGAATGGCTAAGTAAATTGTATCGTAATTAATGAGTGAATGATTTAAATGAATGAATACATTAATAAGCGATTGAGTAAATACATGAAATGGCTGTTTTGAATTCACAAATGCTGTGAGTGGATCAATAAACGAGTGACTGGGTGACTGAACGAACGAACGCACGGCTGGACTAATGAGCGAGCGGTGGTGGTGGCGGCGGCGCAGAGCGGCACGCGGAGGTGGAGCTGAAGAAGGGCGCGGAGCTGAAGGTGACGCTGGACGACGCCTACCAGGACGCGTGCGACGACCATGGTGTGGCTCGACTACAAGAACATCACCAAGGTCGTGACGCCCGGCAGCAAGATCTTCGTGGATGACGGCCTCATCTCCCTGCTCGTCAAGGAGATCGGTAAAGGAAGGGAGAGAGAGCGCGGAGCGCGGACTTTCTCGCCAGTGCTTGGACATCGGGTGCGTGGGGGGCGGTGATTGGGGGGGGGGGAGGCGATGATGGGCGGGTCGCGTCGAGAGACGGTACGCGTGGCGGCTGTGTGTCGCTAGCTCGGTGGCGTGAACAGAGAGATGGGTTGATTTAACACGTAGTAGATTTTCGCGACCAATGGTATTCACAATAAGGGGGATTTTGGGTTGGATCGCGTAAATATAAATGTGTCGTTGACCCACCACGGTCAAAGAATAATGTTTATCACGGAAACAAACGTGCCAATTAGTTACTACAGTACTTCAGCACCCAGTGTTGGAGAGTAAACCCACAACATTTACAATCCGAGTACCATGATGTTTCGCTGGTGATTACAACCAACAATGCTTCATCGGGCGATGTTTTTTTTTCTCTCCCATAATTGGGAAACAAGTCTTCCCGTTTTCGGTCTTAAACGAGTAAAGATATGTCATCGCTGTGAGCCTACGTGTTAAACTGGTAAATGGGGGGTTGTCAACGTGTCAGTGATGCACGGGTGGGTCGACTGGTCAATGTACGGCAACAACCCTCTCCGCGAAGATCTGGGGGGGGGGCAGTTTTGCTGCAGCTTAGAGCAACGAAAGGGCTTTGACCTCGGGCAAATTAAACGCGATTGAACGGAGCGGGTAAAGTTCGCGGAGAGGCGCNGTACCGTGGCAGTCTGCGGCGTAGGCACGACCGCGGAGATGGAGCGTTGAAATTGGCTCGTGCGCGAGTGCTTAGGTGTGATCGTTGCATCACAGGGCTATTAAGACTTGTCGACAGACTTGGAGGCCTTCACCCAGCAGTGGATTGATTTATGACGCAGGTATAGCAGATAAATAAATAAAATAGACACCACGTTGATCCGTTACGCCATGCAATTATCATCAGCACCTATTGCCAAATGCCATTTTTAATGATGGTAATAATAATTTATAGCCCTTTATTAAACCGCTGCTGGTTCAAGGCCTGTCTATTTCATTCATAGTGGCTGGTAAATCGTGGTTCATACATTTGTTAGTTTTACCATTTGTGTAACCAGATCAGGATGAATTTAATTTGCAAACTTGTGTGACCTGGGTCACTAGAACGACAAAAGCAACAACACAAAATAGCAAGGGCAACATCCCAAGCAAATAGAAACTGGAGCGAAAAACAACAAAAATAGGAACCGGAGCGTGGTCGAAATTGATGATGAAACGCCGTCGCAGCTGTGCTCACCGCCACTATCAGTCACCCATCGCCCTGCCCCCTCCGCCCTCTCCCAGGCGACGACTACGTCATCACGGAGGTAGAGAACGGGGGATCCTGGGCAGCCGCAAGGGCGTGAACCTGCCCGGCGCCGCCGTGGACCTCCCCGCCGTCTCCGCCAAGGACGTGCAGGACCTGCAGTTCGGCGTGGACCAGGGCGTGGACATGGTGTTCGCGTCGTTCATCCGCAAGGCCGCCGACGTCGAGGAGGTTGGTCTGTCGGCGCCGCCCGCCTGCCCGACACGGACTTTTGCACTTATCTCTATATATGGAAAAGGGAAATTTGTGATTATGTGTGTCTGTTCAAAATGTTTAGCGTTTGTCCCGACATGCAACAAACTTCAAATTTGCCATGTGGATACTTTCCAGACTGTACACCATGCAAAAATTATAAAAATAGACTTTGGTATTTGGGGGGGGGGCGCAATAATGCATACATTTTGCACGGCAAGTGAGCTGTGACGTCAAATATGTCATGTGACCCGCGCATGTGGAGCGTAACGCATTGTAGTGTAGCGGTTAGCGCGCTGCGCTACGAACCCGGCGACCGAGTTTGATTCCGCTCACGGCCACCACCGGTGACGATTATTTCAACTGGTCCTGGGCCTCCCCTAGGTCGACTCGGCCTCAAACGAGTAACTGGTGTGGTGTGTGAACATCGCCACTGGGGAGACAAAGGGCGTCGTGAATCCAAGTCCTTGGCGAAGCCGGGTAGTAAAGCTAGTTAAACTATAAACTAACTTTTTATTTTACCAGGTAAAACCCATCTGAGCTCTGTAGCTCTTTTTTCAGAAGCGACCTGGTTATCGCAAACGATAGCTCAACGAAGCGGTGCTTATCTCTCCATGTGGAAATTTAGAGCAGCAGCAAAATACTCTTAATCACGCATGTTGTGGACTATAAATGTGGAGGGGNAAAAAAACCGGAGGACCGGAGAAAATGCACACCACCACGGGGAGAGACATGCAAACTCCAAGTATATAGCAGGCGTCAGGGTCGGGATCAAACCCACAACCTGCATGCCAGGTGAGGGGATTAACACCTCTCCACCACAGCGCCTCTTAAATTTGGTGTGGTGGCTAAGCGCAGTCTCGCACTCGGCTAGACCAGGCACTCGCTTCTTACCTTGGCGTCGAAAAACCGACGCCGACCGTCAATCCCCAGTGGCCACTCTTAACCCTGACGCCGGACGTGACACCCGTCGTGCCTAGCCCTCGCGCTTGGTCTAACGCCTACCCTGGCACTACTGGGACCACAGGCCTGACGCTCGCCCTCGCTCGTACTCATCGCGGCGACGTCCGACCTTGTCGCTAGGTGCGAGCCGTGCTGGGGGAGAAGGGGAAGAACATCAAGATCATCAGCAAGATTGAAAACCACGAGGGCGTGCGCAGGTGTGTGCCGTTTACCGAATCGCGGTCGTGTTTACGATGTGTACATGTACATCCCTCTGTGGGTGTGTGTATGTATGTACGTTGAAATTCTTTCGCACCCTGACGAAGCCAACCGTGCTAATCGGAGGTGCGGATGAGCGCCTCTGCCCCGCGTTGTGCGGGATGATTGACCATAAGTTTCCTACGATGAGGGAAAAGGAGTTTATTGTTCACGGTTCGGTGGCCGAAAGTGGAATTCGATCCGCGAACCTCAGCCAGCGGCTCGGCGTGCCTGACGTGGTCGTTCTGAAACCCGAAGTAAACCTCCCCTGGGCTCGTTTCAGGTTTGAGGAGATCCTGGAAGCGAGCGACGGGATCATGGTGGCTCGCGGGGACCTGGGAATCGAGATTCCCGGGAGAAGGTGTTCATCGCGCAGAAGATGATGATCGGACGCTGCAACCGTGCGGGCAAGCCGGTCATCTGTGCCACGCAGGTGAGGGCCACGGGGGTGGCACACAGCGCGATGAACCCGACGGACCCGACTTCGCTTCCCGCTCACGGGCCGGTGCCAGTGGCGATTATCCGAACTGGTCCTGGGCCCAGGCCAGGCAGCAGAGGTCGCAAACGGGTATTGATTCCTTACCCGTACCCGGCCGCACCAGGGTCGCAAACGGGTACCCGGCCGTACCCGTACCCTACCCGTACCCTACTGGGTACGGGTAGGGTACGGGTATCGGGTACCTGATTGCGACCTCTGGGATGAAGCCATGTTGCAGGTGCGGGTGGGCTGATTCTAGGAACTTGAATTGTGAGAAGAGACAAGACGTTGGGAAATGAGTGACAAACGGTTACTCGCCAGTGACTCATGGTCTACCTGTACCCGTACCCGACCGGGTACGGGTAGCCGGGTATCGAGTAGGGTACGGGTATCGGGTACCCGGTTGCGGCCTCTGAAAAAAGACTTCTCGCTCTGGTGCGTCTCTCGAGTTCGACAGCCACTTGATGGATTTTTGTGCAGATGCTGGAGGAGCATATGAGCCTCGGTGCGCGCGGAGGCAGCGAGGAAGTGTGTGGGCCCGCTGTCTCTCACGGCCAGGGAGACTACCCGAGTGCCAAGACGCGTGAGTGAGGAGTTGGGTGTGGAACGGTGGGGCACAGGTGGTTTCGTGTCTGGTCAGTCCAACCTATGGCACTGGGTCTGTGTGACTTCCTGCCAGGGGCTCGACACTTCACTTGGCCCTACAGCCTGGCAAAGCGCTCTGGTGATCTTTAGCAATGGCGGTTTTTGTTGATGTTGGTAGCGGTAGTGTCGTGGTCAGCGCACTGCGCTATGAGCCTGGCGGCCCAAGTCTAATTCTGCTCACGGCCAACACCAGTGACGATTCTCCTAACTGGTCCTGGGCCTCCCTAGGTCGACTCGGCCTCAAATGAGTACCTGGTGTGGCGTGTAAACATCGGCACTCGGGAGACAAAGGCGGCCTGGCGTGGTGTTGGCCACCCACCCCTCGTGTGCCGTACCGGCCTTCATAGGTGCTCGCTAACACTTACCCCAACAATCTGGTGTTGCTGTAGATTGCCCGGGAGGCGGAGGCGGCGATGTACCACCGCCAGCTGTTTGAGGAGCTGCGGCGGCTGTCGGGCATCACCAGCGACCCCACCGAGACCACCGCCATCGGCACCGTCGAGGCCTCCTTCAAGTGCTCCGCTGGCGCCATCATCGTGCTCACCAAGTCCGGACGGTGAGTGGTGGTGGTGGTGGTGCTGGTGCCGGTGATGATTGTGACGGAGGCGGTGGTGGGCGGCGCTGATGATAACGACAACGGCGGAGGTCGTGCTGGTTGTAGTTGTGCTGCTATCGTAGTGGCACTAGTGTGGTGGTGCTGCTGGTGGTTGATGCGGTCGTGGTTGTGCTGGTTATGGAATTCGTGACAATGCTAGTAATAGCGCATGGCATTTTATCTCTCCTTCCGGCTCCCCGGTAAACTAACGTGTGGAGTGTGGCACACGCCTGGTTAAACACGGTCCGTGGCGAGGTACGGGGACATGGTGTGTATCGTGACGGTGTGGGCCGCCCTCCCTCCGGCTGAGACGATCGATCCGTTGTGGCGCGTGCAGCTCGGCTCACCTGCTGTCCAAGTACCGNCCGCGCGCGCCATCATCGCGGTGACGCGCTGCGGCCAGACCGCGCGCCAGGCGCACCTCTACCGCGGCATCTTCCCCGTGCTGTGCCGCGAGCCGGTCAACGACGTGTGGGCCGAGGACGTGGACCTGCGCGTCAACCTCGCCATGGAAGTCGGTGAGGCTCGCCTTGGCACTCGGCTTAGCGGGCTGGTTACGAAGTCACCCGACTCCCTCCCTTCTCTACCTCCTCTCCCTCCTCTCCCTCCTCTCCCTCTTCTTGCACTCCCCATCTACGGTGAATCGATGGGACTGTCGCGTTTCTCCCGCGAGTTGGTGTTGACGGCTTTGTCTCCGTTGTTTTCGTCGGCAGGCAAGTGCCGCGGCTTCTTCAAGCAGGACGACGTGGTGATCGTCGTGACGGGCTGGCGCCCGGGCTCCGGCTACACGAACATGATGCGCGTCATCAAGGTCACATAGAGCGGGCGGCCAAGCGAGCGCGACAGAGGGCGGCAGGCGAGCGAGGGGCGCCAAGGAGAGCTGGGGGTAGAAAATGACGACGCATGCTAAACCGGGGACCAAGTACACTCCAGGGCCGGTTGGCAAAATGACTACGTGGATGGTTTTTCCTGTGTGTTTTGTCTGGATTTTTTTTCGGTTTAATGTTTTGTTATTTTCGAGTCCTTTGATATTTTTCGTTCCATCAGAGTGCTTTCATCGGGTGCCGAACGGGACTGTCCAATAATTTCATTGCTCAGCTTTATCGTTTTATCAGAGCACTTACCAGTCAGTGCTTTGAGATCTTGGTCACGTTTCTGTAATTTCCCAAAACAAAGAACCACAACCAACCAATGTGTGCTCGCTGTGAGCAGCCAAAAGTAATAGACAATCGACGCCGACTCTAATGCCGACAAGCAGGTGTGAGAATATTAATTCTGTACCGCGTAGCATGAACTGGCAAAATCTGTTGGACGTGGGATGCACACGTGTAAGGACCTTACTAATTACGTCCGCATGTTTCGAACGGAACTTGCGCGCACGCAAAATAGTAACACGATATTTCCTCTGGTAAATTTTTAGGCTAGGTGCTTTACAACGATGGCAAAATGTAAAAAACCTGGCCTACTGAATACTCGTAGCCTATGACCAAATCGGCCGGAATGCGCCCGAGTCCTGGTCGACCAAGCCGGGTAGAAGCCCGGATTGCGTTTTGCACGGTTGACCATCGTGCAACAGGGGTCTTTGGCCAACAGATGGCAGTGCACCAACATCCCCGTTATTCTTTCCCCAACCCGAACCATCGGTGGTCGGATCACGGGCAAGGACCTTCGCGACCCGCGCGGCATCCGGAGGTGCTCGTCCAGCAGTGGATCGGCAAACAGGCTGCGCGAGCGTTCACAGACGCGGACATTCGTAGGCGGGACAGGGACGGTGGGTTGATGGAAAAATTCACGATTTGCTGTGGGGCCACGCGCGTGTTTGCGAGTGTCGCTCCCGATGGTAGCACTCTGAGTGCGGAAGGCCACGCTGTTCTCGGCAGACATAACCAGGAAGAGGAGGTCTTGTCTCCTCGATGTTCAAGACAAACGTTTGACTTCAGATGAGTCCCACGCAGCGGCTCTGTCGCTGCCGCCGCCGCTACCGCTTTGCGTGCGTGTCCGTGTGTGCGTGCGTGCGTATATATATATCATGTGTGGCCCTTGCAAACGTTAATCTACTGTATCGCGCAAGCACTTAGGCCGGTGTTGGCCACGATATTTTGCTCTCTCTTGTGAATCCTGGGAACGGCAAAGTTATGAGAAGTACTTTAATGTGTGCACAGCTTGAAATAAAAATGTCAAATGTGAGCTCATTCCAAACACGGCGAGCGCTGCTTTGTGGCTTAAGTTTTTTTTTCCGACCACGTACAACCACAGGACGGCAATATAAGCAGGTGATTGTTCTCCTGCATAATAGACGTGCTTTTTAAATTTGCCTTCGTGAACCAAGAATCCATATATTTTCTGCCACCAATATAAATGCGTAATAGTATAAAAGTATAGACTCGCTTGCCAGCAAAAACCAAGACTCATCTCCCAAAGAAAACGCGTTCTCCTTCGGGGCATCGTCACTGTCAATGTTGTCGTCTCGCCTTTACTTCATGGTGGTGGTGCCAGCACCTGCGCCCCGTATAGTTGAGACAAACGTTGCCACACAGGCAGTTAACCCCGCGGTGGTTAACCCCGCGGCGGTTAACCTCCACTCCGGTTAACCCCGGGCGGTCGGCCACATCTCGTTATCCCAGCGCTGCAACGGCGGCGGGCTTACGTAACGGATGACACGTAAAAACTTGGCTGTAACTCGGGATTTCGGAAGAAAAAGCCACATTGTGCTTTTTGTCTTAGTTATACACTTGAAGATTGTGTGTGTGTACGGTGGTGGTGGTTGGTGGTGGCGGCGGCTGGCTGTGTGTGTGTGTTTGCTGTGCTGCTGCAGTGTATTTATTCTCTCTTCCCAAGTTCCTCCGCTCACTTCCCCGCACCTGAGTTCACCTCCCCTTCGTCTCCCCCCCTTCAACCCTTCCTTCCCTTTGCTTCATCTGCACTGTGCGCTGCCGACGTGCCCGGGCTTGTCTTGTCTTGTAAAAGGGAAAATAAAATCTCCATGTGAGCATGCGTGCACCCCGCGCGTGTTTTTGCGTTTCACTCGTCTCGTTTCGCGGGCAAATTTTAGTGGAGCAGGTCGGGTGCGTGTGTTGCCCACAGGAATCATTCAAATTGTGATGTGAGCTCGGCACTTCCGGGGGAGAAATTCACAAGGGTGGATCCGTTCAGAAATAAGTATAACCCGTAAAAACAGTTTTTTTCACTAAATCCTTTATATGCATGGCGGCTAGAGTCCTCTCGTCCTCTGGCTTGAGATGGCTGCCACCTATGGGTCAGATGATTGCATTGCACCATTAAGCAATTGGTAATTAAATATTTATTTTTGTCCTAAAAGTGTAACATTTTGGAAAAAAATTTCACGAACATTAATTGTCACGCACAACGAGTCTGTGTGGAAAATGTCAGCTCGATTGGATCACGGGAAGTGGGTTAAAAAACGACCGAAAGATTTGCACGGTTGTAAGCAAGCAAGCATGCAAGCCCGCAAGCAAGCGAACTTAATATAAAGGATTTAAAAAAGTTAGCCACTTGAAATTCCAAGTTGGCACATTTCTCGTTCCAGCAAACGAGTGTTTATTTCTCAGTTTGGATGCATCACTTGACCAATGTTTATGAGAATAGGTGAAATAGAATACATGTCCGAGCACCACCAGGGCACACTGGCACTGCTGTGCCACTCGGCACGGTGTGTGGGGTTGTGTGGGCTCCGTGCCAGCTAACGTATTTGTACTCGGTGTGCAGTTCTAATTTAGTGTCCCTCATGCTAACTCGTCAGCCCGCAATAGTTGGGTAGCACACGTGAATCAACACGGATGAGCCAGCTTGGAGAGAGCCGAGCCAAAGATGACGCGTCTTGAGTTGTGCGGATGATGTACAGATGGGGGGCGGGGGCATAAGTGGCACTGGATGAACGATCTGGTTGGTGTAGGGCAAAGACACGAACATTTTCGAGATTAAAACTTGTTTCTTTAGAGCTGTTGTGTGGTTTAGTTTGTTGTCCTTCCACCGCACCTCCGACGCAGCACGGTTGGCTCCGTACGGTGCGAAAGAAGTTAAACGTACATTCATGAAAGTGATAAAAAATTAAAAGGTTAAACCCTCGTCCTTGAACTGTTTAATCTCAACCTCTCAAAAGAGCAATTTCTGCTAACTTTAAATCTGAATGGAAGACTGAACGGATCGAGTGTTGCCGTGAAGCCACGCAGAGTTTCCCGCAGTGTGGAACAAAACGGCAAACAAATGATCCTCCGCTTTGCGCTATTGGCGCTGTTACCCATCACCCTGGATACGGCCAGATTGGATGAAGGCGGTGGTATATTCTATTCTGTTTAAGATGGAAGGCACGTTGATAAGAACCAAAGCAAATTAACACATTCCTGCGGAGGGAGCTGGTAGGAACGTTGGGTTGCTCGGTCAATGGCCAGGGTCAACGGCGGCGTGGTGTATTCCGCAAATATGACCGACTGTGAGGGCGGGCACAAGCCGGCGTGAGTAGGTTGAGTTGAGTTTTATAAGGGCACCACGGGGTGACCAGCCCCTCCCCACCCTCACCACCCAGCCCCTCCCTGCACGACGGACGGACACAATAATCCCCTGTGGGCTGGTGGAACCAGTGGGTTTCTACCAGTATCACAAAGCATGTAGACTGACACACAACAGCGCTACCAACCACCACGCTACAACGGGCTCGAAGAGCGCATCCGCTGGTGAAACCGACGCGGTTATTCACTGCGGTGAGAAGAAGTCTTCTTCCCAACGGTGCGCGGATGCCTTTTTGTGAGATGCAGGCTCCAGAATCGGCATCGTCGCCCACACGACGCAACACGGAATTGTCGCATCGTGGCGCCGACTCGGGAGGTGACGATGGTTGGGTGGAGCTTGATCCAGCGGTGTCTAGAACATGGCTGGTGTGGTGGCTTCTTGTTGACAGGGTGGCGAAGTGGTAGCAATTCTGCCTGGGATTGATTATCCTGGGTTCGATGCCCGAGTGGGGTGCCTTTTCGCGTGGACTTTGTATGTTCTGCTCGTCTTTTTTAAATCCTTTATATTAAGTTCACTTGCTTGCGCTTACGACCGTGCAAATCTTTCGGTCGTTTTTAACCCACTTCCCGTGATCCAATCGAGCTGTAATTTTGCACACAGACTGTGCGTGACAATTTATTTTCCTGAAATTTTTTTCCAAAATTTTCCACTTTTTAGGATTTTTTTTCATTTAATTTAAAATACCAATGTGATCAAAATGCAACTCTTACTCAAGAAAACAGAAATGAATAATAAAATAAAACCGATGCCACGCATATAAAGGATTTATAGAGAAAAACTTTGTTTTTACGGGTTAATTTTTCCTGCGTTCTCCTCTGGTTTCTTCTGATAGCGAACAAAAAAACCACACACGCAATGTAAATTTAACCACTTTTATTTTGCCAGGCAAGGCCCATTGAGCTATATATAGCTTTCTCAGAAGCGATCTGGCCACAAATGATAGCTCAACGAAGTCACCACGTGGAAATGTACAGCACCCAACACCGTCGCCATGGAGTCAACATTGGGGAGACTAAATCTTCCAGAGGGTCTGGGGGTCCCCCTCCCAGAAAAAAATGTACATTTGAAAACGAATTTCCTGCCTAAAATATAAAAAAATTCACTAACATAGGATGGACTTTTTTTACAGTGTCTAAGTGTATTGTATTACATTGCTGTGTTTTATTTTTTTTTACCTTGTTTCATTGTATGCAATGGCAGAGATTAGGGATTAATAAAGTACACAGCCATAACCACAATCATATAAACAGAAAATCTATTTTATAGCAATATATTGGGGGGGGGGGGCATTTTGAGCATATTTTAATATTGGGGGTGGGAATGTGTCCCAAATATATATTATAATTACGGCCTTGATAGCACCCAATACAGTACTCCAAAGGCGTGTTTTGAAATGTGGAGGAGGAAAACAACCGGAGAGGACCGAATAAAAGTCGTCGCGACCACGGGCAGAACACGCAACTCCAAATATACAGACGTCAGGGTCTGAATAATAATAATAGTACAATTTGTAACGCGCGCAAATTTGCAGACGTAGTGGCCGCAACTCAGAGGCGCGGAGCCAAGCTCGGAGTCGCTCAAAAGCACGTGGTTGTAGAGGTGAGTTTTTAAGTGTCTCTTGAAGGAGGCGATTGAGGTGATGCTGCGAATGTGCAGAGGGATTGTTCCAGACTGTGGGGCTGCCACCGAGAAGCGGCGCATAGACACGTGACCATCCTGGATCTTGGTATCAAGGGAGGTCGTGAGTCGCGCTGCGCAGGCATCTGCCGTGTGCTGAGCTGCAAGTTGTCAATAATGAAGAGTACGGCGGGCAGGCGATATGAAGGCATTGTGGCAGAGGCGGCGGTCTTGTATGTGACCCTACTGGCGATGGGGAGCCAGTTGAGTGTACCACGAGGTAACAGACCCCATCCTGCTGCCCCTCACAGGATCTCTGGGGTCACACCAGAGGTCGCAACCGGGTACCCGATACCCGTACCCTACCGATACCCGGCTACCCATACGGGTACGGGTAGCCGTTTGCGACCCTGGTGCGGCGGGTACGGGTAAGCCGTGAGTCACCGGTGAGTAACCGTTTGTCACTCATTTCGGGTAGGGTACGGGTAGGGAACGGTACCCGTACCCGGCCGGGTACGTACCCATTTGCGACCCTGGTGCGGCCGGGTACGGGTAAGGAATCAAAACCCGTTTGCGACCTCTGGATCGCACAGAGAAGCGGCGACGTCGGCGGCTCCTGAGCAGCAGAAGCTTTTGGCAGGAACCACCCGGAGCTACTGCTTTCCTTGGTGAACGCGCGGACGCGACAACGACGTTTGTATTTGTGTTCGGGGTCGGACAACTGCAGGGCCGTGATTTCGAAAAGTGTATTCGTTTAGCCATGTTTGTTTGTTGTAGTAGGAGTAAAATGATGGCCTTAATCTAAGTTGTCTTTGTTTGACTTGCATCCCACTGGGATTTTTGCACACTGTTGTGTACGGTGTTTTTTTCTGCAATATTTTGCTGTCTTTTCTTGGATTTTCTGTTTGCACTTAGTCACATATTCACTTTAAGATGTTTTCTTGTTCATTTTTTTTGTTGCGGTTGCACCCGATTCAAGAGCCGAATGGCTCACAGGGCTATACCTAATACATGAACTTGAACTTGAGCCGCGTTTAACACATTTAACCATGGGGACCTCATTTGCCAGTAAAAATATGATAATTGGTTCTTTTTCTTCTGGCAACAAAACTGACATTTACGCCTGTCTCTGTCCAACCCATGGAACTAGGCTCTAAGGAAAGCGCTCGGGTGGGACCAAAATTCAAGGACAGTGCACATTATCAGAGTTATGTCTTTGTTTGTATTATGACGCAGGTATTGCGGTCTATGCAAACATGACTCCTTGAAAAAGGTGTTCAGTTTTGTTGCCAGATAGAAGGGTAAACAACCAATTAACAACAGTTTTACCCTTTCTGAAAAAGCCAGATGTTAAGATTTAAAACGCAAACGGAACTTGGTCCTGTCTGGATTTGAAGTTTTCGTGACTGCAAGGATCCAACTCTTTGGTTCTTTCGGTAAAGTCACGTAGATGAAAAATAAAAATAATGAAGAAAAAACTATTATTTTGTTTTATTATTTTTCATCTAGTTATTTTCATTTGATTATTTTATTATTTTTATTCATCTACGTGACTTTACCGAAAGAACCAACGAGTTGAATCCTGTCTGCATTAGCCACACGCACTTGTGGTGAACACGCACACACGCTCTGGTGATGTATGGCATTATCTTTGAAACTGATTGGCCCTAACTAGAGACGGCCTTCTTTATGGCCCAGTCTCACCAGGATGAGACCGGAGAGCAACGCCGAAAGGCGGACAGTACAAAGACGCCTTCTTGGTTCTTTCGGTAAAGTCACGTAGAATGGAAATAAAAAAATNAAAAAATAAAACATTATAAATATTCACACGACGTTTCGGCCACAACGCAAGCAGCCGTCCTCAGACGCTGTCTCCCCGACAGACCTGGTCTTCACCTGAGGACGGCTTGCTTGCGTTGTGGCCGAAACGTCGTGAGAATTATTTTATTATGTTTTATTTTATTATTTTATCCTTTCCATTCTACGTGACTTTACCGAAAGAACCAAGAAGATGAATCCTGCAGACACGAAAGCTTTTAATCGAAATTTAGTACAAAGACGATGCACGTTTAAGATAATTTATAGCCAGGGATGAGTAGATCCCTATTAGAGCCGTGGTTGTCTGCGAGTGAGGGGCTCGTTTAAAAAAAAAATGGGTGACTTTCAGATTCTATGCGATCCTCCATTCCACAGCACTGTGCAGGTCTCTGGGTCCCTATGTAAGTCTATGGTCAATGCGAGTCGATGGGTCCTGTGTACATCAGTGGGTCTCTATGCGAGTCTATGGGTCCCTGTGTACATCAGTGGGTCTCTATGCGAGTCTATGGGTCTCTGTGTACATCAGTGGGTCTCTATGCGAGTCTATGGGTCCCTGTGTAAATCAGTGGGTCTCTATGCGAGTCTACGGTCTCTGTGTAAATCAATGGGTCTCTATGCGAGTCTATGGGTCCCTGTGTAAATCAACGGGTCTCTATGCGAGTCTATGGGTCCCTGTGTAAATCAATGGGTCTCTATGCGAGTCTATGGGTCCCTGTGTAAATCAATGGGTCTCTATGCGAGTCTATGGGTCTCTGTGTAAATCAACGGGTCTCTATGCGAGTCTATGGGTCCCTGTGTAAATCAGCGGGTCTCTATGCGAGTCTATGGGTCTCTGTGTAAATCAATGGGTCTCTATGCGAGTCTATGGGTCCCTGTGTAAATCAATGGGTCTCTATGCGAGTCTATGGGTCTCTGTGTAAATCAATGGGTCTCTATGCGAGTCTATGGGTCCTGTGTAAATCAATGGGTCTCTATGGAGTCTATGGGTCCCTGTGTAAATCAGCGGGTCTCTATGCGAGTCTATGGGTCTCTGTGTAAATCAATAGGTCTCTATGCGAGTCTATGGGTCCCTGTGTAAATCAATGGGTCTCTATGCGAGTCTATGGGTCTCTGTGTAAATCAATGGGTCTCTATGCGAGTCTATGGGTCCTGTGTAAATCAGTGGGTCTCTATGCGAGTCTATGGGTCTCTGTGTAAATCAATGGGTCTCTATGCGAGTCTATGGGTCTCTGTGTAAATCAGTGGTCTCTATGCGAGTCTATGGGTCCCTGTGTACATCAACGGGTCTCTATGTGAGTCTATGGGTCTCTGTGTAAATCAACGGGTCTCTATGTGAGTCTATGGGTCACTGTGTAAATCAATGGGTCTCTATGCGAGTCTATGGGTCCCTGTGTAAATCAATGGGTCTCTATGCGAGTCTATGGTCCCTGTGCAAATCAACGGGTCTCTATGCGAGTCTATGGGTCCCTGTGTAAATCAATGGGTTTCTATGCGAGTCAATGGGTCTCTGTGTAAATCAATGGGTCTCTATGCGAGTCTATGGGTCCCTGTGTAAATCAACGGGTCTCTATGCGAGTCTATGGGTCCCTGTGTAAATCAATGGGTTTCTATGCGAGTCAATGGGTCTCTGTGTAAATCAATGGGTCTCTATGCGAGTCTATGGGTCCTGTATAAATCAACGGGTCTCTATGCGAGTCTACGGGTCCCTGTTCTAAATCAATGGGTTTCTATGCGAGTCTATGGGTCCTGTGTAATCAATGGGTCTCTATGCGAGTCAATGGGTCCTGTGTAAATCAATGGGTCTCTATGCGAGTCTATGGGTCCCTGTGTAAATCAGTGGGTCTCTATGCGAGTCTATGGGTCCCTGTGTAAATCAGTGGGTCTCTATGCGAGTCTATGGGTCCTGTGTAAATCAGTGGGTCTCTATGCGAGTCTATGGGTCCTGTGTAAATCAGTGGGTTTCTATGCGAGTCTATGGGTCCTGTGTAAATAATGGGTCTCTATGCGAGTCTATGGGTCCTGTGTAAATCATGGGTCTCTATGCGAGTCTATGGGTCTGTGTAAATCAGTGGTTTCTATGCGAGTCTATGGTCCCTGTGTAAATCAATGGGTCTCTATGCGAGTATATGGGTCCTGTGTAAATCAGTGGGTCTCTATGCGAGTCTATGGGTCCCTGTGTAAATCAATGGGTCTCTATGCGAGTCTATGGTCCTGTGTAAATCAATGGGTCTCTATGCGAGTCTATGGGTCCTGTGTAAATCAGTGGGTTCTATGCGAGTCTATGGGTCCTGTGTAAATCAGGGTTCTATGCGAGTCTATGGGTCCTGTGTAAATCAATGGGTTCTATGCGAGTCTATGGGTCCCTGTGTAAATCAATGGGTCTCTATGCGAGTCTATGGGTCCATGTGTAAATCAGTGGGTTCTATGCGAGTCTATGGGTCCATGTGTAAATCAGTGGGTTCTATGCGAGTCTATGGGTCCTGTGTAAATCAGTGGGTCTCTATGCGAGTCTATGGGTCCCTGTGTAAATCAGTGGGTCTCTATGCGAGTCTATGGGTCCATGTGTAAATCAGTGGTTTCTATGCGAGTCTATGGGTCCTGTGTAAATAAATGGGTCTCTATGCGAGTCTATGGGTCTCTGTGTAAATCAGTGGGTCTCTATGCGAGTCTATGGGTCCATGTGTAAATCAGTGGTTCTATGCGAGTCTATGGGTCCCTGTGTAAATCAATGGGTCTCTATGCGAGTATATGGTCCCTGTGTAAATCAGTGGGTCTCTATGCGAGTCTATGGGTCCTGTGTAAATCAATGGGTCTCTATGCGAGTCTATGGGTCCCTGTGTAAATCAATGGGTCTCTATGCGAGTCTATGGGTCCATGTGTAAATCAGTGGGTTTCTATGCGAGTCTATGGGTCCATGTGTAAATCAGTGGGTTTCTATGCGAGTCTATGGGTCCTGTGTAAATCAATGGGTTCTATGCGAGTCTATGGGTCCCTGTGTAAATCAACGGGTCTCTATGCGAGTCTATGGGTCCCTGTGTAAATCAAAGGGTCTCTATGCGAGTCTATGGGTCCCTGTGTAAACAATGGTCTCTATGCGAGTCTATGGGTCCCTGTGTAAATCAATGAGTCTCTATGCGAGTCTATGGGTCCCTGTGTAAATCAATGGGTCTCTATGCGAGTATATGGGTCCCTGTGTAAATCAGTGGTCTCTATGCGAGTCTATGGGTCCCTGTGTAAATCAATGGGTCTCTATGCGAGTCTATGGGTCCCTATGTAAATCAATGGGTCTCTATGCGAGTCTATGGGTCCATGTGTAAATCAGTGGGTTCTATGCGAGTCTATGGGTCCATGTGTAAATCAGTGGGTTTCTATGCGAGTCTATGGGTCCCTGTGTAAATCAATGGGTTTCTATGCGAGTCTATGGGTCCCTGTGTAAATCAACGGTCTCTATGCGAGTCTATGGGTCCCTGTGTAAATCAAAGGGTCTCTATGCGAGTCTATGGGTCCCTGTGTAAATCAACGGGTCTCTAAGCGAGTCTATGGGTCCCTGTCTAAATCAATGGCTCTCTTTCTAGTCCATTTAAGCTTTCGTGNCTGCAATGGGATCATTAGATTTTTTCGGAGTCNCGTAGGTAAAAATTAAAAAAATATTCTATGTAATTGTATTTTTTATTTTTACCTACGTGACTTTACCGAAAAAAATCTAAGAGTATCAATGGCTCTCTGTGTGAGCCTATGGGTCCCTGTGTAAATCAACGGGCCGCTATGCTAGTCTATGGGTCCGTGTGTAAGTCTATGAGTCTCTTCGTGAGGCTGTGGGTGTGTATGCAAGCGTATCCAATCAAAACATGATTTGACGATGCTGCTGTGTTGGCAGCGGCGCAAAATGACAAACGCTCAACACATTCGATAAAACACTGGTTATGTAAGTCTGTTTAAACGTGATTTTACGTAAGCCTACGAGTTCCTACGTAAATTTATGAGTCACAGTTTATTTATCAGGTTATGTCGGTACAGTGTATGGGTAGTATGCGACGATGGTTGTTTATGTAAGCCTACGGTCTTTATGTAAGTCTATGCATCTGTATGTACAGTACGTCTATGTGAGCTAAGGCAATGGTCTGCGGGCCTATGGATCTGTGTGTATATACAGCAGCACTATGGGAATAGAGGTGGGACTTGTATTTTTGTAACTTATTTACGCGCCATCCGATTGGTGGGTCAATTGAATTGATAATCGATTTAGTAATGAAATCCAGTACTTAATCGGATATCCCAGCTCTACAGGGACTCCCCGACTTACAAACATTCGATTTACGAACTTTCAAAGATACGAACAAACCTGGTCCGTATGTCTAATTGCCTGTCCGGACCGAGAGTCGTAAGTTAACCACCGCGCAATAGATGGTGGTGGTGGTACATCTGCAGAACGTGAAGAACCAGTGGCATCTACATCTACAGAATATGAAGAACCAGTGGCATCTACATCTAAAGAACATGAAGAACCAGTGGCATCTACCTCTATAGAATATGATGAACCAATGGCATCTACATCTACAGAATATGAATAACCAGTGGCATCTACATCTAAAGAACATGAANAACCAGTGGCATCTACCTCTATAGAATATGATGAACCAATGGCATCTACATCTACAGAATATGAAGAACCAGTGGCATCTACATCTAAGAACATGAAGAACCAGTGGCATCTACCTCTATAGAATATGATGAACCAGTGGCATCTACATCTGCAGAATATGAAGAACCAGTGGCATCTACATCTGCAGTACATGAAGAACCAGTGGCATCTACATCTGCAGAATATGAAGAACCAGTGGCATCTACATCTGCAGAACATGAAGAACCAGTGGCATCTACATCTGCAGAACATGAAGAACCAGTGGCATCTACATCTGCAGAACATGAAGAACCAGTGGCATCTACATCTGCAGAATATGAAGAACCAGTGGCATCTACATCTGCAGAACATGAAGAACCAGTGGACTCATTGCAGCGTGGCACATCTGTGAAGAACAGTGGCATCTACATCTGCAGAACATGGAAGCAGTGGCATCTACATTACAGACATGAAGAAGCAGTGGCATCTACATCTACAGAATATGAAGAACCATGGCACACATCTGCAGAATATGAAGAACCACACATCAGAATATGAGAACCAGCATCTACATCTGCAGAATATAAGAACATGGCATCTACATCTGAGAACGTGAAGGAGCAGGGCATCACATCTACAGAACACGAATAACCCGTGACATATACGCCACAGCAGATTATACACATTCTAAACATTCACCGTGTGTACACGGTTACACATGTTTGGAACACAGGACACAGACTTTCGAACAAATCGACTTACGAACAGACCCTGACCTACTCGTTCGTAACATAGGAGCTCCTGTCTGGTTCTGAACGACACCACGTGCACTCACAGAGAGGTTAATTCATGTTGTCAGGAGGGTCCTGCAACGTTTTCGCAGTCGTGGGGCGAGGTTTGCCATGTTGAATAATTGAGTAATTTACGATTACATTTTCAGTATTGTTTGCTTATATTGTGGCGATGTGCTCACGGTTAATACGACCGCAGGTATTAACCAGGGGCCGCCGCTGTAGTTCGAACCGTGGAGTCTCTGCAAAACGACAAGGGCCACATCACCACCGCCCGTCGCACGCAGCGATGAGAAGATGCCTGAATGTTGAAACCCGGTCCAGAGTTTGGCTTTATTGCTGAAATTACGCACTCCCAGAAGGTTAATGGACGTGTTGTTTTTTAAAAACTATACATTAAAAAAAATTTGCTGGAGGGCTATAGCTATGGGAATCATACTTATCGTGTATATTTTCCACGACGAAATATATTTATTTTCGGAGATGATACAGTGAGCGTCGTGGTCCTCATTTCTGTGGCGGGGGCGAGATGGCTGGCGCCTTCAATAATTGAACAGGGTAATATGACACCGGCTTAACCAGTGTGTGTGTGTGCGTGCAACGTTCAGTGAGTGAGTGGGGGCCGTGCATGGATTATTCAGAGGGAGTGGTGTGTGGTAATGGGGTATAATGGAGGGCTAAAGGAACGAAGCTCACAACAACGAGCGGAGCGACCGGGGCGGTTAAAACGCGACAAATTTGGCACAGTCTGGAGCACAGGTGGGGCATCTGGCGGTCATCTCAAGTGAAGGTCAACCCGAAATACCTGGCTGGGTCTGTATCGCGTGACCTCCTGCCGGAGAGCCTTCCACACCGCACGTTGCTTCAAGGTGCACCTAGCCTGGCACAAGCGCCGTCATGACGTCGCCGTCAATAGCGGAAAGGCGGTTGTTGTTGTGTGTACGGGCGGCATAGGAGTGCATGTCCATGGATGTACGTCTGCGTATGGATATACTGTACTGCATTATTTTTGTACACGTGGGAGCGGTGGTGCAGCGGTTAGCGCGCTGCGCTCCGAACCCGGTGACCCCAGTTCGAATCCCGCTCACGGCCAACACCGGTGACGATTATCTGAACCTGTCCCGGACCTCCCCTAGGTCGACTCGGCCTCAAATGAGTCCCTGGTGCGATGTGTAAGCATTTCCGCAAGGGAGACAAAGACGGCCGGGCGTGATGCTGGCCACCCACCACCTCGTGTGCCGTTCCGGCCTTCATAGGTGCTCGCTCACAGCACTTGCCCCTACAGTCTGTTCAGGCTATATGGGGATCTTTTCTTTTTGTATTTAGGGAAATGCAAGGATGTTGCATGTCTGTGGCTGCCTCCGGGTGTTGTAACACCGCCTTAAAATTAATTAAGATTCAGTATGTCGCACAAATCGTAGCAACAAAAATAGTATTCGTACAGTAGTAATTTTCCAGCTGACGACCGATACAACTGGTGAATATATTAGCCGGTCCTGGGCCACGCCTAGGTCGACTCAGCCTTAAATTAAGACAAAGGCGGCCCCGGGGCGTGTGTGCTGGTCAACAGCCCACGCCACTCCCCTCGTGTGCCGTGCCGGCCTTCGTAAGTGTCCGCCAGCAGCACTTGCCCCAGCAGTCTATTGAGGCTACACGGGGATCTTTGGCTGTGTGTCTCTCTACGGGGAGTTGCCGGGTGCGGTCCCCGTGATTCAGCCGAGATCCCGTCTGAATGACGGCACAGAGAGAGAGANGGGGGGTCTGTGTGAGAGAGAGCGTCAGAGAGGGGTGGAGAGAGAGAGAGCATCAGAGAGAGGGTGGGGAGAGCGTGAGAGAGAGCGTGTAGAGCGTCNGAGAGAGAGAAGAGCGCACGGGAAGAAGAGAGAGTGGAGAGAGAGAGATCATCAGAGAGAGGGTGGGGAGAGCTGTGTGAGAGAGAGGAGAGAGTGGAGAGAGAGCGTGAGAGAGAGCGTGGAGAGCGTCAGAGAGAGAGAGCGCACGGAAGAAGAGAGAGCGTGAGAGTGGAGAGAGAGAGAGCTCAGAGAGAGGGTGGGAGAGCTGTGTGAGAGAGAGGAGAGAGTGGAGAGAGAGAGAGTGNAGAGTGAGAGAGAGAGTGGAGAGAGAGAGCGTGAGAGAGAGAGCGCATGGAAGAAGAGACAGCGGGAAGAAGAGAGAGCGTGAGAGAGATTGCAAAGAGAGCGTGAGAGAGAGCGTCAGATAGAGAGAGAGTGAAGAGAGCATCACAGAGAGAGCGAGAGAATCAGTCGGAGTGGACGTGCAGAAGAGAAGAGAAGATTTTGCGGAGAGAGACAGAAGCGAGAAGAGTGAGCGAGTGTGGATCAGCAGCAGCAGGAGGAGCAGGAGGAGGAGGTGCTGACTCAATCCCTGCAGCAGCCCAGGTCAGCATCACCCATCAATGCCCTCTCTCCATCTCTCTCTGGCCGCCTGTCAAACAAAACCATCATCCCACGTGTGTTTCAGTGTCTGTGCAAGGGACGCTGCGTCTATAAACACAAGGGCGGGTCTTGTGTTTATAGACATCGAGAGGTTTAGAGGTAACTTCCGAAACTGATGGTTGGGTTGAGGGTCTTGGAAGGGTCGTTTGACCATAC
This sequence comes from Lethenteron camtschaticum, assembly GCA_018977245.1. Taxonomy (NCBI): domain Eukaryota; kingdom Metazoa; phylum Chordata; class Hyperoartia; order Petromyzontiformes; family Petromyzontidae; genus Lethenteron; species Lethenteron camtschaticum. Next base: position 3,537,647 of record MU249615.1, read on the forward strand.
TTCACCCCGTAGGTCGGTGCTAAGTTGGACGAGAGCGAATCTGATTCAACGCTCGTTCGCTGATTGCTATCAGCGGCCGGCGAATTGAACTTGGGTTGGGGGGAGGGTGGTGGTGGTGGTGGTAGTGAGGTTGTGGTGGTGTTGTAGTGTTGTGGTGGTGGTGTTGTGGTGGTGGAGTTGTGGTGGTGGTAGTGAGGTTGTGGTGGTGTTGTAGTGTTGTGTGGTGGTGTTGTGTGGTGGTGTTGTGGTGGTGGTAGTGAGGTTGTGTGGTGGAGTGGTGGTTGAGTTGTCGTGGTGGTGGTGTTGTGGTGTGGTAGTGAGGTTGTGGTGGTGGTGGGTGGTGTTGTGGTTGTTGTGGTTGTGGTGTTGTGTTGTGGCGGAGTTGTGGTGGTGTTGTGGTGGTGGAGTTGTGGTGTGGTNGTGAGGTTGTGGTGGTGGTGGGTGGTGTTGTGGTTGTTGTGGTTGTGGTGTTGTTGTGTTGTGGTGGTGTTGTGGTGGTGTGTGGTTGTGTGGTGTGTGTGTGGTAGTGGTGTGGTGGTGTGTGTAGTGGTGTGGTGGTGGTNTGGTGGTAGTGTTGTGGTGGTGGTGTGGTAGTGTTGTGGTGGTGGTGTTGTGGTTGTTGTTGTTGTGGTTGTGTGGTGGTGGTGTTGTGGTTGTGGTGTTGTTGTGTTGTGGTGGAGTTGTGGTGGTGTTGTGGTGGTGGTCTTGTGGTGGTGGAGTTGTGTGTTGTGGTGGTGGTGAGGTTGTGGTGTTGTTGTGGTGGTGAGGTTGTTGTGGTGGTGGTGGGGTTAAACCGGCAGCGCGCTAACCGCTGCGCCACCGCTCACCGCCCCGGCATTTAAACTGCGACACTTTTTAACCGGCGCCGCAACGCGTCGATTCAGCCTCCACCTGTCACCCGCGACGTCCGAGTTCGAATCCAGGACCACCACGTTCGAGCTGATCAACTCCGCTGCACACCGGAGTGGTGAAGTATGGTCAAACGAACGCCACGATCGGAGGGGTGAAGGTCATTCATTCAGCGGTGGACTTTGTATCGTGCCAAATAAATAATAATAATGGTCTTGTTGTTGTTGTACACGTTATGTTTCGCATGGTAGATTATAGTAACTTACCGTGTCAAATATACGGGTGATTCCCGTATTTTTGTACAAGGAAATTGATTTTTCAGGTCCATACTGCGTACAGCCGTTTCAATGCGGGCAAAAAAAAGTCTATTTGTGTTTCTCTCCTTGTGATGGCACTTTGTAGGATGAAGTTGAGATTTATAAGGGCACGGGTGACCAGTGAGGTCTGAATTGGTCTGTAATAAGGGAGGCATGTGTGTGAGTGGGTCAGTGTGTGTGGGTTTGGTAAGTGTGTGGGTGAGTGAGAGTATCGGTGGGTGAGTGTGTGGGTGACTGTGTGGGTGAGTGTGTGGGTGACTGTGTGGGTGGGTNATTTCGTGGCTGAGTGTGTGGGTGAATGTGTGGTGGGTGAGTGTGTGGGTGTGTGTGGGTGAGTGGTGGCTGAGTGAGTGTGTGGGTAGAGTGTGTGAGTGTGTGGGTGAGTGGTGNGTGTGTGTGTGGGTGAGTGTGGGGTGGGTGAGTGTGTNGGTGAGTGTGNGAGTGTGTGGTGGTGAGTGTGTGGAGTTACTGTGTGAGTGAGTGGTGGTGAGTGAGTGTGTGGGTGAGTGTGTGTGAGTGTGTGGGTGGTGAACCCTGTGGTGAGTGTGTGGTGGGTGAGTGTGTGGGTGGGTGGTATGTGTGAGTGTGAGTGAGTGTGTGGGGAGTGTGTGGTGGGTGAGTGGTGGGGGCTGAGTGTGTGGGTGAGCTTGAGTGTGTGAGTGTGTGTGTGGGAGAGTGTGTGGCTGAGTGAGTGGCTGAGTGTGTGGGTGAGTGATGGTGAGTGTGTGGTTGCTGAANAGTGTGAGTGAGTGTGTGGAGTTTGGTGAGTGTGTGGGTGGTGAGTGGTGAGTGTGTGGTGGGTGAGTGTGTGGCTGAGTGTGGGGTGAGTGTGTGGGTGGTGAGTGTGTGGGTGATGTGTGAGTGAGTGTGTGTGGGTGAGTGTGTGGCTGAGTGAGTGGCTGAGTGTGTGGGTGAGTGACTTGGCTGAGTGTGTGAGTAGTGAGTGTGGGTGTGTGAGTGAGTGGTGGGTGAGTGTGTGTGTGGTGAGTTGGGTGAGTGTGTGNGTGAGTGTGTGTGTGGGTGAGTGTGTGGCTGAGTGAGTGGCTGAGTGTGTGGGTGAGTGAGTGGGTGAGTGANTGGCTTGTGGTGGGTGGTGTGTGGTTGTCTAGCTGTCAACCCACGTTTATTATTCTTTCCGAAACTTAAGAAGTAGTCATCGGTTTCAATGCGGGCAAACAACATATTATGTTTTGTCTTGGTTTGGTTTCTCCCTTGTGAGCACTTTGAGGATGAACGTGAGATTTATGAAGGGGACACAGCAATGGTCTGATGCGTCTGTAATAAGAGGATTGACGGGGACTGTGTGTTAGTACTAAGGGTAGTCTCAATAGTAACGGGAGTCTAAATACGGTACAATTATACGGGATTGCCTCGTGTTGTTAGAGAACCCAGCCCTAGGTCTANTCGGCCTTAATAGACAGTGCGCACAAAGCGCATTTATTCCGCACTTATGACTGTACGCAGCAAGCTTGTGTACTGTACACGTAGCGACAACACAAAGACAAAGATCCCCCGTGTAGCTTTAACATACTGTAGGGGCAAGTGCTGTTAGCGAGCACCTATGAAGCACAGCACACGAGGGCGTGGGTGGACAGCACCACGCCCGGCCGCCTTTGTCTCCCAGTGGCGATGTTTGCACATCGCACCAGGTACTCGTTTGAGGCCGAGTCGACCTAGGGAGGCCCAGGACAGGTTCAGATAATCGTCACCGGTGGTGGCCGTGAGCGGGAATCGAACTCGGGTCGCCGGGTTCGTAGCGCAGCGCTAACCGCTGCACCACCGCTCCCACGTGTACAAAAAAATGCAGTATGTACATCCATACGCAGACGTACATCCAAAGACATGCACTCCTATGCCGCCCGTACACACAACAACAACAACCGCCTTTCCGCTACTAATTGACGGCTACGTCATCACGGCAGCTTGTGCCAGGCTAGGTGCACCTTGAGGTCACGTGCGGTGTGGAAGTCTCTCCGGCAGGAGGTCACGCGATACAGACCCAGCCAGGTATTTCGGGTTGACCTTCACCTGAGATGACCGCCAGATGCCCCACCTGTGCTCCAGACTGTGCCAAATTTGTCGCGTTTTAACCGCCCCGGTCGCTCCGCTCGTTGTTGTGAGCTTCGTTCCTTTAGCCCTCCATTATACCACACATCCGCTAACCGCTACACCACCGCTCCCCGCGTTAATACACAAAACACACACAGACACAGAGATAGCGTTACCTACAAGGGCATCGGGCGATCAATAACAAACGCGCGGCTGCCTTTGTCTCCCCAATGCTGTTGTTTACTACACACCGCGCCGAGGTACCGTACTCGTTTGAGGCTGAGTCGACCTAGAGGGGGTGGGGTGGGTGCCCAGGACCGGGAGTATACGCACACACGCACACTTCCCCAATGCTGCCTTATGGTGTAAATTCACGCTAGCTACGGTCACAATGTCTTTGCCAATCCTCACCTGCCCCTGCCCCCCAAGGGAGATGGGAGCCATGCTGCAAGCCCTGTGCGTCGTCATCACTCTCGCACTCTTCGCCGGAGCCTCCGTCTCCCAGGATGCCAGTTTGACTCCCAGCCCAGGTGAGAGGCAGCCTGGCTTGCCGAATAAAAACCCTGGACAATGCCCCACCACCCCCCTGGATCTCGGTAGACCTTGCGCTTGGATAACACTGGTCAACAAATTTTTTTTTGTGGCCTGGACTTTTGCAGCTGTTTTAGACTAATTTCAGGGTGCTATCGGCATACCCCATTTTCATTGATTTTACCAAAAGTTAACTCTGTCGCTTATGATTGCAAGTTGTTGCGAGTCAGTGACTGCTTTAGTGTTAAAATATGGTGCTGTATTTTTAGGATAGTGTGTTCATAATATCATTTGATGTAGATATGCACATTTATTTAATATTTTCTTCTTTTTATTGAAAATGCAATATTTGATATCTCAAAAACCTGATGAGATTTGGAATCAGCACCCCAAAATTACCTTAAAACCGTTGGAATACCTCATGCCAGAAAAAGTGTGTTGACCAGTGTAATCGCTCGTGTGGTTGTTTGCAGCCCGGGTTGCCGGGGTTGCGAGGCGGGTCAGGGCAAGGCCGTAATTATATTGGGGGGGGGGGCACACCCCCCCAATATTCAAATATGCTCAAATGTCCCCCCAATATATTGCTATAAAANTATAATTGCTATGCTTTGTAAATAAAACAACAATTGCTAAACCTTGGCCACAATATCTGGACTTGTCTTCATATAAATCAATGCATAGATTTCTGTTCATATGATTGTGGTTATGGTTGTACTTCATTAATCCTAATCTCTGCCATTACATAAATGAAACAAGAAATGGTNAAAAAAAAACAGACAATGTAATACAATACACTATCGACATTATTGTAAAATCCATCCCATGTGTTAGTGAATTTTTTAATATTTTATTTTCAAATTTAGATATTTTTCTGGTTGGGACCCCAGACACCCTGGAAGATTTGTCCCCCCAATGTTGACTCCATGGCTACGCCTTGGGTCAGGAGATCATNGGTTGTTGTGTCGTCTGGTGGAGCTTTGAGTAGTATCCCTCCCCACCCACCTCTGACCTCCCCCCCCCATTTTGTGTGGCGAGGTTTTCTCGCACGCTCGTTTGTAAATCGGCCAAACATCCTCATGTAGCAGGACCCTCTCCATAAATATTCTTGAGACTCAAACCATGGCTTTCCGGGGTCGAAGGTTTGGCAAATGTGAGTGGCAATGAAAAGATCGCCCCCCTTGTCTGAACGGCCTCCAGCAATTCCACGTTGCCACGGCGTAAGAGCCACAAGCACATCCACAGCGTAACCGTTTTGCCAACGCGTCCAGATTTTTTCCGTGGGGGCGAGTCTCTTGTGGCAAGACACCTGTTCATATTATAGGACGGTATACTCAAGTGACCGTGGTGTGCCAGTGGAGTTGGTGTGCAAGTGGAGTTGGTGTGCAAGTGGAGTTGGTGTGCAAGTGGAGTTGGTGTGCCAGTGGAGTTGGTGTGCAAGTGGAGTTGGTGTGCAAGCGGAGTTGGTGTGCAAGTGGAGTTGGTGTGCAAGTGGAGTTGGTGTGCAAGTGGAGTTGGTGTGCAAGTGGAGTTGGTGTGCAAGTGGAGTTGGTGTGCAAGTGGAGTTGGTGTGCAAGTGGAGTTGGTGTGCAAGTGGAGTTGGTGTGCAAGTGGAGTTGGTGTGCAGTGGAGTTGGTGTGCAAGTGGAGTTGGTGTGCAAGTGGAGTTGGTGTGCAAGTGGAGTTGGTGTGCAAGTGGAGTTGGTGTGCCAGTGGAGTTGGTGTGCAACCCAGTGGAGCTGCCGTTAACCGGCTCTCTTCGTCCCGGCCTCGTGGTGATTTCGCGGCCGCGACGTGCTCTCTCGGGTCGTACTGCGCGCTGTTCATCGGCACGACGCCCGACGTTTCGCCCTGGGACCTTCTTGGGGAAACCGACTTGATCGAGCCGCCTTGTTCCCCCCGGTCACCACGCCGCGCTGCTGCCAGCCGCCCCGTCTCTGCCGACACGTTTTTATCCCCCCTTTTCTCTTCGCAGCGCCGTCCGCCGCCGTCGTCGCGACCTCCGACCTCATCCTGGGGAAGAACTCGTCGCTCGCGCTGCTCGAGTGCCGCCTCGTGCCGTCGGGCGACGAGGTGGTGGCTCGCTCGTGGCTCCACAATGGCTCGAAGATCCACGGCGACTGGGTGCCGAGCAACTACATGAACCACACGTGAGTCACGGCCGCACCATCGAGGTTGTTCTTTAGCTCGCCGCGCTGACGTGCCGTCCGTCCGGTTGTGCCGTCGGGGTTGAGCCGCTGTGCGTCTGCCCAGCGGGATGCCCCACCGGAGGACGGCCGACACGTGGGTTCGATCCCAGAAGCTCGGCGGTGACGTCTCGCTGCTAGTGAGAAGCCGTTGCTGGGCTGCGTCGATTCACCCTCCACACCTCCCAGTCATGGAAATTGATAATGGGGAGCCCTAGTCGTACCGCGCGATGTCCGACGTTGCACTTCCCGTGCTGAGAGCTTCTGCAGCGGAGCGTGCGGAACAGCGTGTGCAGTGCAACCCAAAAACACACGGGAGAGATCGCAACAAAGAGCAGCACTATTGAAGGTGTGAATACGTTTCTGGTATGATAATTGTTTTTTTACCCTTTTATCTGGCAACAAAACTGACACCTTTTTTACAAGGAGTCATGTTTGCATAGACCACAATACCTGCAGTCATAATCAAACNAAAAACATAACTCTGATAATGTATGCACTGTCCTTGAAGTTGATTGGTCCACACCCGAGACAGCTTTCCTTAGAGCCTAGTCTCACATGGTGTTGGACCAGATGACGCCAAAAGGCGCACAACTCAAAGACAATGCACCATCAGAGTATGAGAGCTCGGGTAAGCATTTACACCATTGGAACCTCATTTGCCAGTAAAAGAAGGGTAAAAAACCAATTATCATATTTTTTACTGGCAAATGAGGTTCCAATGACGTTTCTGGTAGTCGATACGTGTTAATACGTTTCTTGCATTGAGCAAGGTTATTTTTGTTGTAAGAGACGACGATGATGATGATGGGAGGAGGAGGATGGAATTACAAAGTGGAGGAGTGAGAGGGAATAATCTGAAAAATAAGTGAGGTGACCTGTAGTGTGGTGATTGTGTGGGTGAATGCGTGGGTGAGTGGGTGTGGTAAAGTGCACATAGCCTGGCACAAGCGCCATGGTGAAAGTCACCGCCACTTCGTGGCGAATGGCGGTTGCTGAGTGGGTGAGTGAGAGCGATTGGTTAGAGAGTGAGTGTGTTGTGCGGTGGTTGAACACAGTGTGGATTAGAGGCCGACCGAAACTAAATTTCTGGTTTCGGCCGAAAGTAAAAAATTGACTTTCGGCCGAAACCGAAAGTTTAACTACACTTGCGACCGAGACCGAAACAGAAAGGTATATAACCGAAGTTACCGAACACAAGATTCAGAAATATGTTACGATGCAATGCTACTTTAATTAAAATAAATCTAGAACTAATTATTCAGAGCCTGCAGTAAGATTGCTAAATATCAAATCTTTAGGTGTTACTTACTTAGTAATTATATCCAAACTAACGAATGTTGTAGTTAAGAAACAACAGTTTTTCCGCATTCAGCCAGACATTCTGTTGACCGGTCGTATATACATTAGCAGACCATGGCTGCGGCTGTAACCTCGCTCCCAAGCTGCTGCTGCTGACGTGTGTGTGTTTGCAGCCTATCGCATAGGATTGCTAGCGCCGACTGACCGGCCGATAGGCAGAGTGATAGACGTAGCACTAGCGTTACATTCTACAAATAGATCTTGGTTGACGAATGACGACCGAAAGTCAATATCAGTTTCGGCCGAAACCGAAAGTAAATAATTGACTTTCGGCCGAAACCGAAAGTATGCCGGAAAAGGCCATTTGCCAACTTTCGGCGCCGAAACCGAAACCGAATTTCGGTCAGCATCTAGCGTGGATGAGACGCAACAGTCGGTCTGCAAAACCGATGCCTCTGCATGGATTGACGAATCGGAGCGGTAGTAGGGTAGTAACGACAGAGAGTGTTGAAGAGGCGACTGCCGCTGGAGCAATGAGTTCGGCTCGGACGCACTCGGGTTTTAAGAAGCCACGGTTTGCACGCAGCGAGAGTACACGAGACTGGTGGTGGAGTCGCAGCCAAAGGGGCGGAACACGCCCCAGAAGGCCCAACAACCATCTACGGAACGGTCTCGCTTGAACGAGCGCGAGGGCTTGGGAAGGCCTTCATCCAGCAGTGGACAGACTGCGGCGTGTGCTGGCGATGACGCCAACGATGACAAGCACGTGTGTTGACCCGCGACGTTGCCCTTGGCTGAGCTCTCCTTGTCGCGCCACGACGCCGGTCTGCTGACTTGGCACCGTTTTGTCAACACAGTTTGCCCATATTTTGGCAACCGCCGTTAATTGCTGCCAAGCCAAAACTAACTCATCCGGTTTTTCACATTGCTTACATTTTTTATTTTCACCCAATGTTCTACAAGAGACGAGGAGTCATCACCCCAACCCCCCCCTACCCCCTCCAAACAACACGACCTTTGCAGAAGACCGCGTTGCAAAGTCTACGGTAGGCCTCAGCAGGGTAAGGTAATTTACCCTTAAATTTCGATTTAAAGCTTTCGTGACTGCAGGATTCATCTTCTTGGTTCTTTCGGTAAAGTCATGTAGAAGGAAGTAATTTACCCTTTTTAGGTAAAGGTTGAAAGGTAAAGGTGTCGACATGCAAGGTAAAGGGTCGGGTAAAGGTAGCGTGGAAGAATTACCCGGTAAACACCTTGTGTTTACCGTAAACACCTTGTTTCCGCTCGCTAAAGCTCCGTGGCGCAGTCCGTGGCCTCCATTTAAAATTGGAATCATCGAGAGTATTCTACATGAATAAAGCGCTCTACCTAGCATTTACCTGTTACAAACCTTCTTCGTGTGTAGTACCCAGTAATTACCCTGTCATCGGGCAATGTGTATGGGGTAAGGTACAAGGTAGGGTAAAGGTAGGCTCGTTGCTTTTGACCTTTTACCTTACTTGCTAAATGGTAAAAGTAGGGTAGAGTGATTGTATTGTGGTAAGGTAAAGGTAGGCTCGTCGTTTTTACCTTTTACCTTGCCTTGCCGAGGCCTAGTCTGCGGGTACGAACCGCACGGGGCAAGCCGCGGCATGAGTAACCAATCGCAGGCCCGCGCCAATTGCCTCTCGCGGAATGAAAGGGTTCTCACTGAGCTACAATTACACTCGTCGTTGTAATCTCCGCAGCCCGTTCGTCGCGATGATGATCGGCGTCGTAACGTCGCCTCGTCCAAAGGGTAGAAGGAAGTCCGGCTCGACGAATACCCTCGAACTTTGTGGCTGCGTCTCGTCGTCGTCATCGTCGTCGCCCGTAACTTGCCACAACTGGGCCTCCACAACAGAGGTCGCAAACGGGTTTTGATTCCTTACCCGTACCCGTACCCGGCCGCACCAGGGTCGCAATGGTACCCGTACCCGTACCCGGCCGAGTACGGTACCCGTTCCCTACCCGTACCCGTACCCTACCCGAAGTGAGTGACAAACGGTTACTCACCAGTGACTCACGGCCTACCCGTACCCGGCCGCACCAGGGTCACAAACGGGTACCCGTACCCGTACCGTACGGGTAGCCGGGTATCGGGTAGGGTATGGGTATCGGGTACCCGGTTGCGACCTCTGGGGAGCGGCCGTCTTGTTTTCGGTCGTAGCTGCGGGCCGGCGCTTAACCTGCCTCCNGCAGCCTGGAACGCACCTCTGGTCAAAGGAGCGGTNACGGATTCNGTACGGTGTCATCGAATTTCGGCGCACCGTTGGTGCTTCCCAACATTATCCGGGGTCCGCCGATCCGGTGACAAAATCGCTCGAAAGGCGGTAAACAGTCTGGAGATCGGCACNACTGTGTGTGCGTTACAAAAAAAGTAGCTTTGCTTGATTTCAGTGTTAAATAATAATACAGTGCATTATACACTACATACAACTTAAACAATGAAAATACTGCACGTTTATACATCGCCCCATGCAGTCTTCGAGGTTAGAGTGGTAAGTATGGTACAGTAAATACAGTAACTTTTTAAAGTAGGATATGTATTTTTGTCTATTTGTTTATTCATGCCAATGTCATCTAGTAAACTAATTTAAAACACAACACCTAAAAACATTACGCCATACAAGAATGTGCNAAAAATAAGCTACTTTAAATAATGATGATGTGATTATCCACCGTTTTTGAAAATCTCTCCGAAGCCGCCGGATAATTGGCGATCTCCTGCATTACGTGCGTAATCAGCCACCCCCTTTCGTGTGCCGTGCCGGCCTCATAGGGTAGCTCGCCGACATAACTTGCCCCAACAGTCTGTTAAGTCTACACGGGCGATCTTCGCATAGAAATCAAACTGATGACCCTGCGTTGCAAGCGCACGCTCACAATCGTCCCCAATGCGAGCACTGGCGGGTGACACTTGAAACACGATGGGGCAGAGTTTTTTAAACCCCGCCCCCATCCGCACCGCCTCTGTCCTCCGAGCGGCTTAAATGGGGACGCCAAAGTCGATCGGCAAGTCGCGTGCGGTGGGTAAAATGTGGTACTCTCACTCCAACATGCCAGCGTGGAAGAGTAGGCCAAATTACCCTCCGCTAGAGGCGCCTCTCGCTCTCCAGAGCTCCTCTCATCGAGGCCCTTCCAGTGGCCCCGTTAACTTTTGCAACAAAGCCAAAGGTACCCCCCCCGCGTAGGCGTCGGGCAAGTCGCTCGCCCTGCCGCGGCGCTGACTGCCCCCTCCCCGCGTTGCTCTGCTCGCAGCCGCCCCCCAGTTCGACGCGGTGTCGTCGGGGGCAAGAAGGAGCACAAGAAGGACCACAAGAAGGACCACAAGAAGGAGCGCAAGCTGTCGGCGTACATCGGCCACAAGGCCGTGATCAGTTGCCACCTGGCCTTCCAAGGCTTCCCGCCCCCCTGGACATGGTTCAAGCTGTCTGCGGACAAGAAGACGCTCACGGTGAGTGGACGTGCGAGCGAGCGAGGACAAGGTCGGGCACCTGGCCTCAGAGGTCGCAACCGGGTACCCGATACCCGTACCCTACCGATACCCGGCTACCCGTACCCGGCCGGGTACGGGTACCCGTTTGCGACCCTGGTGCGGCCGGGTACGGGTAGGCTGTGAGTCACTGGTGAGTAACCGTTTGTCACTCATTTCCCAACGTCTGTCTCTTCTCACAATTCAAGTCCCTAGAATCAACCCACCCGCGCCTGCAACATGGCTTCATCCCAGAGGTCGCAATCGGGTACCGTACCTACCCGATACCCGGCCGGGTACGGGTAGCCGGGTATCGGGTAGGGTACGGGTACCGTTTTCGACCCTGGTGCGGCCGGGTACGGGTACGGGTCAAGAATCAAAACCCGTTTGCGACCTCTGCCTGGCCTGCCTTTCCCAGAATCCCCTCCTACCGCCCCCCCCGAACTCTTGGTGAGTGAGGCAGCTTGCTGCTCCAGCTGCCCGCCCGGCAAATCTGTCGGTTTAGTTATAATAATTATATGATGATGATAGTGATAATTATAATATATCCCACTTAGTGGATTTGCATGTGGGTCTCCCCTTCTCTGGCACTGTGAGATATTCATCTTCTTTCCATGATGTGTCCCAGGGGTTTGAACCTCGGAGGCGGTAACCCTACGCACAGGGTGCGTGGGTGAAGTCTTTAACACCGAGATACTATAAGGTGGGTGGGTTATTGGTGGGTGGATGGGTGGGTAGGTCGGTGGATGGGTTTTGGATGAGTGGTAGGTGGGTCAGTGGGGGTGGGTGGGTGAGATTTCGATGGCTGGTAGGTAGGTGGGTGTGTCAGTGGGTGGGTGGTTTTGGTGGGTGGGTGCCGGAGGTCTTTGACATCATCATGAAGGTGATCATGACGTTTACCGTGATCCTGGTGATGACTATCATGATGATGCTGATAATGATGATGCTCATGATAATGCTGATGCTGCTGCTGCTGCTGACGATCAACGATGCTGCTGATCACGATCACGACGACGCCCATGGTGATGTTGCCGATGACTGTAACGACGACGTTGCTGACGCCCATTTTGCCCGGTGACCTTCGCGGCGCGCGCAGCCGCTGGGCGACGCGGAGAGCGAGAGCGGCGCGAAGACGCAGCACGTGATCGCCGCGGTCTCGCGCGAGGACGAGGGCGAATACCTGTGCGTCGCCAGCAACGACGCCGGCTCCAGCAACGACACCGTCACCTTCAAAGTACGACGTGGGGGAGCCGTGCGCAATTCTCAATGCCGCCGACGCCGACGCCCTTGAACGTAGCGCCGCAGCCGGGTCGGTGGGCCCACCAAACCAAGGCTCTCCCCACGCTTGACCAGCCGGATGATTGGCAAACGTGACACGCAGAAAGACAAGATCCCCCCTCATAGCATTAACAGAATGTTGGGGCAAGCGCTGTTGGCGAGCACCTAATGAAGCCCGGCATGGCACGCGAAGGGGTGGGCGGCCAGCAGCATGCCCAGCCGCCTTTGTCTCCCCAGTGGCAATGTTTACACGCCGCACCGGGTACTCATTTGAGGTCGAGTTGTAGGTGCGTACGTTGAACTTCTTTCGCACCGTACGTAGCCAACCGTGCTAATTGGAGGTGCGGGGAAGGACAACAAACTAAACACAAAAAGCAGTCGACCTAGGGTGGCCCACGACCGATTCGGACAATTGTCACTGGGTGTTGGCCGCGAGCGGAATCAAACTCGGCTCGCCGGGTTTGTAGCGCAGCGCGCGGACCACTGCAACTACCGCTCCCCACAACTCCCACAAATGCACACGTACACGCACACACGCACTCGTACACGCACACACACACACGTACACGCACACACGCACTCGTACACGCACACACACACACGTACACGCACACACGCACACACACACACGCACACACACACACGTACACACACACACGTACACGCACACACGCACACACACGTACACGCACACGTACACGTACACGCACACACACACACACGTACACGCACACACACACACGTACACACACACACGTACACACACACACACACACACGTACACGCACACACGCACACACACGTACACGCACACACACGTACACGCACACACACACACGTACACGCACACACACGTACACGNACACACACACACGTACACGCACACACGCACACACATACACGCACACACACACACGTACACACCACACGTACACGCACACACGCACACACACGCGNACACACACACGTACACGCACACACACACACGTACACGCACACACACGTACACGCACACACACACGTACACGCACACACACGTACACGCACACACACACACGTACACGCACACACGCACACACACGTACACGCACGCACACACACGTACACGCACACACACACGTACACGCACACACACGTACACGCACACACACACACGTACACACACACGCACACACGTACAAAGACAACAAAGACAAACATCCCCCGTGCAGCCTTAACAGACTGTTGGGGCAAGTGCTGTTGGCGAGCACCTACGAAGGCCGGAACGGCACGCGAGGGGTGGGCGGCCAGCACCACGCCCAGCCGCCTTTGTCTCCCAGTGGCGATGTTTTTTGCGCACCACAACAGGCACTCATTTGAGGCTGATCCGACCTTGGAGAGGCCCATGTACACACACACACGCGCGCGCGGGATTGCTATCTTTGAATGAAACCGGCGTTCTCTGCACCACGCGCGCTCACGACGGCGGCGTCGATGACGAGGACTCCTCTCCTGACGGCCGCTCGCCTCGCCGTGCCCGGGTTCGCCCCCCCCTCCCCCCCCCAGGTTCACGACCTACGTGACGCGGTGTGGCCCTTCCTGGGCATCGCCGCCGAGGTGGTCGTTCTCATCGTCATCATCTTCGCCTGCGAGAAGATGGGGCGCAAGAAAGCGACGGCCACCCCTGTCGGTACGCGGCGCGACCCGCCTCTGCTACTCCGCTGCTGGATGACCGTCGATTTCCCCCCCCGTGTTGGTCGGGGCGTGTGTTTGCCGAAAGCGGGAACCGTAGAAGTAGAGTACAGCGAGGGATGTTTTTGCCACGCTGCCCGCGACACGTGTTTGTACATCGGTGATTTAGTTTGACCATGCTTCACCGTTCTGGTCTACCCATTCATATGATTAATTTATGTTTTGTTTCAATTTAAAGCTTTCGTGACTGCAGGGATTCATCTTCTTGGTTCTTTCGGTAAAGTCACGTAGAAGGGAAGTAATAAAATAATAAAAATAAAACATAATAAAATAAAATAATTCTCACGACGTTTCGGCTACAACGCAAGCAGCCGTCAAGAAGATTATGTTTTGTTCTTCACCACGGCGCCTGTGCCAGGCTAAGTGCACTTTGAGGCCACGTGAAGTGTCGAGCGCCCGCTGGCAGGAGGTCACGGGACAGACCCAGGTGCCACGGGTCGACTGACCGAGATGATTGGCTGATGCACCACCTGTGCCCCTACTGTGCCAACTTGCTGTGCTTTAGCTGCCTGGCGCTCCGCTCGTTGTTGTGAGCGTCGCTCCTCTGCCTCCAGCTGCCCAGCAGCGTCCTTCACGAGCCTCCTCCCTATACGGCCTTGGGGAGAGAGGCATCCATTCAGGAGTAGAGCAATGGAGAGCTGTACATGCATTGTTACCTGTTAATATGACTTGTTGTTTGTATTTGATGCTGTACTCGACGTATTTGTCTACTAAACGGAACGCGTGTTTCTTGTTTCTCCGGTTCTTGCAGAGGATGACGGAACTATGGCACTGTAAGTCCGCGTGCGTGCGCACACACACACTCACACACAAAGAAACCAAAGGTGCCCCGTGTAGCCTACACATACCATCAGGGCAAGTGCTGTCGGCGAGCAGCTATGAAGGCTGGCACGACGCCGAAGAGGGTGGTGTGGTCATAGCACCACGCCGGCCGCCTTTGTCTCCCCCCCCCCCCCAGTGCTGATAATGTCGCGTACCTCGCACACCTATGCTGTGTTCACGTAACAACAACAACAAACAAACAAGCAAACGTCAACTCGTAACACTGCGCCGCCGCCGCACGGCGTCCGCTCAATTGCCCTCGAAGAGAGGGAGAGGGACGGCTGAGGGGTGCGAGGGGGTGACGGGGACGAGTGGTAAGGCAGCGGTAGCAGCGGGGCGGTGAGCCGGCGCCAAACATTGCCCAAGCTCTGTGGTTCCCGACATATGGCGATGTTTTCGGCCAAATCAATGACGAGGATTTTACGTAGCGTTTTTTTGTCGAAGGCGCTTTACAAGAATTGCAAAGTGTCCGCTGTTATTGGTCGATGGGAAAAGTGAGTGTTGGGGTGGGGAAGGGATGGCAATGGAGGGTGGTGGTAGGGAAAGAGAGAGGGGGTGAAGTTAGGAAGAGGAAGGATGATATTGGTAGGAATCTCTTCTGGTTCCACCTGCCCACAGGGGATTATTGTGTCCGTCCGTCGTGCATCCAAAAATGGGAGGGGTGGGGCTGGGTGAGAGGGGAGGTGGGGAGGGGCTGGGTGGGAGGGTGGGCTGGGTGGGGAGGGTCTGGTCACCCCGTGGTGCCCTTATAAAACTCAACGTTTAACCTACTCACGCCGGCTTGTGCCCGCCCTCACAGTCGGGCATATTTGCGGAACACACCACGCGCCGTTGACCCTGGCCATTGACCGAGCAACCCAACGTTCCTACCAGCTCCCTCCGCAGGACAATGTGTTGAAGGGTGATGATAGGGAGAGGGAGGGCTGGCGAGGTTAGGAAGGGGGGGGGGTTGGTTAAGGTTTGAAGGATGCGGGCAGGAAGTGGTAGAAGGGACACGCTATTGAAAAAAGATTATTCTCAAGGGAGGAACAAAAACGAACGATTGAAGTTGGCTGTGTTGACGTGGAGTCGGGAGTTTATTCCAACGGAGGGAGCGGAAACGTGACTGAGTACAGAGAGGGAGGGAGGGGGGGCATAGTGAGGAACAATGGAGATTGTGAACGCAGGGGCCGAGATGAGAAGCGGAGCACCCTGGGAAAGACTACTGGAGGAATCCGATGAGCTGAGAAGCTCGTGTTCACGGATGTCCAGCAGGGGCACGGGGTAAGAGCGTTTCAACAACAAACGGTAGAAAAACACGATAGGAATGCAAAGTACTAGAAAGGTAAAAAATCACCCAAACACACACAAACATTAAACCATCCCCGTCCTACCAGGCAAAGCTCAGTGAGGTATCAACTTGTTTTTCAGAAGCCACAAATGATAGCTCAACAAAGTGGCCCATCATTTGGACAGTTATAGCACCAAAATAATCTAAATAACTAAACGCGTGTTTCTAAATGTGGAGGGAAAACCCGGAGGTATAAAATCCACGCGAACACGGAGAGAGAGAGACACGCAAACTCCAAATATACAACAGGCGTCAGGGTTTGGATCGAACCCACGACCTCCTGCATACCAGGCGAGGGAGATCGATGGCATCCACACTCTGCGGTAATGCCTTCTCCCGCCGAGCCAGAGTACGGTCCTACTCGACACCCGCTTGATCCGCCAACCCTCGCTACCTCCGTAGTGCTGGGTTTGCAGGCCACGTGCCCAGGCACAACCACCACACCGCCACCCGGGCTAAGTATCGATGTGTCACCGTGCCGCTCGTTTTGTCTGTCACGGTAACAGGAAGGGCGCAGAGAGAATAGCCATGCCGGCAAGGAGGCCGTCAGGCAGAGGAACAGCAAGTAGACCGCCGTGCCTGACCGCACTCCGCACGACTGGAGGTAAGCTGGGGAGTGGAGCGCCAGGCGTGCAGTGACTCGCTTGCCGGTGATGTGCGATGGCTTACCACGAATCAGGATTTGAGGTTCAGTTTGGTGTGGCTCAGAGGTGGTGAGGCCCAAGGGGCACGTGGCTTTGCTGATGAATTTTACTCGGACCGCCTTGCGTGCCGCGTATCCCACGTGTTGGGCGTTGGCGTTGAATTTTATTTTTACAGCTTTCATTTAACTCACTGTCTGTTGTCGTCGTTGTTGTCATTGTATCCTCAAATCTTGTAACTCAATTTTAACCCACTTCCCAATATGGTATCGACTTGGTATACTTATGTCATACTGATGACAATACTATATTCCATCATAAAAAAAATATATTTTTAAACATTTTTTTATGTTATGTTTCGGCTTGGGTCTAATTGTCCACGTCAACTGACGTTGGCTGTAATTGGCCACGGTCCCTCACGTTGTGGCAAGCTTCGGGGCACTTCCTGGAGTCGTGGAGTTCTTCCCATTACTAGGACATTTCATAAAAGCGTGTTTTTAAAAAAGTTTTTTCAAAAATATTACTTATTTGTAAAGCACTCAGAACCCTGATTGTTGTGAGGGCTGCTATGCAAATTACATTGTCTGCATCCCATTAATTTTGTTACTTGTCCTCTCCACAGCGACGATCGTGGCTATTTGTGTCGTGCATTGCAGAGTTTTGCGCTGAACCAGGACCCATATCTAACAGAGAGCGAGTCCTTTGCCCTGTAAACATCTGGCAGGTCACCAGCATTAGTTCAAGCGAGCCTCACTCTGCTGCTGTTGAGATGCTGGATGTTGATGCCGGTCGAGAGTTTGCTTCTGTTAACCAAAAAAACAGAAATCACCGCCAGAAGGCCGCGTGCCGATGGATGTCTAAAAAACTACTTTTATATATTTTTCGTACACGCAGGGCCCAGATGTGGGCAAGGAGGCGTGCTGTACGCTTATTTATTTTACGACTTCAACAGGGCCGATAGACCATACTTCACCACGCTGACCAGGACGGGTCGGTGAAGGGTGGGCGCGCCAGGGCTCGGTTCACAACATCGCTCGCCTCCCCGATGTTGGCCGTGGTTCGGAATGAATTCTTTTCGAGCCGCCGTGCTCCTATGCGCTGCGCTAACCGCGGCGCGCCGCTCCGCCCCGTTCTTCCTGCGATGGACCCCATGTGGAGCTGGCGCGATGGGGCGGCGGCGGCGGCGCGACGCCCAGTGGAGACGGAGACGGCAGATTTGTTTTTCGAGTTGGGGAAAGAATTTAACGGCGCGGCGCCCCAGAGAGACGGGGATTTGTTTAAAAGATCTAATAACAATGGTAACAGCAGCCGTGCGCACTCTGATCCCCCGCCGCCACTGCTGCTGCCGCTGCAGAGTTTCACTCGGGCCTTTAAATGCAGACTTTGCCCACGGTGTACCGGCCAGCACCACGGACTTGCGATCAAGAGGTCGCCGGTTCGATTCCATCTCCCGGGGCGGCGGTTGAACACGAGGCTTATCTTTAAATCCACCCCCCTCCACCTCTCCTCCGCCTCTGTCCACCCGGCGGTGCGAATGGGTCCGCGACAGCGAGCCAAGCGGCAGGCCGCGGCGGCGGGGTTAAAGCGTGGGTGTTGCCGCCTCTTCCGAGTCGTCTGGCCAGCGTGGAAGAGTAGGCCAAATACCCTATGTAGAGAGAGGCTTCATATTCTTAGGTTTTTTTCGGTAAAGTCACGTAGGTAAACATTTAAAATGAATAAAAGTAAAATAAAATAAAAATCACGACGTTTCGGAGGCAACACAAGCTTCCGTCTTCAGGTGGACCGTCACAGCACGATAGCTGTATCAAGTGAGAGAAATTCAAGAACAGTATTTGTATATATACTGGTTGAGGGTGGGAGGAGCCAAGGTAGGCCCTGAATATTTTTTTGTGAGGTTCGGTGCGGCTGAAGCACGCTGTAGGAATGAGCCTTTGTTGTGTAAACTGGATGCGGATGATGTAAAGGTGCGTGTAAATGGGACTGGGTGATGCGGCTGAAGGCTTCAAATCTAGTATTAGAAAACTCCCCGCCCACCTCCCACGCATTTACAATTAGCACTGTTCGCATTCCTGCATTTCCCATAAATATGCTAAATTGCTAAATATGCTAAATTCCTCTTCAAATGCAAATTATTTTGTCAAGGCTCTCTTCCTCCTCCCTCACAGCTTAAATAGACACTCCAAGCCTAAGACGTGTCATTTAGACTCTGTCTTATCGACAGACATGTTCTTCACCTGAGGACGGCTGCTTGCGTTGTGGCCGAAACGTCGTGAGAATTATTTTATTATGTTTTATTTTATTATTTTATTACTTCCCTTCTACGTGACTTTACCGAAAGAACCAAGACGATGAATCCCTGCAGTCACGAAAGCTTTACATCGAAATTTAGAGAGAACTCCCGAGAGCTCCCTCTAGTGGAGGCCGCTTCCGCGGCAGTGGCACGCGAGGCAGCCGCAGGGCCTGCTCTCAGCCTCGACCGTGCCGCTACGCCCGTCAACAAACAACATTGGCGGCAGCTGACGCAGGATCCACCCTCGTGTTCCCACGCCGGGGCCAAGATCCGCAAGCTCGCCGTCGGTTTCCTGCGCCGCGTGGTGCCGCTGCCGGCGCAGCTGCAGGCGCGGTCTCTGGCTGTGCGAGCGCGCGTTGTTCCGCGCGTTGTTCCGCGCGATGTCCCCGATGTTTTCTCCGCCACCTGCCAGCTCAAGCCTTCCGTGCATCGTGTGACTCCCTGTGTGGCCACCCCGAATCCCTTCGCCGCTCTCATGGACACATCTCTATGTCTCCATGTGAAACAGCTGAGGCCTCCGTAACTCGCGTGACTTCAGTGAGTGGCCACCCCCACTCTGAGCCCCTCATGTCACCGCTCACTTGCCGTGCAAAATATATCCATTATTGCGNCCCCCCCCCCCCAAATACAAAAGTCGATTTTTATACTTTTGCATTGTGTGCAGACTGGAAGCTACCCACATGCCAAATTCAAGTTTGTTGCATGTTGGCAAGTATGCTAAACATTTCAAACAGTCACACACATTCACAAATTATATATATAGATACCCCATGCCTTTACAGGGGCCATTTGAAGAAGGGTTCTCGGTGCTAGCTCTGTGATATCCGCTTCTGCGCGCCATCCTCTAACACAGCAGTGACTCACTCGTCGGCGATTGCTCTCAATAAAAACGTCTCTCTATCTAAACCAGCTCAAGCCTCCCGCGAATCACGTGACTTCTGTGAGTGGCCACCCCCACTCCGAGCCCCTCCCCTCGCCCCGCCCACTGTGAGAACAGACGCCGCTCCGTGCAGCAGCAGCACTAGCAGCGAGTCCCTGACGCAGCCCCTCCTCTCTCTCCTCGTCTCTCCTGGCCCTGTGCTCCCGTTCCTCCGCTCTTTCCCCATCCTCTTCCTCACATTCCCCATTCCTCCTCCTCCTGCTGCTGCTCGTTGATTATAAGACTTGACTCCCAATGTTTGTTGTAACGTTCTTACCCGCCCCTTACTGGACATCTGTGAAGAAGAGCTTTACAGCTCATCGGATTCCTCCAGCACGAAAACATTTCTGCTTCTGTTTTTGTTGCAGCAACATGCGGGCCAGGCAAATCACACCGGGAGATTCCGACAACAGGATGCAATGCACTCTCTGGTTCTCTTTCATGTGGTCCAGCTGCGCCGTAATGGACGATGTCTCCTGATTTGAAGGTTTCGTGGCTGCAGGAATCCATACTCTTGGGTTCTTTCGGTAAAGTCACGTAGGTAGAGCAATAAAGAATAAATCACGACGTTTCGATCGCAACACAAGCAATCGTCATTAGGTAGAAAGATACAGCAGTAGAAGTGTTCAGTTCAGATCGAAACGTCGTGATTTAGTATTTATTTTTCCACCTACGTGACTTTACCGAAAGAACCAAAGAGTATGGATTCCTGCAGCCACGAAAACTTCAAATCAGGAGACAACATCCATTCCGGCGCAGCTGGAGCACATGAAAGAGCAGAACGAAGGGGGTAGCCCCCCCCCCCTGCCCTTGAATTTAATATTCGGTTCCTGAAGAAGGTCCCCATCGCTGGAGCGAAACGTCGGACGTCGCGCCGAACGACGCGCGGGAAACGCGGGAGTGTTTTTGTGTGTTCTCACACGGTCGTGATCTTCCCTGCAGGACGTCCCAGCGGGAGATGGAAGGTGCGGAAACGGAAACAGACACCGGCCGTTCTTCGCCTACTTAGTGCATAGTCTTCCCGACATCATCATGATCATCGTCGTCACATCAGCCGTGGTCTATCCGCCGCTAGAGATGAAGGCTCTCCTCCCCGTGCCGTCGTCACACAATCTCCCGAGGTGTCGATATTTCCGCCACCCGTTTTTCTCCCTCGCGTGTGCGCGCCGATTTCATCGTCTGCTGCGGTCGCCCTCCGACCGAGTGGCGCTGTTTTTCCTCCCGTCTCGCCGTCGGCCGCCATCCCATCGCAGTTGACGCGTCCTGCCCAAGCCCGCTTATTTTCCCACCGGCCCGCGACGTTTGTTGCCCTTAGCCCCGCGCGTCCGATTAGCCGGTTGGCCACGTACGGTGCGAAAGATTCTTCTTGGTTCTTTCGGTAAAGTCACGTAGAAGGGAAATAATGTCTCAGACACTGTCTTTCCGACAGACCTGTTTAACCTGAGGACGGCTGCTTGCGTTGTGGCCGAAACGTGGTGAGAATTATTTTATTATGTTTTATTTTTATTATTTTATTATTTCCATTCTACGTGACTTTACCGAAAGAGCCAAGAAGATGAATCCCTGCAGTCTCGAAAGCTTTAAATCGAAGGTGCGAAAGAAGTTGGCACACGTACACTGTGCGCATTCACAATGACACCAATGGGGATGAAAGCACCCCCCGCTTCTCTCCGTCTCTCGCTGTAAATCCAGAGCGTGCGCCTCACTGCTTTGCACACTTTTCAGCTCCCGCTTGGTCTTTTTTTCTGTCCGTGTCCCCGTGCATCCGATCGGAGGCACAGGGACACGGATAGCACTGAGGAACGTGAACTGCAGGTTGCTGACAGAACAAGAATGTATAAGGGACGCGTCTTCTTGGAAGGTTGTGTTTGTCAAAGCGCAGGGCATTACCGTCCCAAATATGTACACACGCGTACCACTCATCATTTACATATCATCGTCATCATCAGCCATGGTCAGTCGACTGCTGGATGAAGGCCTATCCACGCCGTCTGCATCCGTCATGTTTTCGCGACGCCGCAATCCATCTCGAGCTGATCTTGTCATTCCATCTCCGCATTGGGGCGTCCTCGCCAGCAATTATGGACCTGGCTGGAGGGGGGGGGGGGGGCATTCATCCCCATTGGTGGCTCTTGTGAAAATTCCACATTCCTATGACTGGGGCCAGTCCACCGAAAATACAACCACGGTTAGCTTACCCGCAAAGCGGTACCGATTTTAACCGCCCTGGAGGGATGATGACCGATGCAATGAAATGAATACCAGCCAGGTCTTAAACAATGTGTGTGTGTGTATATGTGTGTGCGTAGATGCATTAAAATAGAGCCCCGTAGCCTTATAGAGTATTGGGGTTAAGTGTTGTTAGCGAGCACCTATTAACGCCAGCACGGCGATCGAGCGGCTGGTGTGGCGACAATCACGCCCCACCGCCTTTGTCTTCCCATTTATGGTGCTTGCTCATTTGAGGCTGAGTCGACCTAGCGGAGGCCCGGGACCGTTTCAGATATTCGTCACCGACGTTGGCCGGGTTTGTAGGGCAGCGCGCTAACTGCTGCGCCACCGCTCCCAGCACACACAGATACTGTGTCACATATGCACGCGCGCACACTTGCACCGATGCACAGGCAATTGTAGAAAAAAAATGCAGATATTTACATGCACACGTATATAGCAATGAGAATAGTTGTAAAAAAAAGCATGCGTCAGATAACTATGCATTGTTACGAGATAAATTATACAAGCTGCTGTGTAACTTAGGGGTTCGCCACCAATCCTGCAATTCGTAATGAGTTTCTTATCGGGTCGCAGTGTCTCAGTGTTTCACGATAACCCTCCACCACCTCGCGGCAGAGCCAGCCGGATCAAGTTGCCACGTGGGGCGAAGAGCGTCGCTTGGTGCGGTTCATCGGCGAGTCGGGCGGGTGTTGAATAAGGCCAAAAGCTAAAACATTAACGATTTGCACCATTGGAACCTCCTTTGCCAGTAGCAAATTATGATAATTGTTTTTTTACCCTTTTATCTGGCAACAAAACTGACACCTTTTTTTCAAGGAGTCATGTTTGCATTGACCACAATACCTACGGTCGGAATGCAAACAAAAACACAACTCTGATAATCTTCTTGGTTCTTTCGGTAAAGTCACGTAGAATGGAAATAATAAAATAAAAAATAAAACATTAAATATATTCTTATTTTATTTTATTATGTTTTATTTTTATAATTTTATTATTTCCCTCTACGTGACTTTACCGAAAGAACCAAGAAGATGAATCCCTGCAGTCACGAAAGCTTTAAATCGAAATTTAGCTCGGATAATGTATGCACTGTCCTTGAAGTTGATTGGTCCACCCCTGAGACAGCTTTCCTTAGAGCCTAGTTTCACATGGTGTTGGACCAGATGACGCCAAAAGGCGCAATCAATTTCAAGGACAGTGCATACATTATCAGAGTTGTGTTTTTGTTTGCATTCCGACCGCAGGTATTGTGGTCAATGCAAACATGACTCCTTGTAAAAAAGGTGTCAGTTTGTTGCAGATAAAAGGGTAAAAATCAAATTATCATTAACGATTTGGTTGGAGGTTAAGCCGAGCAGAAGCTCAGGCAGCTTCCGCTAGCACCGGTGATGCTGGCTGTCATCTCCAGCGAAGCGTTTTAGTTTATATGTGTAAATAAAAATTGTCGAAATGTTGTTCGCCTTTTAACGACCCCCGGTTTTGCTGGTAAACCGAATCGATTGGTTGTGTCACCGGCTGGTGGTGCGGTGCAGATAACAGCGGGCGCCACGGTGGCTAGGAGATGTTAACTATCTCGCCTGGTATACAGGAGGTCGTGGGTTCGATCCCGACCCTGACGCCTGAATTATTTGGAGTTTGCGTGTCTCTCTCTCACCGTGGTCGCGTGGATTTTTCTCCGGGTCCTCCGGTTTGCCCCTCCACGTTTAGAATCAACATGCGTTTTCAGAGTATTTGGTTGCTATAAATATCCACACGATGATGAGCCACTTTGTTGAGCTATCATTGTGATAGCCAGGAGCTATATCGCTCCGTGGGCTTAAATCTGGCAAAATAAATATCTATTTTTTAAATAGCTTGGTTATGTTGGGGCCTTTTGGCCTGGGAGCAGTGCTCAGTGGCCTGTTTGCTGTCAACTGTTACGTACCAATGTTTAAGACGTGAAAATGTGTGTTTAAAAAGAAAAATGAAGCACGTGCTGTTTCCGCTTCCAGTAGTGCTGTTTGTTGCTGGCTGCCTGCCTGGTGTAGCGAGATTATGGTGGCAGCTCGGTCACCACGAGCTGCTGAAAATCCAGAATGAACATTCTCTTTGCAACTGCATTTGGTGAAATGTCAGCTCTGAGAATAAAAAAATGACATCAGTTTAACCGTCACGCGACGAAAATCTCTCTCGCAAGTGGACGGGGGGTGGGGGATAGTGCTGCTCGCGACTGTGCCTGTGGAACAGATGAGACTTAAGAAAGAGAAGAAGATAAATAAGGCATCTCGGAGGTAACTCTGTGATCTCCACTTCTGCAGGGCCGTTCTCGAATAACGCCCAAGGGTTGCACTCCTGCGTGCACACTCGGATTTTAAATTCGTGGGAAACCTGAAATGTTGTCGTTTTAGAAACTTGTTTGCCAAGTCGTAAAGTGTCACCCACCCACTTCTTTTATTTCCGCCGATTGAAACGACCCGGACAGGTAACAGCGGAGCACTGCTCTCTTCGTGCGCACGATGGCAGTAGCAGTAGCAGCAGCAGCAATGTGTTCAGGAATCGAATGTCAATGTCGAGTTCTTCCAGCCGCGACGAGTAGGCTTCAGGAGAGAGAGAGAGAGGCCGTTGCCGCCTTGATTATTCCTCCAATTTCAATGAGCGCAGACTACAGCGGGTCACGATATGCTCCACATCATTAATGCACTGGAATTGAATTGCTCTTTGTCGTCCATCGTAATTGTGTCGCATCTGAATGTATTCTAACAACGGTGATAGCGATGTCCGGTGTCTTGTGTGTTGCAAACAAAATAAAATAATACGTCCCACGTGATTTCGGCTTGTACCGTGATGTGTTCGACGTTTCGCCGCCACGCGCTGGGAGCTTCTTCAGGAACTGAAGACATCACGGCGGAGAGCCATACAGCGCAACGGCGAAATAAATTTCTTCTTGTTCTTTCGGTAAAGTCACGTAGAATGGAAATAATAAAATATAAAGAAAACAATAAAATAATTCTCACGACGTTTCGGCCACAACGCAAGCAGCCGTCCTCAGGTGGAGACCAGGTCTGTCGGGGAGACAGCGTCTGCAGTCACGAAAGCTTTAAATCGGAAATAAAATTTCGCAGTAAAATAAAACTGCGTCAGCAATTTAAACAAAATTAATTTGTGTCTCTTTGGTTGTTGTTGTTGGGGGTTGGGTTTTCAGCTGTGCAATAGGCGATGAATCGAACAAAGCCGGCCACCGCATCGCGCGCTTTTGCGGGCCGTCTGGAACGCTCTTGCTTCCGATATTAGGAAGCCACTGGGGCTGTGCACTTTTAAATCATCATCTGATAAACTAATTTATTTAAAACGGATTTTAGTGTTTAGTGTGTTGTCCTTCCCCCGCACCTCCGATTAGCACGGTTGGCTACGTACGGTGCGAAGGAAGTTCAACACACGTACAAGGAACGATGATGGTTGTGGTGACTTGGGCTGCCACGTGGATTTTTACAATGTTTAAAGCCAAACAAGTTTTGATAAAACAGTCATTCGAGGAAATGTGCAGAGGACCTGTTTAGATGGATGGTGGTTTTGGTGACAGTTTAGCGACCAATACCAGGGACGGTTATCTGAACCGGTTCTGGGCCTCCCTTAGGTAGACTCGGCCTCAAATGAGTACGTGATGCAGTGTGTGGTAAACATCGCTACTCAGGAGACAAAGGCGGCCCGGCGTGGTGCTGGGCACCCCCCCCCTCGTGTGTTGTTCTCCCTTCATAGGTGCTCGCTAACAACACGTGCCCCAACAGTCTGTTCTTGCTATGTGGGGGATGCTTGTCTTTGTACGTGTGTGTGTACATGTGTGTGTACGTGTGTGTGTGTACGTGTGTGTGTACGTGTGTGTGTACCGCATGCCTAAACAGCTTTTGTTCGGCCGGATCGAGGGGCTAAACGGGCGCGGCACGGGCTAGAGAAGAGATGGAGTGATGTGGTGCAGGAGGATGTGGAGCTGAGTGGACTTGCCGATGACTGGTACCAGCGGTGTCAAGATCGGCCTCTGTGGAGGAGGCTCGTGAAGGACGCTACTGGGCAGTTGGAGGCAGTCGCCCTCCAACAACAACGGAGGGCAGAGGAGCGACGCTCACAACAACGAGCGGAGCGCCGGGTGGCTAAAGCACAGCAAGTTGGCACAGTAGGGGGCACAGGTGGTGCATCAGCCAGTCATCTCGGTCATTCGACCCGTGGCACCTGGGTCTGCCCCGTGACCTGCCAGCATGCGTTCGACACTTCACGTGGCCTCAAGGTGCACATGGCCTGGCACAAGCGTCGTGGTGACGTCACTGCCAATTAGTGGCGAATGGCGGTTGTTGTTGTGTGTGTATGTAAGGTGTGTTAATGTGTGTGTAATTGAGTGTGTGAGTGTGTCTGGGGAGCATGGTTAGCGCGCTGCAAACCTGGCGACCCGGGTTCGATTCCCGCTCACGGCTAACACCAGTGACGATTATCTGAACCGGTCCTGGGCCTCCCCTAGGTCGACTCAGCCTTAAATGAGTACCTGGTGCGGTGTGTAAACATCGCCACTAGGGAGACAAAGCCGGTCGGGCGTGGTGCTGGCCACCCACCCCCTCGTGTACCGTTCCGGCCTTCATAGGTACTCGCTAACAGCACTTGCCCCTACATCTTCAGGCTATACGGGGGATCTTTGTCTTTATACGTGTGTGCGTGTGTGTACGCGTGCCACAGTGCCGGCCTTCGTAGGTGCTTGCTATTCGCTAACAGCACTTGCCCCAACAGTCTGTGAGACTACACGGAGGGAGAGCGGGTGGGGGGGGTGGATCTTTGTCAATGTTTTTATTTTGACACCGTGGATCGGAGGTTCCCTCTGCTGCCACGAGGTGGCGTCACGCCACCTCGGTACCAGCTGGGCCTCCTCCGACCATAAATGACGTCACGCACCTGGTGGGGGATCAGACATTTGTGACGATGTGTGACAATGGGAGGGGGTTTGAGAATGTGACGTCACATGAAAATGCGCAACTTTAAATAATACAGACAACACGTTCTGCTTAATTAAATAGACTTTTTAATACATGTTTTCTTCTACAACATCAGAGTGCAGCGGTACATTAAATACGCACTACAATGACAATAGTTTAAAGCGATTTGAATCATGTTTTATTTTTGGGGGGGGAGGGTCAGAGCTTTGTGACGTCATATTTGAGGGGGTCTGACTTTTTGTGACGCCGTGTGACGAGGGGGGGGGGGGGTCAAAAATCGTCCAAAATCGCGTGACGTCATTTATGGACGGCCCCTTACCTTTAAGCGGCGATCGAGAGAGGCCTCCAGACAGCTGGGTTCTATCACAGGCGTCTTTGATTGAGAGTAGGCCGGCCAGTTGGATTTACAACATCAAAACAAAATGTGAACTTTTACCGAATTCATATTCTTAGGTTTTTCGGTAAAGTCACGTAGGTAAAAATAAAAATTAATAACAGTAAATAAATAAAAATCACGACGTTTCGGAGGCAACACAAGCTTCCGTCTTCAGGTGGAACCGTCACAGCCACGACAGCTGTCGTTGTTCTTGGCTGTCGGGCTGTGACGGTTCCACCTGAAGACGGAAGCTTGTGTTGCCTCCGAAACGTCGTGATTTTTATTTTATTTTACTTTTATTAATTTTGATTTTTTACCTACGTGACTTTACTGAAAAACCTAAGAATATGAATCCTTGCAGTCACGAAAGCTTCAAATCTAGAATTTTTACCGAATTCACCGGATTATCAGACGCACCCCGAAAACTTGCCAATAAAGTCTGTAGACGAAATGTACGGTGTGTACAATCGATAATCGATAATCCGGGAGGGGGGGGTCTCGGGTCGATTCAAAGGCTGTCAACCAGTCCGGCGATCAGCACCGTG
The DNA here is from genome assembly GCA_018977245.1 of Lethenteron camtschaticum. Classification (NCBI taxonomy): domain Eukaryota; kingdom Metazoa; phylum Chordata; class Hyperoartia; order Petromyzontiformes; family Petromyzontidae; genus Lethenteron; species Lethenteron camtschaticum. The sequence goes on from MU249615.1 coordinate 3,565,489, forward strand.
TGCATGCCAACACAAAGTAGCTCCACTTGAATTTCGATTTAAAACAGGTCTGTCTTCTCGACAGACCTGTTCTCCACCGGAGGACGGCTGCTTGCGTTGTGGCCGAAACGTCGTGAGAATGATTTTATTATATTGAATTTTTATTATTTTATTATTTCCATTCTACGTGACTTTACCGAAAGAACCAAGAAGATAGCTCCGCTTGATTTAAATGTCCAATTCGACACAGCTCCCGATCACCGCCCATGCGGAGTCGTCGAGAATTAGGAGTGGTAAGTTCGCTGCAGCGAAACGCGGCATCTGTTCGTTTATTTTACCGCAATTTCACGGAGCGAACACATTTAAACACGCAAAAAAAGTTTACACACACAACCCCTAAAAACATAACGTTGCTATTTTAAATAATGATTGTTAGTGATTAATTACCCGGCGCCCCCCCCCCTGCCGGAAAATCCACAATCGATTGCATTTTAAACTTCTTTTGCACCGTACGTAACCAATTGGAGGTGCGGGGATGGACTCCATACAGTGCCTCAATAACATTGCACATTCAAATTGGACAATCGATACCACATGGGGGGCTCTCTCCCTCTCTCCGGGGTCAACTGCACACGTGTTCCCAGACGCCACGGCGATGGGAGTTGAGTTTGGGGGGAATTGGCCTCCTGCTATTCTGTAGGGTCATTGCCCGAACCGTCGCCTATTGCTGGTGAGGCTTCGATTTAAAGCTTTCGTGACTGCAGGGATTCATCTTTTGGTTCTTTCGGTAAAGTCACGTAGAAGGGAAATAATAAAAGAATAAAAATAAAACATAATAAAATTATGATAATTGGTTCTTTACCCTTCTATCTGGCAACAAAACTGACACCTTTTTGCAAGGAGTCATGTTTGCATAGACCACAATACCTGCAGTCATAAATACAAACAAAAGACATAACTCTGATAATGTGCACTGTCCCTGAAGTTAATTGGTCCACACCCGAGACAGCTTTCCTTCGAGCCTAGTCTCATATGGGTTGGACCAGATGACGCCAAAAGGCGCACAACTCAAGGACAATGCACCATCAGAGTATGAGAGCTCGGGCAAGCATCTACACTATGGGACCTCATTTGCCAGTAAAAATATGATAATTGGTTCTTTACCCTTCTATCTGGCAACAAAACTGACACCTTTTGCAAGGAGTCATGTTTGCATAGACCACAATACCTGCAGTCATAAATACAAACAAAAGACATAACTCTGATAATGTGCACTGTCCCTGAAGTTGATTGGTCCACACCCGAGACAGCTTTCCTTCGAGCCTAGTCTCATATGGGTTGGACCAGATGACGCCAAAAGGCGCACAACTCAAGGACAATGCACCATCAGAGTATGAGAGCTCGGGGCAAGCATCTACACTATGGGGACCTCATTTGCCAGTAAAAATATGATAATTGGTTCTTTACCCTTCTATCTGGCAACAAAACTGACACCTTTTTGCAAGGAGTCATGTTTGCATAGACCACAATACCTGCAGTCATAATACAAACAAAAGACATAACTCTGATAATGTGCACTGTCCCTGTGGTCTATGCAAACATGACTCCTTGCAAAAAGGTGTCAGTTTTGTTGCCAGATAGAAGGGTAAAGAACCAATTATCATATTTTTACTGGCAAATGAGGTCCCCATAGTGTAGATGCTTGCCCCGAGCTCTCATACTCTGATGGTGCATTGTCCTTGAGTTGTGCGCCTTTTGGCGTCATCTGGTCCAACCCATATGAGACTAGGCTCGAAGGAAAGCTGTCTCGGGTGTGGACCAATCAACTTCAGGGACAGTGCACATTATCAGAGTTATGTCTTTTGTTTGTATTTATGACTGCAGGTATTGTGGTCTATGCAAACATGACTCCTTGCAAAAAGGTGTCAGTTTTGTTGCCAGATAGAAGGGTAAAGAACCAATTATCATATTTTTACTGGCAAATGAGGTCCCATAGTGTAGATGCTTGCCCGAGCTCTCATACTCTGATGGTGCATTGTCCTTGAGTTGTGCGCCTTTTGGCGTCATCTGGTCCAACCCATATGAGACTAGGCTCGAAGGAAAGCTGTCTCGGGTGTGGACCAATCAACTTCAGGACAGTGCACATTATCAGAGTTATGTTTTTGTTTGTATTTATGACTGCAGGTATTGTGTCTATGCAAACATGACTCCTTGCAAAAAGGTGTCAGTTTTGTTGCCAGATAGAAGGGTAAAGAACCAATTATCATATTTTTACTGGCAAATGAGGTCCCATAGTATATTCTTGGTTCTTTCGATAAAGTCACGTAGAAGGGAAATAATAAAATAATAAAAATAAAACATAAATATAATATTATTTATGACATTATTATATTATTTTATTGTGTCATATTTTGTATTTTATTTTTTATTATTATTTATTATTTCCCTTCTACGTGACTTTACCGAAAGAACCAAGAAGATGAATCCCTGCAGTCACGAAAGCTTTAAATCGAAATTTAATTCTCACGACGTTTCGGCCACAACGCAAGCAGCCGTCCTCCTTCTACGTGACTTTACCTAAAGAACCAAGAAGATGCTGGTAAGGTGTTTATATTTTTTCCACTATTTTGAGTAGTCTTGATTTACAAATGTATTGACTTTCAATTTCTATTTTATCTCAACTAGTTTTTATTGCCGTTTAACTCGAGGTGCCGTTCCGTGGCTCGCTGCCAGGAGGAAGCGGTAGAGTAAGTGGACAAAATCGGCATCTGTTTCCATCTGTACGGGGGCATCGAGTGCTGTTACCCCCTCGTGGGATATTCCCCGGGTGCTCCCGTGTCATCCCCGCGTACAATGAAACAGCAAAACATATAATATGCTTCCAGCTAAACTTTATTCTCTTACATCACATTTCACAAGTAGTACTAATCGCCTATCTGCAATTCCCATAAATATGCTAAATTCCTCTTGATATGCAAATTATTTTGTCAAGGCGCTCTTCCCTCTCCATCCCAGCTTAAATAGACGCTCCAAGCCTGGGGTGTTCATTCAGACTCTGTCTTCTCGACAGACCTGTTCTCCACCTGAGGACGGCTGCTTGCATTGTGGCCGAAACGTCGTGAGAATTATTTTATTATGTTGAAATTTTTATTATTTTATTATTTCCATTCTACGTGACTTTACCGAAAGAACCAAGAAGAGGAAAAGTCACGATTATTCTAACACGACACCAACTCGACTCGTGTTTGCTACGGCGTGTAGCCACCGCGCGTTGACAACGATTGCAGTGGGTTTAACCCCCTGCTGCTGTTTGTCTCCAACCTCTTGCTGGTCGCACACACGCAGCGTATTCATAGAGGTGGGTCTACCCATGCTCCTCGTGCCAGGTGCGGTGCGTCAGGGAGGTACATCGCATCGTCTGAAATGACCTTGATTTTATTTGTCGCTGCTGCTGCTGCCACTGCTGCCGCCACTGCTGCTGCGTCTACTCTGCTGTTGTTGCTATGTGGTGATATTGTTGTTGCTACTGCTGCTGCTGTCACTGCTGCTGCTGCTACTGATGCTGCTACTGCTGCGTCTACTCTGCTGTTGTTGCAGCTACTGCTATTGCTGCTGCTGCTGTAGCTGCTGCTGCTGTAGCTGCTGCTGCGTCTACTCTGCTGCTATTGCTGCTGCTATTGCTGCTGCTGTAGCTGCTGCTGCTGCCGCCACTGCTGCTGCTGCTGTTGTTGCTGCTGTTGCTCATATTGTTGTTGCTACTGCTGCTGTAACTGCTGCTGTAGCTGCTGCTGCCACTGCTGCTGCTGCGTCTACTCTGCTGTTGCTGTTGTTGCTGCTGTAACTGCTGCTGCTGTAGCTGCTGCTGCTGCGTCTACTCTGCTGTTGCTGTTGTTGCTGCTGCTGTTTGCTGAAATTGCTGTTGCTAATTCTGCTCTTGCCGCTACAATCACCGCTGCTGCCCCTGCTATCTGTTGCTATTGTTCGATGCTGCTAGTGATGTTGACTCTGTAGCAGCAGCAAATTAGTCAATTAGGATTACACATCGCTGCATTGTCACCCCCCCTCACCCCCCTTGCAGTGAATTACTGGCAGCACTGCCCGCCCTGTTTAACACGTTGCAGTAGGCTTTCGCGACCAATATTATCCATAATGAAAGGTTTTTGGGTTAGATCGCGTAAATATAATTGGTCATTAAACCCGCCACAGCCAATTATTAGTGAGATTTGTCACGTAAACAGAACGTGCCAATTCGTTGCTAGTACAGCACACCGGTGTGTTGGAGAGTCAACCCACGGCATTTACAATTGTACATGTTTTCAAACCCACATTTTACAATTGTACATTTACAATTGTACAATTGTGCATTTACAATTGACAATTGTACATTTACAATGATACAATTGTAAATTTACAAATGTACAATTGTACATTTAAAATTGTACAATCTACAATTGTACATTTGTACAATGTACAATTGTACAATGTACAATTGTCAATTGTAAATGTACATTCGCACAATTGTTAAAGTCGTGTGTTTGAAATCCCTTTCTTGACAACGAGTCAAGAGCTTTCCCTCAAGGCGCAGTGAGGAGAATAATAACAACAACAACAACAGCGGCTGTAGACAGACGGCAACACACACACACTGCAATGCCGTCCGCTCAACACGCGCGCGAGACGAGTTTTTTGACGAACGAGTGAGCAGATCGGCGGGCAGTGTCAGGGAGGGAGTGAGGCGCCTACCATGGACAGCTCCTCCGGCAGCGCGCAGACTCACTCCTCTGCACTGCGGTAACCCCCGCGCTGGGAACCACTCCGGGTACACGGCGTCCCCTGTCAAGGCAACTTCAACCACCTCCGCGTGACATTGTCCCGGGTTCGCCACCACGAGATACTTACCGCCGCCTCCGTTGTCGTCAGCAGGAGCAGCAGCAGCAGCAGAAGCAGCAGTAGCAGCAGCAGTAGCAGCAGCAGTAGCAGCAGTACAGCAGTAGCAGCAGCAGTAGCAGCAGAAGCAGCAGTAGCAGCAGTAGCAGCAGCAGTAGCAGCAGCAGTAGCAGCAGCAGCAGTAGCAGCAGCAGTAGCAGCGGCAGCAGCAGCGGTAGCAGCAGCAGTAACAGCAGCAGTAGCAGCAGAAGCAGCAGCAGCAGTAGCAGCAGCAGCAGTAGCAGCAGCAACAGTAGCAGCAGCAGCAGTAGCAGCAGCAGTAGCAGCAGAGCAGCAGTAGCAGCACAGTACAGCAGAACACAGTAGCAGCAGTAGCAGCAGCATAGCAGCAGCAGCATAGCAGCAGCAGTAGCAGCAGCAGCAGTAGCAGCAGCAGTAGCAGCAGCAGCAGCAGCAGTAGTAGCAGCAACAGCAGTAGCAGTAGTAGCAGCAGCAGCAGTAGCAGCAGCATAGCAGCGCAGCAGCAGCGGTAGCAGCAGCAGTAACAGCAGCAGTAGCAGCAGAAGCAGCAGCAGCAGTAGCAGCAGCAGCAGTAGCAGCAGCATAGCAGCAGCAGTAGCAGCAGCAGCAGAGCAGCAGTAGCAGCAGCAGTAGCAGCAGCAGTAGCAGCGCAGTAGCAGTAGCAGCAGCAACGCAGCAGCAGTAGCAGCAACAGTAGCAGCAGTAGCAGCAGCAGTAGCAGCAGTAGCAGCAGCAACAGCAGCAGTAGCAGCAGCAGCAGCAGTAGTAGCAGCAACAGCAGTAGCAGCAGCAGCAGCAACAGCAGCAGGCAGTAGCAGCAGCAGCAGCCATTATTCTCTCTCGCTTCATTGTGCTTTGCTTTGCTCGTGTCGGTGAGCCAGGCGAGTCGGCTCTTGCACACAAGACTGACTTCATCCAGGTCTCCCGCAGTTCTCATCTTGCTGAAAGAAATAAACTTCATACTCTTTGGTTCTTTCGGTAAGTCATGTAAGCTTCAAATGAAGCTTCAAATAAATAAAAAAAACTTCACTTGACTGGAGTCATCGACCGCCATTCGCCAAGTGGCGGTGACGTCACCACGGCGCCTCTGTGCCAGGCTAAGTGCACTTTAAGGCCACGTGAAGTGTCGAGCGCCCGCTGGCAGGAGGTCACGGGACAGACCCAGGTGCCATGGTTGACTGACTCAGATGACTGGCCGATGCACCACCTGTGCTCCCTACTATGCTAACTTGCTGTGTTTTAGCAACTCACCCTGCACTCACTCACAAACTCACTTACTCACCCAGTCACCCACCAACTCACCACCCACTCACTCACTCACCACCGACTCATTCATCCACCCACCCATCCACTCACTCACTCACTCACCTACCCACTCACTCATCCACCCACTCATCCACTCACCCACCCACTCATTCACTCACCCACTCACTCACCTACTGATCCACTCATTCACTCACCACTCACCCGCTCACTCACAACTGACTCACCCACTCACTCGCCCACTAAATGAAGTAACTCTTGCAAATTGACTCATCCTGATCTACTGACGTTCTCACCTGGTTAAACAAAACCAGCTTGAGACTTGCCAGACATCACCACTGCTGGATGGAGGCCTCCACCCGAACCGTCGCAACAACAACAACAGCAGCAATCTTCCCAGCTCCTGTCACACGAGCTGTGGATTTCATCGCTCAATTTCTTGCCGCTCGAAATCCCGAATTCGGCCAGTTGCAGGGCTGTGCCTCTAACTTGGCGCATTTATCATCATCATCAACAGCAGCCATTGTCTATCCACAGCTGGATGAAGACCCTTTTTTCCGTGCCATCGCCATCCCTCACTGCCCAGTGCTGCAGCAGCAACTCACAGACTCGCCCCGTCTCCACAGCGGCCACCAGTCTCGTTCATTTCGTCACCAGTCACGTCCATCAGAAAGTCTCTCGCATACACACACGTGTACGTATCTCTCACATACACACACTGTACGTATCTCTCACATACACACACGTGTACGTATCTCTCACATACACACACGTGTACGTATCTCTCACATACATACACACACGTGTACGTATCTCTCACATACATACACACACGTGTACGTATCTCTCACATACACACACAACGCATCTCTCACATACACACACGTGTACGTATCTCTCACATACACACACGTGTACGTATCTCTCNATACACACCCGTGTACGTATCTCTCGCATACACACACGTGTACGTATCTCATACACACACGTGTACGTATCTCTCACATACACACACGTGTACGTATCTCTCACATACACACACGTGTACGTATCTCTCATACACACACGAACGCATCTCTCACATACACACACGTGTACGTATCTCTCACATACACACACGTGTACGTATCTCTCACATACACACACGTGTACGTATCTCTCACATACACACACGTGTACGTACTCTCACATACATACACACACTGTACGTATCTCTCACATACATACACACACGTGTACGTATCTCTCACATACACACATGTGTACGTATCTCTCACATACATACACACACGTGTACGTATCTCTCGTATACACACACGAACGCATCTCTCACATACACACACGTGTACGTATCTCTCACATACACACACGTGTACGTATCTCTCACATACACACACGTGTACGTATCTCTCACATACACACACACATGTACGCACCTCTCACATACACACACGTGTACGTATCTCTCACATACACACATGTGTACGTATCTCTCACATACACACACGTGTACGTATCTCTCACATACACACACGTGTACGTATCTCTCACATACACACACACACGTGTACGTATCTCTCACATACACACACGTGTACGTATCTCTCACATACACACACGTGTACGTATCTCTCACATACATACACACACGTGTACGTATCTCTCACATACATACACACACGTGTACGTATCTCTCACATACACACATGTGTACGTATCTCTCACATACACACACGTGTACGTATCTCTCACATACACACACGTGTACGTATCTCTCACATACACACACGTGTACGTATCTCTCGTATACACACACGAACGCATCTCTCACATACACACACGTGTACGTATCTCTCACATACACACACGTGTACGTATCTCTCACATACACACCCGTGTACGTATCTCTCGCATACACACACGTGTACGTATCTCTCACATACACACACGTGTACGTATCTCTCACATACACACACGTGTACGTATCTCTCACATACACACACGTGTACGTATCTCTCGTATACACACACGAACGCATCTCTCACATACACACACACGTATCTCTCACATACACACACGTGTACGTATCTCTCACATACATACACACACGTGTACGTATCTCTCACATACATACACACACGTGTACGTATCTCTCACATACACACATACGTATCTCTCACATACATACACACACGTGTACGTATCTCTCACATACACACACGTGTACGTATCTCTCACATACACACACGTGTACGTATCTCTCACATACACACACGTGTACGTATCTCTCACATACATACACACACGTGTACGTATCTCTCACATACATACACACACGTGTACGTATCTCTCACATACACACATGTGTACGTATCTCTCACATACACACACGTGTACGTATCTCTCACATACACACACGTGTACGTATCTCTCACATACACACACGTGTACGTATCTCTCGTATACACACACGAACGCACTCTCACATACACACACGTGTACGTATCTCTCACATACACACACGTGTACGTATCTCTCACATACACACCCGTGTACGTATCTCTCGCATACACACACGTGTACGTATCTCTCATACACACACGTGTACGTATCTCTCACATACACACACGTGTACGTATCTCTCACATACACACACGTGTACGTATCTCTCGTATACACACACGAACGCATCTCTCACATACACACACGTGTACGTATCTCTCACATACACACACGTGTACGTATCTCTCACATACACACCCGTGTACGTATCTCTCACATACACACACGTGTACGTATCTCTCACATACACACACGTGTACGTATCTCTCACATACATACACACACGTGTACGTATCTCTCACATACACACAAACGTACGTATCTCTCACATACACACAAACGTACGTATCTCTCACATACACACACGTTTACGTATCTCTCACATACATATAAGACATGTTCGCATTATTCAGCCTTGGCGGCTGATGCCGAGCGTTGCTGTGAATCGCTCCGCACGAAGCAATGTTCACCTCCAGCTTTAATTCACACCGTTTCATCGACGCCTTGAGATTCATTTCCAATTAAATCCGCTACAAATTCACGGCGCGTCTCTAATTGTACCTGTGGGAGTGGGAAGGAGGGGGGGGGGCTGGTGGTTTCTAGATTAAGCTGCACTCTTTGCGAGAATGTTTGAAGGTGACGTGAAGTGAATGAATTGAACTCGTAATTTCCCAGGCGCAGCGAGTCCTCGTTTGTCCCCATCGGCGCTAGCGACCCAGTCACGCCGCTAGCGCTGGCGAGCGATGTCTCCACGGCAGATGCGTGCCGTTATCTAGGAGGGGTTTTGCGCAGCCATCTCAGGACGTGTGTCGACTCGGTCAACCAGACACTGCGACTCTTTCGTTTCAACCGCCACACCGTAGATCACAACAAAAGGCTCACTCATCCACTCACACACTCATCCACTCACTCACTCACTCACACTCACTCACTCACCACACTGCAGGTCACAACAACACACTCACTCACCCGCTCACTCACTCACNCACACACTCACCCACTCACTCACCACACTGCAGGTCACAACAACACACTCACTCACCCGCTCACCCACCCACTCATCACCCACTCACTCATCACACTGCAGGTCACAACAACACACTCACTCACCCGCTCACTCAACACACTCACCCACTCACTACCACACTGCAGGTCACAACAACACACTCACTCACCCGCTCACCCACCCACTCATTCACCCACTCACTCATCACACTGCAGGTACAACAACACACTCACTCACCCCCTCACTCACTCACACACTCACCCACTCACTCACCACACTGCAGGTCACAACAACACACTCACTCACACATCACCCACCCACACACACTCACTCACTCACTCACCACTCACAGCACTCACTCACCCACTCACCACACACTCACCCACTCACTCACCACACTGCAGTCACAACAACACACTCACTCACCCACTCACTCACTCACACACTCACCCACTCACTCACCACACTGCAGGTCACAACAACACACTCACTCATCCACTCACTCACTTACTCACACACACTCCACACACCCACTCACTCACCCACTCACACACTCACCACACTGCAGGTCACAACAACACACTCACTCACACACTCACCCACTCACTCACACACTCACTCACCACTCACACACTCACTCACCCACTCACTCACTCACTCACACACTCATTCACTCACCCACTCACTCACCACACTGCAGGTCACAACAACAACTCACTCACCCGCTCACCCACCCACTCATTCACCCACTCACTCATCACACTGCAGGTCACAACAACACACTCACTCACCCCCTCACTCACTCACACACTCACCCACTCACTCACCACACTGCAGGTCACAACAACACACTCACTCACACACTCACCCACCCACTCACACACTCACTCACTCACACACTCACACACTCACTCACCCACTCACTCACACACTCACCCACTCACTCACCACACTCAGTCACAACAACACACTCACTCACCCACTCACTCACTCACACACTCACCCACTCACTCACCACACTGCAGTCACAACAACACACTCACTCATCCACTCACTCACTTACTCACACACTCCACACACCCACTCACTCACCCACTCACACACTCACCACACTGCACACAACAACACACTCACTCACACACTCACCCACTCACTCACACACTCACTCACTACACACTCACACACTCACTCACCACTCATCACTCACTCACACACTCACACATTCACTCACTCACACACTCACTCACACTGCAGGTTACAACAACACACTCACTCACCCGCTCACTCACCCACTCACTCACACACTCACTGATATTCTCATTCATCCCTCACACACTCACCACACTGCAGGTCACACAACACACTCACTCACCCGCTCACTCACTCACCCACTCCCCACTAACCCATCCACTCACTCACACACTCACCCACTCACTCACTCACTCACACACTCACCCACTCACACACTCACCACACTGCAGGTCACAACAACACACTCACTCACCCATCCACCCACCCACTCACTCACCAACTCACTCACCACACTGCAGGTCACAACACACACTCACTCGCTCACCCCGCACCTTCGATTAGCACGTACTGCAAAAGAAGTTCAACACGCATACACACACTCACACACTCAACACTCACACACTCAACACTCACACACTCACACGCTCACACACTCAACACTCACACACTCACACGCTCACACACTCACACCTCACACACTCACACACTCACACACTCACACGCTCACACACTCACACACTCACACACTCACACGCTCACACACTCACACACTCACACGCTCACACGCTCACACACTCACACACTCACACGCACTCACACACTCACACACACTCACACGCAGCTCACACACACGCTCACANGCTCACACGCTCACACGCTCACACACTCACATCACTCACACGCTCACACGCTCACACGCTCACACACTCACACGCACGCTCACACACTCACACACACTCACACGCACGCTCACACGCTCACACGCACACACGCTCACACGCTCACANACTCACACACTCACACGCTCGCTCATCACACGCTCACACGCTCACACGCTCACACACTCACACACTCACACACTCACACGCTCACCGCACTGCAGGTTGGGCGGGGATGAAACCCGCGTCGCCGGGCTCGTGGCAGAGCGCGCTAACCACTCGCGCCGCCGCTCCCGCTGTGTTTGCAAATGACCGGTTCGGGTGTTGGCAATTAGTGAATTGAAACGTTCGTGTGTGAAGAATATTGCTGAGAAGGTGCGAAAGTCGACTTTGAAATTCCTGTGACTGCATTCCTTTAATGAGCATCCCTCCAGAATACACACGTGGGGAGAGGGGTCCTAATGGATCTCGACTCTCATGGGGGTCCCGGTAGGACTCTCATGGTAAGTCTCAATGGGATCACGACTATAAAGGGGTCCCAATAGGATTTCGACTCTCATTGGGGTCCCAATGGGATTCCGACTCTCATTTGGGTCCCAATAGGATTTCGACTCTCATGGGGGTCCCAATAGGATTCCGACTCTCATTGGGGTCCCAATAGGATTTTGACTCTCATTGGGGTCCCAATAGGATTCGACTCTCATGGGGTCCCAATAGGATTTCGACTCTCATGGGGGTCCCAATAGGATTTCGACTCTCATGGGGTCCCAATAGGATATCGACTCTCATGGGGGTCCCAATAGGATTCCGACTCTCATGGGGGTCCCAATAGGATTTCGACTCTCATGGGGTCCCAATAGGATTCCGACTCTCATTGGGGTCCCAATAGGATTTTGACTCTCATTGGGGTCCCAATAGGATGTTGACTTCATGGGGGTCCCAATAGGATTCCGACTCTCATGGGGGTCCCAATAGGATTTCGACTCTCATGGGGTCCCAATAGGATATCGACTCTCATGGGGGTCCCAATAGGATTTCGACTCTCATGGGGTCCCAATAGGATTTTGACTCTCATTGGGGTACCAATAGGATTCCGACTCTCATGGGGTCCCAATAGAATTTCGACTCTCATTGGGGTCCCAGTAGGATTTCGACTCTCATTGGGGTCCCAATAGGATATCGACTCTCAGGAACAAAAGGATCAATTATCTTCCAAAACTCTAAGTTAAGATGAATGTAAGTCTCAATCGCCCGAATTATTTAATGCCAGTATATGTAGCCTTTGGACGACGATAATTGCGAAGGCGCCTTCTTTTAAGAACACACACGATCTCGCCTGCACACACACAGACTCTGTACTTGCTAGCCTATGGCACACCACTAGAGCCTTCTAGCAGCGGAGGCGCTGACCAAGACAGCTCACAGAGGCGATCATGCAGCGCGATGTCGAGCGAGACGACAGTTTTCCGTTTCAGTTTTCATTTATTTGGTATAGCCCTGTGAGCCATTCGGCTCTTGAATTGGCTGCAACCGCGACAAAGAAAAACATGAACAAGAAAACATCTTAAAGTGACTAAGCGCAAACAGAAATATCCAGGAAAAAACTGCAAAGTTTTCCAGAAAAAGCACCGTATATCATTGCTGTGTGCAAACATCCCAGTGGGATGCAAGTCAAACAATAATAACCACAAGACAATTTAGATTAAAGTTATCAGTCTAATTCTGTACTACAACAAACAAACAAATATGGCTAAACCAAAAACTTTTCGAAATCACAAAAAAGAGCTATAAAAACAATTTAACAGTGATCATAGGAACTGTGATTCAAATTTAACAATACACGATATACATAACATGTACGACCAAACTTTTCAGCCATATCTGGCTGCATGAGTCACTCCATAACAGCAGGAACATCAGTCGGAGTATCAAACATTTTCAATGCACCTTTAAGATCAGCACACTATAATCAAAACTCAAGAAATTAATTTTCAGCGGTCATCCGGAGCGAAACATTTGATTTCAGGCCACTGAATAGCAGTGGCAGCTAGGGGTGTATAACTCCTCTAGAGCATCACGAGACCTTCTTTGCCAGTACCAAAATATAATAATAGGAATTTCCCCCTTTTTTCTGGCAACAAAACGTAAACCTTATTGCAAGGATTCATGTCTGCATTAACCACAATACTTGCAGTCAAAATGCAAACAAAAACCACACTATGCTAATATATGCATTGTCCTTGAAACTGATTGGTCCACACCAAGGATGGCTTTCTTTTGAGCCTCGACCCAATTGGTACTCGACCAGAGGACGCCAAAAGGCACTATCAACTATTTTCAGGTTTGTGTTTAAGTTACATTTTTCCACCCCTCTCCCGATTTTCACCACGAGACGAGGGAATCCATTCGGAGCTCTCGCCGTGTGAGCAGCGAGACCCGACTCGTGTCAGAGAACCTGCCCCGCGGAAGAGGATGTCACAGAGCTAGCTTCAGGCCGCCGCGGGGAGGAATGATCGTCACGTGACAAGCCACACCGATATTTTAGATTCTCAAAAATAAATTGAGTGCAGTGATTGTTGTTGTTGTTGTCGTCGTCTGTGCGATCGTTGGTGATTGTCGGGACAGCTGCCGGGAGCCTGGAGTCGAACGCAGGTTCTCTGGGTCGAGCAACACCTCCGCTTTAATTAAAATGTCGTGCCACGAGGTCGCCGCGGTCTGCGAGCGCGATTCTCAGCAGGTCTCGTCCGCTGCTTGTTGCCGATGTTAATTGACGTGTCCACTTCACCTTCTGATGAAATCCCCCCCGCCCACCCCACCCACACCACAAACACAAAAAAGGCAAAACCTTTCCGAGGCACTTTGCAATCAGCGCGCTGCGGTATTGGGTGCGATGGCAATTGCCCCGCGGAAAACGTCGCCAAGGCACGAGCCGACGCGTCAGCCTGGACGCACGCACACAGACAAAGGTGACCCTCAGCACCCATCACAGCCTGACACGGGCTGTTGGGGCAAGTGCTGTTAGCGGGTTGCACAAAGACAAAGATCCCCGTATAGCCTTCACAGACTGTTGGGGCAAGTGCTGTTAGCGAGTAGCACCTATTAAGGCCGGCACGGCACGCGACGGGTGGGTTGTCAACACCACGTCCGGCCGCCTTTGTCTCCCCAGTGGTGATGTTTTCACATCGCACCAGGTACTCGTTTGAGGCTACGTCGACGTATGGGAGAATCGGTTCAGATAATTCTCCAGCAGTGTTGGTGGCCGTGAGCGGAAAATCGAACTTCTGGTCGTAGCGGGGCGTGCTAACCGCTGCACCACCGCTCCTCAACAAAGACAAATTTCTCCCCGTATAGCCTTAACAGACTGTTGGGGCAAGTGCTGTTAGTGAGCACCTATGAAGGCCGACACCTAAGATACACAAAAACAAAGATCCCCCGTATAGCCTTCACAGACTGTTGGGGCAAGTGCTGTTAGCGAGCACCTATCCAGTACGGCACACGAGGGGGTGGCCAGCACCACGCCCGTCCGCATTTGTCTCCCCAGTGGCGATGTTTACACACCGCACCAGGTACTCATTTGAGGCCGAGTCGACCTAGGGGAGGCCCAGCACCGGTTCAAATAATCGTCACCGTTGGTGGCGGTCGTGCGCAGCGCGCTAACCGCTGCACCACCGCTCCCACATACACTCACAGAGCTCAAACTCACCCCGCAGGCATCCGGCGCGCGCGCGAGAGAGAGGCGCCTTCCCACGTGGAGGCCACGCGGTTCTCTGCCCTTGACCTTACGCCTACTCCAAAACTTCTAAACAATAAAATCTCATCGATTGACGCCGAACGATCGCCACCTCGACTTGAACTCGTCCTCGACATCGCCCCCACGGCCCCCCCCAATGNCCCCCCCCCCGCCCACCACCACCCTCCCACCAACTCGACTCTCCACATCCCTTAAAATCCGCGCGTTGTTGCACTCACTGCTTGTTGTTGTCACGTTCTTACCCGCCACCCACCCACCCCCTTACTTGACATCGGTGAAACGAAGACCTCTCGTAGCTCAATCGGATTCCTCCCGTAAGTACCAAAATAAATATTCGGATTCTGATCTAGAAAGTTGCGCCGGCGGTGCAACTGCGCAACGCTTCCCACGTGGGCCCTGGATGGGTCCCAAGACGGCGGCGGTGGCTGCCCACGAACGGGAGAATGGCCCGGCGGTGACCCCAGGGGTCACCCATTGGGGCGGCCCCCCTTCCCACGATCGCCGTTGATACGAAGCGAAGTTCGTGTTGAGGTGGCCTCGTCTGGGGGTTGGGGGGAGGGGTGGGGGGTGGGTCCAGCCACCGCCCGCAAATCTTTGCCACCGAGAAATTGCCGGGCTGCTCGTTTGCCCCCAGCCTGTGATAAATCATCCCAGCTTGCAACGGCGCAGATGAGTGGAGGGGTGGGTGGGTGGAGATATCTCACCAATTAATGAGTGCCCCCCCCTTCTCCCTCCCTCTCTGGGGGAGGGAAGGGAGGGGGTGAACGCCAGAGAAAGTAAAAAAAACCCACAACTCCCCCCACATCTCATTCACTGCCGCCGCTCCGCGCCTTGCCCTGCGAGGGTTTCCATCAAAACGTGAATTTGTCTCGGCGATCTCCGTGGGAATGATGACCGGGCCCGGGATTCTGGGCGTTAGCGATGGGTCGTGTCTACTGCAATGCGTGGGAGATTAAAACATTTTTTAAATTTGACTTTAAAACCACTGTTGAGTTTTTTTTTTATCGCGCGGAAATATGAATATAATTTGGTTAGAATTTATGTGATTGTGCTTTCTGTATTTGGTTGGATGTCATGTAGTGGGTGAGTCAGGGAGGAGTGTGTGAGTGAGTGTATGAGTGGGTGAGTGTGTGTGTGTGAGTGAGTGTGAGTGAGGAGTGGGTGTATGAGTGAGTGTATTAGTGAGTGAGTGAGTGGGTGAGTGGTGAGTGTGTGAGCGAGTGGGTGGGCGAGTGGGTGAGTGAGTGTGTGAGTGGGTGAGTGTGTGAGTGTGTAGCGAGTGGGTGGGCGAGTGGGTGAGTGGGTGAGTGAGTGTGTGAGTGAGTATCGCATCCCGCAGTGGTCTACCTGCTGATCGACTTGCTTACAGAGTCGCCTGCAGGAAAACTAACAAACTGATCCTTGTCTCACGTTCCTCCCACATTGAGGAACGCATCAAAAAAGCAACCGGAAACCCGCGCATTCTATGGAAAACTCTCAAAGATCTTCTCCATCCTGGTAGCACCATGGTCCCTCACCTTAGCGATCCCCTTGCCTCACTGAAACTTGCCACCTCTTTTAATACTTACTTCAACAACAAGCTAATCGCCGTCGCAAACTCGTGCACGTCTACTGACACATTGCACCATTGTACCCGCTCATGGTACCTAAAATTGTAAGCACTAACCCAGACACTCTTCTAACTATGCTAAAGCCTGTGTTTACAAAAGACGTTTTCGCTTTAATTGAATCACTTCCTTTGAAGTCATCTCCACTCGACGTGCTCCCAGGTTCCTTGTTCAAGCAATGTGCTCCGGAACTCGCCATCATGATCAGGAACATCGCAAATGCCTCCTTCTCTTCGGGGTGTTTTCCGTCCAACCTCAAATCTGGCCTGGTTTCTCCTTGTTAAAGAAACCAAATCTAGATCCGGATGACCCATCTAGTTATCGTCCCATCACTAACCTCTCGAACCTCTCTAAACTCCTTGAACGACTAGCCCTCGCCCAGCTACAACCACACGTCACCTCCTCCGCAAACTACTGCAACTTCCAGTCAGCTTACCGTCAAAACTATTCCACAGAAACAGCACTCACTAGGGTGCTCGATGACATTTTAACGATCGTTGATTCCGGCTCAACTGTTGCACTTGTAAGTCTGGACATTTCGTCAGCCTTCGACACCATCAACCATTCGCTCCTTACTTCCCTCCTGAAATCCGACTTCGGTATATGCGGCTCAGCACTCAAGTGGATAGCTTCGTACCTTTCTGACCGGCAATCCTCAGTCAGGGTGGGCATGTCCACATCGCCTGAAACAAGAGCATTATGCGGGGTTCCCCAGGGCTCTGTTCTAGGTCCCCTGCTCTTCACAGCCTACACTTCCCCGATCGGCCGACTCATCGCAAGCTTCGGTGTTAAGCACCACTCATACGCGGATGACACGATTCTATTCACCGCCATCGATTCTAGCAATGCATCTGGATTCGAGAGGCTCTCGGAATGTACCACCGCCGTGCAACAATGGTTCACTGCACACAACCTAGCCCTTAATCCGAAAAAGTCAGTGGCCATCATGTTAGGTACCAAGCAACGTCTCAATTCAGCAACACTCCCACACACATACACATCTTCGGTCATAGCATCAAGTTCACCAACCACTTCAGCTACCTCGGTGTCATCCTAGATTCAACTTTATCCTTCGACCGTCAAACCAACCATATCATCAGCTCATGTAACTTTCACCTGAAGGCTCTTAGACACATACGTCCTCTCATCTCTACTGAAATTGCCAACACTTTGGCATGTTGCATAGTTGGGTCTCGCCTTGACTATTGTAACTCCGTCCTTGTCCGGACCTCCGCTGGCAACCTAAGGAAGCTTCAAAGACTACAAAATAACCTAGCACGCGTCGTCATTGCCCACACTCATCCCCGCCTCGACTCACTAGCTCGTCTCCGCGCTCTCAACTGGCTCCCCATTGCCAGTAGGGTCACATACAAGACCGCCTGCCTCTGCCACAATGCCTTCATATCCGCCTGCCCGCCGTACCTTGCTTCATTACTGACAACTTGCAGCTCAGCACACGGCAGATGCCTGCGCAGCGCGACTCACGACCTCCTCTCAATACCAAGATCCAGGATGGTCATGTCTACGCGCCGCTTCTCGGTGGCAGCCCCAACAGTCTGGAACGATATCCCTCTGCACATTCGCAGCATCACCTCAATCGCCTCCTTCAAGAGACACTTAAAAACTCACCTCTACAATCATGCATTTGAGCGACTCTGAGCTTGGCTCCGCGCCTCTGAGTTGCGGCCACTACGTCTGCAAATTTGCGCGCGTTACAAATTGTACTATTATTATTATTATTGAGTGTGCATGTAAGTGTGTGTGGGTGAGTGTGTAAGTGTGTGAGTGAGTGGGTGGGTGAGTGTGTGAGTGTGTGGGTGAGCGTGTAAGTGTGTGAGTGAGCGTGTAAGTGTGTGAGTGAGTGTGCGAGTGAGTGTATGAGTGGGTGGGTGTGTGAGTGAGTGTGTGGTGAGTGTGTAAGTGAGTGAGTGAGTAGGTGGGTGAGTGAGTGTGTGAGTGTGTGAGTGAGTGTGTGGATGGGTGTGTAAGTGTGTGAGTGAGCGGGTGTGTGTGTGTGTGAGTGTCTGGGTGAGTGTGTGAGTGAGTGGGTGAGTGAGTGTGTGAGTGAGTGTGCATGTAAGTGTGTGAGTGTGGGTGAGTGTGTGGGTGAGCGTGTAAGTGTGTGAGTGAGCGTGTAAGTGTGTGAGTGAGTGTGCGAGTGAGTGTATGGGTGGGTGTGTGAGTGTGTGGGTGAGTGTGTGAGTCAGTGAATGTGTGGATGAGTGTGTGAGTAGGTGGGTGAGTGTGTGGGTGAGTGTATAGGTGTGTGAGTGTGTGGGTGAGTGAGTGAGTGTGTGGGTGAGTGTGTAAGTGAGTGAGTGAGTGTGTGTGTGAGTGAGCGTGTAAGTGTGTGAGTGAGTGTGCGAGTGAGTGAGTGAGTGTGGGTGAGTGTGTAAGTGTGTGAGTGAGTGTGTGGGTGAGTATATGAGTGAGCAGTAACCAGTCGCAGCAGTGATAGAAGAGCTACATGGTTGCGACTGACCGCCGTTGAACAAGAGACTGAATTTAATCAGCGAGCGCTAAATCTTAAAACAAACCATCTCTGTCTTGACCTTCCTCTGTCCACACATCACCTCCACACACAAAGATGATTGGTGCCCATCTAGCGTTTAATAACCCGGAGCCGGTGGTGGCAATTCCACATTCCTATGTCAATCCATATGACTTCCCCACATAGCGATAACTATTTTAGCGGCCCCCAGAGGGATCTGATGATGAGGCTATTCCGATCTCCACATGAGCAGCTCATTGGATCTGATTGACAGCGGCTCGCTCGACGGATGAGCCGCCGTTCCCCAAGAGCAACAATAGGAGAAATTGAGGTGGGGGGGTGGTGGTGGGGGGCAGGTGTGGTGGTGGTGGGGGATAGTGGTGGGAGGATGGTGGTTGTGGGGGCGGGAGTGGTGGTGGGGGGGAGAGTGGTGGTGGGGGTGTGGGGGGTGGTGATGGTGGGTGGATGGTGGTGGTGGGGGGCAGGTGTGGTTGTGGTGGGGGATAGTGGTGGGAGGATGGTGGTTGTGGGGGCGGGAGTGGTGGTGGTGGGGGGGTGGTGGTGGTGGGGAGAGTGGTGGTGGGGTGTGGGGGTGGTGGTGGTGGGTGGATGGTGGTGGTGGGGGCAGGTGTGGTGGTGGTGGGGGATAGTGGTGGGAGGATGGTGGTTGTGGGGGCGGGAGTGGTGGTGGGGGGTGGTGGTGGTGGTGGGAGAGTGGTGGTGGGGGTGTGGGGGTGGTGGGTGGTGGGGGTGGTGGGGGGTGGTGGTGGGGGGTTGCGGAGGTGGTGGTGGGGGGTGGTGGGGGGAGATGTGGGTGATGATGGTGGGGGGTGATAGTGACAGACGACCATATATATTGTTTAAATAGCCGTAAAGTAAAACACGACAATAAATGACACCGCTAATTGGTGTCGTCTGCATCGTCGTCTCTCGCGCCGCTCACCGCCCGCGTCTCCAACCCCTCGACACCAGCCAGGATCTCTCCACTGCTGGACTTTGTGACGAGCCGCCTCGGATCGATCAGCACGTGGCGATGTCACGGAAGCTTTCCGATTCTCTCCGCCAGATATTAATTTGGCGAGAGTGGGGCGGGGGGGGTCTTTGGGGTGAGAAGCGTAATTAATTATTATTGATATTAATGAGGGCCGTAACGGCGCGTAGCAATCGGCGGTACAATATTGATTCTTGGCGAGTGTAAGATTGATTTGCCGTGATGTGTTCAAGCCAGGCACTAAAACACTGCAATCGTCGCTTCTCTTCCCTCCCACGCCCAAAAATAAAATTGGCAGGAATCGAACTCGGGTCGCCGGTTCGCAGCGCAGTGCGCTAACCGTTGCGTCACTACTCCCTGCACTTTGCTCCACATCCTCCCGTACCGCATCAGTCCATCTCTTCCTTCAGCCCATGTCGTGCACACACACACACTCTCACACACTCTCCCATACACACTCTCTCACACTCGCACACACACTCACACACTCTCTCACACACACACTCACACACTCACACTAACTAACACACACACTCTCACAAACTCACTCACACACTTACACACACTCACACTCTCACAACAACAACCGCCATTCGCCACTAAGTGGCGGTGACGTCACCACGATGCTTGTGCCAGGCCAAGTGCACCTTGAGGCCACGTGAAGTGTCGAAAGCCCGCTGGCAGGAGGTCACGGAGCAGACCCAGGTGCCACGGGTCGACTGACCGAGATGACCGAGATGACTGGCTGATGCACCACCTGTGCCCCCTACTGTGCCAACTTGCTGTGCTTTAGCCACCCGGCGCTCAGCTCGTTGTTGTGAGCGTCGCTCCTCCCCCCTCCGTTGTTGTTGGAGGGCGACTGCCTCCAACTGCCCAGTAGCGTCCTTCACGAGCCTCCTCCACAGAGGCCGATCTTGGCACCGCTGGTACCAGTCATCGGCAAGTCCACTCAGCTCCACGTCCTCCTGTACCACATCACTCCATCTCTTCTCGGTGGCTGGCCATGCGGGCTACATGACCCAGCCAACGCAGCCTTGCCTGCCGGAGGAGCTCACCGATGGGACTTTGCCCATATATTTCAAGGATTTGTGAGCTCCTCACACAATCCAGCATGGTTAAACCCAGGATGGATCGTAGGTAGGCCAGCCTAAATGTTTCTAACCGGCGAAGATGCTCCATTAGGGGGGTCCACGTTTCACAAGCGTATAGAGAAGGGAGGGAATGACCGTGGCCGAGAAGACCTGAAGCTTCGTGCGGAGCGACAGACCAGGTAGCTTCCACACAGCGTTACGCAACCGATGAAACGATAATGCCGCTCCACTGATTCGGAGTGAGACCTCTGCTGTTAAACCGGAGCCGGTCATGAGCACACTGCCTAGGAATGGGAAACTCTCCACTCTCTCCACAACTGCCCATCACCGATTTGAGTTGTGGGGGTGGAGTGTCCGATGGTACAAAATACCCAGGCAGGTGCTCAGTTTTGGTGGGGCTAATGGTAAGGCCCACGCTCCAGTTTCAGCAGCAGCGTCTCCAACTCCTCCTCTGAGTGAGCAGCAATTACCAGGTCGTCGGCATACGTAACATGGTTGACCAATAGGGAGCCATCCCTTGACCGCACCCTGGCATCGATCAGCCTCCCATTGTATCTATCACACTCACACTCTCTAACACACTCTTACACACACTCACACTCTCAGACACACTGTCACACACACATTCACACTCTCACACACACTCACACACACGTTCCACACTCTCACGCACACTCTCACGCACACACACTCTCAGACACACTGTTACACACACACTCACACACTCATACACACGCTCACACACACTCACACACACGCTCACACACACTCTCACACACTTTCACACACACTAACACTGTCACACACACACTCACACACACTGTCACACATACACACTCACACACACTCTCACACTCTCTCACACACACTGTCACACTCTCACACACTGTCACAAACACACTCACACACTCACACACACACACTCTCTCACAAACACACACTCTCACACACACTCTCACACACACACTCACACAACAACAACACACAACAACCGCCATTCGCCACTAAGTGGCGGTGACGTCCCCACGATGCTTGTGCCAGGCCAAGTGCACCTTGAGGCCACGTGAAGTGTCGAAAGCCCGCTGGCAGGAGGTCACGGGGCAGACCCAGGTGCCAAGGGTCGACTGACCGAGATGACCGAGATGACTGGCTGATGCACCACCTGTGCCCCTACTGTGCCAACTTGCTGTGCTTTAGCCACCCGGCGCTCCGCTCGTTGTTGTGAGCGTCGCTCCTCCGCCCTCCGTTGTTGTTGGAGGGCGACTGCCTCCAGTAGCGTCCTTCACGAGCCTCCTCCACTGAGGCCGATCTTGACACCGCTGGTACCAGTCATCGGCAAGTCCACTCAGCTCCACGTCCTCCTGTACCACATCACTCCATCTCTTCTCCAGCCCGTGCCGCGCCCGTCTAGCCCCCTCGATCCGGCCGAACAAAAGCTGTTTAGGCATGCGGTGGCTGGGCATGCGGGCTACATGACCCAGCCAACGCAGCCTTGCCTGCCGGAGGAGCTCACTGATGGGACTTTGCCCAGATCTTTCAAGGATTTGTGAGCTCCTCACACAATCCAGCCTGGTTAAACCCAGGATGGATCGTAGGCAGGCCAGCCTAAATGTTTCCAACCGGCGAAGATGCTCCACCAGGGGGTCCACGTCTCGCAAGCGTAGAGAAGGGAGGGAATGACCGTGGCCGAGAAGACCTGAAGCTTCGTGCGGAGCGACAGACCAGGTAGCTTCCACACAGCGTTACGCAACCGATGAAAAGATATTGCCGCTCGACTGATTCGGAGTGAGACCTCTGCTGATAAACTGGAGCCGGTCATAAGCACACTGCCCAGGTATGGAAACTCTCCACTCCACAACTGCCCATCACCAATTGGGAGTTGTGGGGGTGGAGTGTTCGATGGTACAAAATACCCAGGCAGGTGCTTAGTTTTGGTGGGGCTGATGGTAAGGCTCCACCTCTTAGTGGCACGCTCCAGTCTCAGCAGCAGCGTCTCCAACTCCTCTTCTGAATGAGCAGCTATTACCAAATCATCGGCATACATAACATGGTTGACCAATAGGGAGCCATCCTTGATCGCACCCGGGCGTCGATCAGCCTCCCATTATATCTGTACCAAATGGAAATTCCCCGGTACAGCTATTGAAGGCTTCACGAACTACGCGGTCAAAATAGATGTTAAATAATGTGGGAGCCAGAGGATATCCCTGTCGCACCCCAATGTGTACAGGGAAAGGCTCCGACTCCCGGCCACGTAGTTTTACCCGGGCCCGCTCACCATCATGAAGGTCCTTAATGATCGTGAGCAGAGGGTCAGGGACTCCGAATGCACGAAGAACAACCCAGAGCCCAGTCCTACTGATGGTATCATAGGCCTTGACCAGGTCAATAAAGCAGAGATGTAGGTCTTTTTGGAATTCCCTACACCTCTGCTGTAGCAGACGGACATAAAATATGGCATCTGTGCAGGACGCCCTTTCCTGAAACCGCATTGGGGCTCCGCAAGCCTCTCCTCAGCGTGCCTAGCAAGGCGATGTTGAATAATCCTTGCCAGGACCTTACCCGGCACACTGAGGAGTGAGATGCCCCTGTAGTTGTTACAGTCGGTACGGTCCCCCTTCTTAAAGAGGGGGACCACCAGGGCATCCTTCCAGTCCTGCGGAACCCGTCCAGTGGTCCAGACTGTTGTTATGATGTCATATAGGGCAGTCTGTGCACAAACGCCACCCTCCCTCAGCATTTTGCTTGGGAGATCATCTCTGCCCGGTGCCTTCCCTGGTCTCAGACTCCGGATCGCCCTCAGTACTTCCTCAACACCTGGCACCTCAGCCAGCCACTCACAGGGGTGACCTCTTCCAATATTTGAGGCACCGCAGCCTCAGCAGGGTTATCACCACTTTGTGCCATGATGTTTTCCTGGCTGAGAGAATTTCCCTCCCCAGGACCTCACAGAAATGCTCAGCAAATCTGCAAACCTGTTCCTGGGGTCGGAGATTGGATCACCGTTTTTTCCTCTAATGATGGTAATAGGTGTGGCGCTGCAGGTTACTTTTTTGATGGAGTTCAATAGTGATTTGTGATCACGGGCCACTGAGGCAGACTCCATCTCCTCAGCAACCCGCGACCACCACCCATCCTTACAGCGCCTTACGGCTCTCCGAACTTCCGAGCGAAGGCTGCGGTAAACCTCCTCATTCTCTGACGTGGGATGCTGTAGGCGATGAGAGTGGGCCTGTCGCTTTTTCTCAATTAACCTGAACACCTCCTCCGTCATCCAGGGTTTCTGGGGAGGTCTGGACCGCGTACCCAAAGCAGCCATTGCAGCTGCATGAGTCACAGTCTTAAACCTCGCCCATTTCCCCTCGACATCAGGTGGAGTGGGGGACGATGCCAACACCAGCTGCAAGCGATGATGAAATTCTCGCTTGCAACTTTCATCAGCTAACTGAGACCAGGCCACTTTTGGTTGGAATGGGATCCTGGGTGTACACCCACCACCGGAGTGGAAGAATGGCAGGCGCATCTTACAGATGACTAGTCGATGGTCAGAGGACAGATCAGCTCCACGGTAGGTCCTGGTGTCAAGGACATGGGCTCGCATCTGCTGGTCCGTCACTATGTAGTCCAGCAGATGTTCTTGCTTGGACCCGGCATGTATCCACACACACTGTCACACACACTCTCACACACACTGTCACACACACTCTCACACACACTGTCACACACACTCTCAAACATCGCCACCTGGGGAGACAAAGGTGACCGGGCGTAGTGCTGGCCCCCGCCCTCCTCGTGTGCTGTGCCGGCCTTCGTAGGTGCTACTCGCCGACAGCACTTGCCCCGATAGCCTGTGCAGGCTGCACGGTGGATCTTTGTCATTGTGTTCGTGGGTGCGTGCGTGGATTTACTTTGTCTGTTTGTTGTTTGTTCGCCTTTCAGTTCTTAACGAATGCAACAATTTCGTCGGTTAATTACTATTCATTGTTTTTTATGTTTCAAGTGTGGTGGGTGGGTGTGTGGGGGGTAAAACACCCCCCCCCCTTCTTCCCTCTGCTCCTCTGTTCCACAAGAAACAGGCGAATCAATCAAAGTTATTTCCCACGTATTCGAGGCGTTGCGAGCCAGGTGGCTCTTCTCACGATGATTGCGCTTCCGATGTCGGCGGGTGGCACGGATTATACAGTTGTCGTGTATATTGTGTATTATAGAAATGTCCCCCAATCATCAGCCATGATCAATCTCTCTCACGATCCTGTGAGCGTCAATGATTAGTTTGTGTCTGTGTGTACAACAGAACACCCTCGTAACGGGCACCCCTACTAACGACTAATCGTTTGACGACAGGCCTCCATCGAGCCCAATGTGTAGTGTATAGTGTAGTGTATAGTGTAGTGTATAGTAGTGGTGTATAGTGTAGTGTATAGTAGTGTAGTGTATAGTAGTGTATAGTGTATAGTAGTGTAGTGTATAGTGTAGTGTATAGTGTAGTGTGTATTGTAGTGTATAGTGTAGTGTATAGTAGTGTAGTGTATACAAGTGTACAGTGTAGTGTATAGTAGTGTATAGTGTAGTATATAGTAGTGTATGGTAGTGTAGTCTGTCATAGTGTAGTGTATAGTGTAGTGTATAGTGTAGTGTATAGTAGTGCAGTGTATAGTAGTGTAGTGTATAGTAGTGTAGTGTATAGTAGTGTAGTGTGTAGTGTAGTGTATAATAGTGTGTAGTGTAGTAGTGTATAGTGTAGTATATAGTAGTGTATAGTAGTGTATCATAGTGTAGTGTATAGTGTAGTGCATAGTGTAGTGTATAGTAGTGTATAGTGTAGTAGTTTATAGTATGTAGTGTATAGTAGTGTATAGTACTGTAGTGTATAGTGTAGTGTACATTATAGTAGTGTAGTATATAGTGTAGTGTATATAAGTGTAGTGTATAGTAGTGTATAGTGTAGTGTACATTATAGTAGTGTAGTATATAGTGTAGTGTATATAAGTGTAGTGTATAGTAGTGTAGTATATAGTGTAGTGTGTCCGAATTTGGTCTGTTCTTGCTCAAGTGAATAAATAAATAAAATAGTTAAATTTTTTTTGCAGGAAGATTTCTCAACAAATATGGCTGTCGCCTGATGATGCTGGTTGTAATGACTGGCCAAACGTCACGGTAATCGAATTGTAAATGTCGTGGGTTTACTCTCCGACACACCGGTGTACTGTACTAGTAACGAATTGGCACGTTCTGTTTACACGGCAAACCTTACTAATTGGCTGTGCCGGGTGGTGGCCGGTTTAACGACACATTTATATTTACGCAATCTATTCCAAAAAAACACCTCTCTTGTGGACAAAAAAAATATTACCCGCAAATGGAAAATACAAATCAATCATCGCCTTCTTGATGCACAACAACAACAACAACACAAACTTGGCAGGACTCTTCTGTAATTCTTTAATCCATCTGTGTGGAATTGTAAGTGTTACGCCACTCGTAGACACAGCGTGGTTGGTGATGCAAAACAAGGATGGGCTTTACCCCATCTGGCAATGAAACGTGAGTTGTGTTAAGATGTTAAAACACCAAATAGATTGACCTTTTTCAAGGCATCAAGTACTGCATTAACCACACAGTGTACTTGCGGTAAAATATAAAAACACAACATGCTCTGATATCTGCCCCGGGGCGGCCAAATTCCACCTCAGGCAACGCCCCTTCCAGAATCCTCGAGTCGGTTCACGAAGCTTCTCGACTGACTCCGCCTTTCACCTTCACCCAGACACGCCCCCTGATAACAAGGCATTACGTAATTCAACCATAGCCGCAATTACCACCCAGGCCGACAGGTGTCACCCTGTCATTACATATGTTGAACGTATGCATTAGCTTTGAAACGGATTGGCTTACACCGATTTTCTTCAAATAAATAAATAAACTGACCGAAAATTTATTTTTTTACCCGAAAATTCAAAATACCAAACAATCATCGCAATANCCCCCCCCCAACAAAACAACAATAACTTGTCAAGACTGTAATTATTCAATCCATCTGTGCAGAATTATGAGTGTTACGCCACTCGTAGACACGGCGAGGAATCTCGTCTCCTGGTTGCCCGATTTCCTCCTCTGACACCTCTTAATCACCATTATCACCTCCACCATCATCATCAACAGTGGGATTCATGGTCCAAGCATCACACGGCAGCAGCAGCAGTAAACAATTTTGGAACAATGACGATGGAATGCTTTCCAGAAGCAACTTCCAACCCGTTCCCGTCTCCCTCTTTACATTTCATTTCATAACGGAATGAGAAAATGTATTTCCAATACAACAACAAATTTATATTTATCCTTGGAGATACGTTGTTGATTCCCCCACCCTGCAAGCTCTGTTCCGCCGTAAATGAGTAAATCGATACGGAGTTCAGATTTCGTCACCTCGCCTTAATACCTCAATGTCTTACATTGAGTGTGTTACTGGTTGGAACCTCCTGGTTACACCAGCCCACAGGGGATGATTGTGTCCGTCCGTCCGTCGTGCAGGGAGGGGCTTGGTGGGGAGGGAGAGGCTGGGTGGGGAGGGGAGGGTGGGGAGGGGAGGGTGGGAGAGGGGCTGGGTGGGGAGGGTGGGGCTGGGTGGGGAGGGGAGGGTGGGGAGGGGTTGGGTGGGGAGGGTGGGGCTGGGTGGGAGGGTGGGGCTGGGTGGGGGTGGGAGGAGTGGGGCTGGGTGGGGAGGGGCTGGGTGGGGCTGGGTGGAGAGGGGCGGGTGGGGAGGGGCTGGGTGGGAGGGGAGGGTGGGAGAGGGGCTGGGTGGGGAGGGTGGGGCTGGGTGGGGAGGGGAGGGTGGGGAGGGGCTGGGTGGGGAGGGTGGGGCTGGGTGGGGGGTGGGAGGAGTGGGGCTGGGTGGGGAGGGGCTGGGTGGGGCTGGGTGGAGAGGGGCGGGTGGGAGGGGCTGGGTGGGAGGGGAGGGTGGGAGAGGGGCTGGGTGGGGAGGGTGGGGCTGGGTGGGGAGGGAGGGTGGGGAGGGGCTGGGTGGGAGGGTGGGGCTGGGTGGGGGGTGGGAGGAGTGGGGCTGGGTGGGGAGGGGCTGGTCACCCGTGGTGCCCTTATAAAACTCAACGTTTAACCTACTCACGCCGGCTTGTGCCCACCCTCACAGTCGGCCATATTTGCGAATACACCACGCCGCCGTTGACCCTGGCCATTGACCGAGCAACCCAACGTTCATACCAGCTCCCTCCGCAGGAATGTGTTTACAATATCCGTCGAGGCAGGGTTTATATGCAATGTGTGTGTGTAAATAGGTGTACATAGACACGTCACGTGGTCTTAAAGTGCACTTAGCCTGGCACAAGCGTCGTGGTGACGTCACCGCCACTGGGTGGCGAGTGGCGGTTGTTGTTGTTGTGCGAAGTTGTTTGTGTTTGGGGAGTGGTGGTGTAGCGGTCAGTGCGCTGCGCTACGAACCCGGCGACCCGAGTTCGATTCCCGCACACGGCCAACACCGGTGACGATTATCTGTACCGGTTCTGGGCCTCCCTAGGTCCACGCAGACTCAACTGTGCACTTGGTGCAGCGCGTAGTAAACATCGCGACTTGGTGAAACAAAGGCGGCCGGGCGTGGTGCTGTCCAGCCATCCCGTCGTGTGCCGTGCCGGCCTTCATAGGTGCTGCTCCTCGCTAACAGCACTTGCCCTGACAGTCTGTTGAGGCTATACGGGGGACCTTTGCCTTTACATGTGTGCGTAGAGGAACACGTGGATGAGAGAACGCACGCTTAGTGGGAGACAAGACGGCAGCGTCAACCGCTGCG
The DNA here is from genome assembly GCA_018977245.1 of Lethenteron camtschaticum. Taxonomy (NCBI): domain Eukaryota; kingdom Metazoa; phylum Chordata; class Hyperoartia; order Petromyzontiformes; family Petromyzontidae; genus Lethenteron; species Lethenteron camtschaticum. The sequence goes on from MU249615.1 coordinate 3,594,849, forward strand.
CCACCGCTCCTCTCGTCCTTCCGCCCCTCCCACGCACACGGCTCGCGTTCGTTTTTTTTTTGCTCTCGAAAACGACGAAAGGACGAGATGTGAGGGAGGGAGGTAGAAGTAGGAAGATGAGGAGGATGAGAGAGGGTCGAGATCGTGGACACAGAAATAAAATCATCAAAACCTTCCCCCAAACCCAGGAGTCTTGTGGCTTCAAAAGCTCCCCCGCACACAACCGCATCTGTCTCCGTGGCCCGATCACCAATGAGCATCAATATTCATGAAGCTTTAGGACAAAAAAGTCGCAGTTGGCGGTGATGAGCTTGATGATTAGAACAAAGAGATTTCGTTTTTTTTACAGCCCTTTGTTATAATCAGATTCTAGATGAAAGTGTTCTCATTGCAGGTCGGTGAAGTAGGGGATGTTACCAAGGGACTGCTTCCGATATCAAAAACGCCACTGATGTTAGCCGTGGCCGGGAATCGAACTCAGGTACTGGGTGTGGCGAACAGCGCGCTAACCGCAAGCACCACTGCTCAGCACCATACTGAGCAGCGGAAGAAAAACTCACATTCGTCAACAACACTGTGGCTTTTAAAAACGAAAAATACATGGTCGCGTTCGAATGACCTTGATCATAACACATATGGGCTATTACCCCAAACATCGCCTGTTACAGGTTGTCCTTTAAGGCCAAGAGAGTTGTAATTGACATGAGGGTTGTTGTTGTTGTTGTTGACTGTGCTTGTGCACCACTGCCAAAGCAGCCACAGCAAATAAAGATTCGGAGGATCGCCAATTAAATTTCGATGTAAAGCTTTCGTGACTGCAGGGATTCATCTTCTTGGTTCTTTCGGTAAAGTCACGTAGGGAAATAAGAAATAAAAAAATAAAACATAATAAAATAATTATTTTATATGTTTTAGGAAATAATAAAATAATAAAAATAAAAAATTATTTTATCTTATTTTATTTATGTTATATAAAATAAATTTTATTATGTTTTATTTTTATTATTTTATTATTTCCATTCTACGTGACTTTACTGAAAGAACCATGAAGATCGCCAATTAATTGAATCATTGATAATGGCTTTTGTGTGCGGCAAAAGACCCAGAAAACCCGGAGAAAATCCGGCAGCTCAAGCCACTAGCTAACCCCACCAGCCAAACCCACGAGCTGTACCCATCAGCTGCACCCAGCAGCTGATGATTTCTTTGTTGCTGCTGCTCCAGGAGGCGCGCGACGCGTGGTTGTGATTGCCAGGGGAGGGTTACGGCTTGAGACGCCCTTTCCCGTGATATCGTCTCATGCTCCTAGACACCCCAGTCTCACGCTCTCGCCCGCGCGAGTGTCTGGAGTGCGCACGCAATCACACAGACCCAGCGCGCACGTGTTTATCTTTCGCGTGAACTGGCTGCAGGGCCGGCCTGCCGCTTGCTATGCCGTGGTGGCTATGGCTTGGTCGCTCCTGAAAAAGAGCGATATGGCTCGGTGGGCCTTATCTGGTAGTAATAATGAAAAAATGACGACAGTTCAGTGGGCTTTACCTGGTAAAATTTTCAAATAGACATATAGCCCAGTGGGCCTGAGTTGGCAAAATATAAAATAGCGATTTAGCTCGGTGGGACTTACTTGTTAAAACAAGACAAATTAGACCATTGGAACCTCATTTGCCAGTAAAAATATGATAATAGTTTTTTTACCCTTCTATCTGGCAACAAAACTGACAGGCGCCTTTTGGCGTCATCTGGTCCAACCCATGTGTAGGGGTGTTAAAGAGAGGGCCCGTTATGCATGGCAGCCTATGGAAAACAAACACAGTGGGCGGGGCTACGTAAGTGCACGAGGAGGTGCCCTCTACGACGTCCGAGCCAGACACCCTGGGGGGGGCTGGTTCGAACGTTATGATCCCCCGGGGCCCCACCCTCAGGGAGGGGTTGGGTATAAAAGGGGATGTTTCAAAGGGCTCGGGAGTTATGTTTTAAGCTAAAGGAAGAAGACTGAAGACGTCTTAGATAGAGCCCTGGACTCCCCTAGTTCGATGTTCTTTTCAGGGCCGGACAGGACTGAGCCAGCGGCGTGGTCCGAAAGCCAGAGCCGGTGCTCTTGTAAGAGCTGGTCTGGAACTCCGGGTACCGGGCCCGACTTACCAGTGTCGGGCCAGATAGCCTCCCCTAGCCCATTAGTGGAGGACTCGGGGCTAGGACAGAGTTAGCTAGGGGTGTATCCCGAGTTATACGGGTGAGGGGGCCGATACCCCCTCGAGTGTTATATGCCCACTGTCGTATTGTGAAATAAATATACGTGTGCCTCAACCTCGGTGTCAAGCGTCCTCACCGGTACTTCACATGTGAGACTAGGCTCTAAGGAAAGCTGTCTCGGGTGTGGACCAATCAACTTCAAGGACAGTGCACATTATCGAAGTTATGTTTTTTGTTTGTATTATGACTGCAGGTATTGTGGTCTATGCAAACATGACTCCTTGTAAAAAGGTGTCAGTTTTGTTGCCAGATAGAAGGGTAAAAAAAAAACAATTATCAAGACAAATTAGCTTTCCACCTCAGCTGGCCCGTAACCTGCTAAAAATATATTTTAAAAATGTTTTTCATATTTCCTTTCCGTCCCGTGCCCACGATTCCGAGCGTGAGCACGCCGCTCTCCTGTCGCCCTCCGAGCCGTCCACTCCACGTTCTCTATGCCGGCTGCACGTGTGCACGCCTCACTCACTTCACGAGCCCCGAGAGGAGGTGGCTCGCGTCCACGTGGTTGTGCGCGTGCCAGAGGTCGCAAACGGGTTTTGATTCCTTACCCGTACCCGTACCCGGCCGCACCAGGGTCGCAAATGGGTACCCGACCCGTACCCGGCCGGGTACGGGTACCCGTTCCCTACCCGTACCCGTACCCTACCCGAAATGAGTGACAAACGGTTACTCGTGAGAATTATTTTATTGTTTTATTTTTATTATTTTATTATTTCCATTCTACGTGACTTTACCGAAAGAACCAAGAAGATGAATCCCTGCAGTCACGAAAGCTTTAAATCGAAATTTCACATCAAGTCATTGATCACGTTTGTTGCGACACGCGAGAGAGCTAGCCAAGCTCCGTTATAGAATTCCTATTTCCAGCAGGTCTCTGCCGCTTCTGCATTGCGTTTTTATTTCAAGGTGTCTTTTCAGCCGATTAACGCATGCATGCATATTACACTTCTTCTTTCGCGCCGTACGTAGCCGACCGCGCTAATCTGAGCTGCGGGGGAAGAATAACAAACTAAACACACGCTAAAAAAGCAGTTCTAGAGAAATACGTTTTCAATATACGCACAAGCTTCAGTAGCGTCGTGAATATCAACTCGTCGTGTTTATTACACCACGTGCGAGGAGGAAACCGGAGCACCCAGAGAAAACCCACGCCTTGCGCGAGGGGGCAACGCTCTATCCCCGTACAGATGGAAGCCAATGGTGATTAGGCCACTTGCTGTACTGCCATCTCCTGGTGAGCCAACCATTATATAAACGGAGTGGTAGCTCCTGCAAGCTCTCATTTACTTGATACAGCTGTCATGGCTGTGACGGTTCCACCTGAAGACGGAAGCTTGTGTTGCCTCCGAAACGTCGTGATTTTTATTTTATTTTTATTAATTTTAATGTTTTACCTACGTGACTTTACCGAAAAAACCTAAGAATAGGGTACGGCACCTCGAGTTCATGCAAATGGCACAGCGCCGGGCGGATAAAACGCAGCAATTCTAGATTTGAAGCTTTCGTGACTGCAAGGATTCATACTCTTCGGTTTTTTTCGGTAAAGTCACGTAGGTTAAAAAATAAAACAAATAAATTAGATCACGACGTTTCGGAGGCGGAAGCTTGTGTTGTTGCCTCCGAAACGTCGTGATTTAATTTATTTGTTTTCTTTTTTAACCTACGTGACTTTACCGAAAAAAACCAGCAAGTTGGCACTGTTGGTGCCTCTGCCAGTCATCTCAATCGACGCATGGCCCGTGGCTCTGCCCCCACGACCTTCCTGCCAGCGAGCCTTCCCCGCTGTAAGTGATGGCCTCAAGGTGCACCGAGCCTGGCACACAGTCCCCGCGTTGACGTCGTTGCCACTTGGTGGCGCACGGCGGCTGTTGCTGTTGTTGCTGCGATGGCTCAGGGCTGAGCAAACCTATAAGGGGCCGTCCATAAATGACGTCACGCGATTTTGAATATTTTTACCCCCCCCTCCTTGTCACACGGCGTCACAAAAAGTCAGACCCCCCCTGAAATATGACGTCACAAAGCTCTGCCCCCCCCCAAATAAAATAAAACATGCTTCAAATCGCTTTAAACTATTGTCATTGTAGTGCGTATGTAATGTGGCGCTGCACTCTGATGTTGTAGGAGAAAACATTTATGCAAAAAGTCTATTAATTATGTAGAACGTGTTGTCTACATTCATTTAAAGTTGCGCATTTTTACGTGACGTAACATTTCTCAAACCCCCCGCTCGTCACACATCGTCACAAATGTCTGACCCCACCCCATAGGTGCGTGACGTCATTTATGGACGGCCCCTAAGAATAGCAATACAACAGTAATATAACACGATGGCTAATGTTGGTCTTCGATATCGACTTCAGATTGCCAAGGGCAACCCACCGGCCCGCGTGTGTTTCGTCTCCCCCGGCACGAACTTAAGGCCACAAAGCATTGCACATTTGTCCACCCCATATCTCGAAAATTGCATCTCCAACAACGCCTGCCAACAAAACGCACAAATCGCACTCGGCGGTAATGGAGCGTCTGGATTGCTTTGGCAGCTTCCGATGGATTTTGGAGACGGCGAAACTTGCTAAGTGATCCGAAATTATTTTATTTATCGAGGGTTGTTATTTTTACTTCGCCCCGAAACTGTTTAAGATGCTGTTACACAACAGCACACGAGGCTGACGGTGTGAATTGGTTGAATGCTTAACAGCTCTTCCTGGGGTTTTGCGTGTGTGTGTGGCCGTTTTATATATAACGAGCTTTACTACCCTGCTTTGCCCGAGATTTAGATTCTTCTTGTTGGTTCTTTCGGTAAAGTCACGTAGAATGGAGATAATAAAATAACAAAAATAAAACATAATAAAATAATATAATCTATATATATAAAATCGTTCATGTCTGTGTGTCTGTGTGTGGACTGCACTTTCATTGGACGGCGGTTGCCCCTGGCAACGGCTAGCCACGCCTTCGCCGCTTTCATTGGACGGCGGTTGCCCCTGGCAACGAGTAGCAACTTTTCTCCGCGGGGTGGACGCCATTTTTAATAGCGCGGGGGGGGGGGACCGGCACCCGTACCCAGCGTTCGCCGGGTGGGAAAATCAGGCAAGGCGGGAGGCTCTGCACGGTGCTAGGCCTCGACACCCAACACGCCACTCTGAGGTAAATTCATACAAATTTCACGTCCTCTACAGAGTGGCGAGGGAGGCAGAGTGGCGAGGGAGGGACTCAGCCTCAAAACGAGTAACTGGTGTGGCGTATTAACATCGCCACTGGGGAGACAAAGGCGGCCGGGCGTGGTGGATACAAGTCCCGGGCAAAGCCGGGTCATGACTATGTGTGTATGTGTTTATGTGTATGTCTGTGTGTCTGTATGTATGTATGTATGTGTTTGTATGTGTTTGTGTGTATGTGTGTGTGTGTATTGTGTATGTGTGTGTGTATTATGTGTGTGTTTGTGTGTATGTATGTGTGTGTTTGTATGTATGTGTATGTCTGTGTGTATGCATGTGTGTGTATGTGTGTGTCTGCAGCAAGCGCGTGTATGTGTACCTATGGACGCGCGCGCGTGTGTTGTGTAGGGGAACGGTAGTGTAGTGCTTAGCGTGCTGCCTGTGTCTATGTGTGTGTGTCTGTGTGTGTGTGTCTGTGTGTGTGCGTGTGTGGTGTGTAGGAGGAACGGTAGTGCAGTGCTTAGCGTGCTGCTGTGTGTGTGTGTGTGTGTGTCTGTGTGTGTGTGTGTCTGTGTGTGTGCGTGTGTGGTGTGTGGAGAGCGGTAGTGTAGTGGTTAGCGTGCTGTCTGTGTGTCTGTGTGTGTGTGTCTGTCTGTGTGTCTGTGTGTGTTCTGTGTGTGTGTCTGTGTGTGTGCGTGTGTGGTGTGTGGGAGCGGTAGTGTAGTGGTTAGCGTGCTGTCTGTGTGTCTGTCTGTGTCTGTCTGTGTGTTTCTGCGTGTGTCTGTGTGTGTGTCTGTGCGTCTGTGTGTGTGAGGAGCGGTGGGTGTAGTGGTTAAAGCTACGCTGCGCTACCAACCCGGCGAACCGAGTTAGATTCCCGCTCATGGCCACCACCGATCAAGATTATTTGAACCTCCCATAGGTCGACTCAGCCTCAAACGAGTAACTGGTGTGGCGTATTAACATCGCCACTGGGGAGACAAAGGCGGCCGGCCGTGGTGGATACAAGTCCCGGGCGAAGCCGGGTAGTACAGCTAGTAATATATATNATAATTATTTTATTGTTTTTTAAAATTATTATTATAACGATTTAAAGCTTTCGTGACTGCAGGGATTCATCTTCTTGGTTCTTTCGGTAAAGTCACGTAGAAGGGAAGTAATAAAATAATAAAAATAATAGTAAAAATAATAAAATTAAACATAATAAAATAAATTATTTTATTATGTTTTATTTTTATTATTTTATTACTTCCCTTCTACGTGACTTTACCGAAAGAACCAAGAAGATAAATTATTATTATAAAGAACCAAGAAGATGAATCCCTGCAGTCACGAAAGCTTTAAATCGAAATTTAGATTATTGTCTTGGATAAATACGCGGCCTACGCGGAGGATTTGGGGGGGTGGGGGATGAGTGACGTCAGTAGGCACACTGCGTGACGCTGCCGCATGCGGGTGACATCACAGATGTGACGTCACCGCTCACTTGCCGTGCAAAATATATCCATAATTGCGCCCCCCCCTCCCCCCCCAAATACAAAAGTCGATTTTATACTCTTTGCATTGTGTACAGACTGGAAGCTACCCACATGCCAAATTTCAAGTTTGTTGCATGTTGGGAAGTATGCTAAACATTTCGAACAGACACACACATTCACAAATTTCCCTTTTATATATATAGATATCCCATGCCTTTACAGGGGCCATTTGAAGAAGGGTTCTCGGTGCTAGCTCTGTGATATCCGCTTCTGCGCGCCATCCTCTTACACAGCAGTGACTCGCTCTTCGGCGATTGCTCTCAATAAAAAAACATCTCTCTATCTAAACCAGCTCATGCCTCCCGCGAATCACGTGACTTCTGTGAGTGGCCACCCACACTCCGAGCCCCTCCCCCTCGCCCCGCCCACTGTGAGAACAGACGCCGCTCCGTGCAGTAGCGGCAGCCTCTACCTCCTCCCTCTCCTCGTCTCCCCTGACCCCGTGCTCCCGTTCCTCCATTCATTCCCCTTCTTATTTTTAATCTCTCCCTCTCCCGTTCCCTTCTCTTTCCCCGCGCAATATATCCGTGCCTCTGTGCTCTCTTCCGCGCGCCGGTACAGCCACGGGTTACAAGGTTACAAGGTTCTATTCGTCTCATGCCATCACGCCGATCATGCAATTGGAATAACATTGGGTGGACGGCGAGGGTGGCGGGGGGGGGGGCTTAAGGGTAGCGATGACAGCCTTATTAGTGGCCCAGGTGAACGCAACCTCCCCCAGACGATATCAGACGGCACATTCATCATCCTCGATCTTGTTCCAAATTCCACCGCAAGAGATCGATGGAGCGTCAATGCCCGTTGCCCGACCTTGCTACTTCTCAGGAGGCGAGCAGCCTTCGGCCGTTTTGACACCCGGGTGAGAGTCTGCGAGTGAGCGAGTGAGTGAGTGGTTGAGTGGGTGAATGAACGAGGGGGGGGGGTCGGTGAGTAGGTGGGTGAGTGAGTAGCTAAGCGAGTATGTAAGTGGTTGGGGGAGTGAGTGTGTGAGTGAGCAGGTGAATGGGTGTGTAAGTGTGTGGGTGAGTGGGTGTGTAGGTGAATAGATGGGTGGGTGAGTGAGTGGTTGTGTGGGTGCATGGAGAGGGTCGGTGAGTAGGTGGGTGAGTGAGCAGTTAAGCGAGTAAGTATATAGGTGAGTCGGTGGTTGGGGAGTGAGTGCGTGAGTGAGCAGGTGAGTGGGTGTGTAAGTGGGTGGTGAGTGGGTGTGTAGGTGAATATGGGTGAGTGAGCAATTATGCGAGTAAGTATGTAGGTGAGAGGGGTGGGAGAGTAGGTGGAGTGAGCAGGTGAGTGGGTGTGTAAGTGGGTGGGTGAGTGGGTGTGTAGGTGAATGAGGGTGTGAGTGAGTGGTTGAGTGGGTGTGAAAGAGGGTGGGTGAGTAGGTGGGTTAAGCGAGTGGGTGAGTGAGTGAGTGAGTGGGTGAGTGGGTGTGTAAGTGGATTGGTGAGTGGATGTGTAAGTGAATAGAAGGGTGGGTGAGTGAGTGGGTGAGTGGGTGTGTAAGTGGATTGGTGAGTGGGTGTGTAAGTGAATAGAAGGGTGGGTGAGTGAGTGAGTGAGTGGGTGTGTAAGTGGATTGGTGAGTGGGTGTGTAAGTGAATAGAAGGGTGGGTGAGTGAGTGGGTGAGTGGCTCTCTCTTTCTCCTGCCCTGCTCTTCCCCGAGGCGATTCCCCCTCTGTACTCGGGCTGAAGGATTTGGGAAAATATCTAATTGCGATTTTTCTGACAGATATTGTGATTTGATTTGCGATAATATTTTTTAAAGTCAAGCTTCAGTTGAATATTCACTGTGTAATAGATTTAAATCATTTGTGATGGAGCATTACCACGTGATACCATCAAAATATGAACTGCTCTAAAAGCTATAATGCAAGGATGACAACTTAAAAGATATGAATTGCTTCCAACATGCATTTATTAAAATGTTTTAATTGAAATAGTACAATCAAACAAGAACAATTGTTAAGTTAAATAAAAAAGTTTTAATAAAAAAAAGACAATTACAATAAGAAGCAATAGGACTTTTCAAATCGCAAAAAAATCGCAGCCTTTACGATTCGCTAATCACGTTATTTCAAATTGCGATTTCGATTTGAAATCGATTCATCGTTCAGCCCGACTCTGTACATCTCAACTCCGAGACGTTTGTGATGTTGTGGGCAAAGCTCCAAACGTATCGTTGTTACCGCTGCTGTCTACAACACAGCCCTAGTAATGAATCACACTCACAACTACAGCCGCCAGCCCCAAACATTCACCACCCGCCGCTTTAAACATCCCGTGACGGCCGTGCGCGTGCGTGCGTGCACGCGGGGAGCGGTGGTGCAGCGGTTAGGCGCTACGATCCCGGCTACCGAGTTCGATTCCCGCTCACGGCCACCAACACCGATGACGATTGCCTCAGCCGGTCCTGGGCCTCCCCTAGGTCGCCTCGGCCTCAACTGAGTACCTGGTGCGATTCGTAATCATCGCCGCTGGGGAGAGACAAAGGCGGTCGGGGTCTGGTGCTGGCCACCCACCCTCTCGTGTGCCGTGCCAGCCTTCATGAAGTGCTCGCAAACAGCACTTGCCCCGACGGTCTGTTAAGGCCACACGGGGGATCTTTGTCTTTGTGTGTGTGCACGTGCGCGCGCGTGCGTGATAGCCAGGTGACGACACAGCTGCGACGTCTCGCTCATTAGAAGTTGTTCCTCGGGGCGCGGTGTCTCGGGCTGGATGCTCATTAGGGGGCCGAGGCGAGCGGTGCAGACGCAGCAGCAGCAGGAGGAGGAAGAGGCACGCACTCCGACTCGGCGATGAGCGGGGCGCGAGATAACACTCAGCGATCTGGACGACACAATTTGCCGTGTTATTTATTTTCTTTTCTTCCCCATGCAGTCTGTGAATTCAGTTTTATATGTATTTGGTCGTCTCTTCCCCCCCCCCCACAAACACTCACTCACCCACCCACCTCCCATTGTTGTTGTGTTTTTTTCAGGAACAGTGACTGCGAGTTGTCCACATACCTGATCATTGTAAAGGTCAACTCAGCCATCATCATCAACAACATCATACCTCGCTCCGGGGGGGGGGGGGCGATAAACGAGTACCGTCGAAACATGAGATTATTTGTCGCATGGCAGCCCAACCAATATATATTTGGTATATATAAAAGGTGCTTGAGAGTTTAATCAACTAAAGAGCAATACCAATTAGCTGGCCTATTTGTTTTGTTTGCGGTGTTTACTCTGCGTGTGTCAGCGTCACACGTGCCATCAACTCGGCCGCACTGGAGGACTCGGTTTGACCTCGTGCGTTGATGATGAATACCGGATGATGTTGTCCACTTGGTTGTTTGAACGTCTCAATGCCTCCTGTATCATTGCCGGTAATTGTCGCGCCTGTGATTCCCTTTGATACCGGCAACGACAACAAGAAACAATGTGCCCTGAAATATAATTGCTCGACTCGAGCTATGAATGTTTGATACCGACATTGACTTTCTGCTGTTCGTTCCCCGGTCTATCACTGACAGACGAGGCCTTCAAGAAGACTGTCGGTCGATCAGTTTGAACGACAATGCATCGTCATCATCGTCGTCGTTATTATCGTTAGCAACGCATGTTCGTTTGGCACGTTTGATCACGTGCAATTGTGGTGAATGCAGCCTCGGTGCCTTCGTGATAGGTGTGTGTCTGTGTGGTTTTTGAACATCTTAACACCTCTGTAGTACTGCCTGACGCGTAAAAGCCTATTATTTTGTCGTCACCGGATAGAGCCCAGCGTCTCAGCCACCCGGCGGTCTTTGGGCAGCGCGCTTGTACCTCAAAGGACGGACTCTCAAGCAGCTGAAGGCGCAGCCCTGCAATTGCTCGCTTGCTTTGATCATCAGCACATCCGATTAGCACGGTTGGCTACGTACGGTGCGAACGAAGTTCAACATGAATGCATAGATCATCATTATCATTATTCGGCGGTATTTTTCCTATTTCCCTTTCAGATAACATTTAAAAGTGGAAAGAAATATTGACCAAAGAGAGAGTTGGGATCTGGATTCGAACCTCAGCTCTTAGCGGTGCTCAGCGAGTCTGACCTCTGAACCACCCGGCTCATGTNCCCTCCTCCACCTCCTTCATCCCTCTCATCCTCCCTCTCCCTCCTCCTCTACTTCCCCCACCCCTCCCCCCCCCCACCCCTCCTCCTCCTCCTCCCCCCCTCCTCCTNCCCCCACCCCTCCTNCCTCTCTCTCCCTTCCCCCCACCCCTCTCCTCCTCCTCCCCCACCCCTCTCCTCCTCTCCTCCCTCCTCCCCCTCCTCCTCCTCCTCCCACCCCTCCTCCCCCACCCCTCTCCCTCTTCTCTTCCTTCCCCCCCCCCTCCTCCTCCCTCTCCCCTTCTCCCCCTCCCCTCCCTCTCTTCCCTCCTCCCTCCCCCTCCCCTCTCCCCCCCCCACCCTCCTCCCCCTCCCCCCCACCCCTCCTCCTCCCCCCCCCACCCCTCCTCCTNCCTCCTCCCGTCTCTCTCTCCTCCTCCCTCTGCCTCCTCCTGTCTCCCCCGCTCTCTCTCTCCCTCTCAATTTGTCCTATTTTTAATCTCTCGCTCCGCTCCGGTGCATCTGCTCTCTCTCGCCGCTTCACCCTCGCCGATAACGCGCCAAGTATGTTATCAACTTCGTTACGCGTCTCAAACAACAACAAAAAGTGCCCCACCCCCCCCCAACATCTCCCCTTCTAGTGCCAGGAGTGGTGATGCGACCGGAGTGAGGAGTCTGATGAAGGGAAGAGTCTGAAAATAAAAGTTTATGATAAGTGACGTTTCGGGCAATGACCCTTCTCCACGACACATTTTCTATGTAACGTGTTTAAAAAAAAATAGGTAAGGCCCACTGAACTATACAGCTCTTTTTTGATAGCTAAATCGAAGTGGTTGATCACCACGTGGGCATTTATAGCAGCGAAATACTCGAAACGTGTGATGTTGATTTTAAATGTGGGGGAAAAAACCAGGGGAGCCGGAGAAAATTCCACGCCACCACAGAGAGAGAGACGCCGCAAACTCCACATATCCAGCAGGCGTCAGGCTCGAGATTGAACCCACGACCTCCTGCACACCGGGTGAGGGAGTTAACATCTCGCCTAATCGTGGCCACAAGTTTTGTTCTTGATGAATGTGTTGGCTTTGTTTGTGGCTGTTGACTGTGCTTGTGTACTACTGCCAACGCAACAGCGGCAGGTACACGGCGTCATATATTTTTTCAATCGTGACATCGCCAGCCCTTCCTTGTTCTGAGCAAACTCGAGTTGACGATGGCAACGCGAGATATCTTACGACAAACAAACGTCCGAGCTGCTATACGACTCGGGGCAGCGAGCATTTGTTAGATTTCTCACAAAATTACGTTTAACCCGTAAATGACGCTCCAGTGATGGGGCCTATTGGTATACGTGTGCTGCGGATTAGAGGACATTTAAAAAAAATGGACATTGAGCGTCTTTGGCACAAGAGTTGTGCACCAGCTGACCCATAAATAGCATTAATGCACTGGACAATGGATCCATTGGAGGGTCAATTAAAGACGTATTATTCTCAGAGAGCGTGATAAAACTGATATGCATTATGCCTAAAAGAGACACATTTAAAGCAAATTTCAGCTTTTCAATGTTGATCTAGATTTAAAGTTTTCACGTAGGTGAAAATAAAAATAATAATAAAATGAAAATAACTAAATTAAATCACGACGTTTCGGAAGCAACACAAGGTAGGACAGCCACATCAAGAAATAATTTGAAATAATTAAAATGATTTCTTGCTGTGGCTGTCCTACCTGATGACGGTGGCTTGTGTTGCTTCCGAAACGTCTTTAGTTAATGTAGTTATTTTCATTTTTATTTTATTTTTATTTTCAATGTTGGTTCTTGATTTTGCTGTGTGATTGTTTTGGTACATTGTGCTTGTACTCGCTTGCAATCGTTTACCGCAATGAGTGGCGATCTGAAATGATACGCTGTGAGCCGGCGATACCAACAATTTCCCAAGCTTTGCGGTCCTCTATATATGCCATAAATGTGAATATTGGGCCCTGACAGAGGTGGCGTGATGTCATCGGCATGTCCCCACCCGCAGGAGTGGCAAAATGTTAACGACCTCACCTGGTATACAGGAGGTCATGGGTTCCACCCGACCCTGACGCCTGCTACTGTATATTTGGAGTTTGCGTGTCTCTCTCTCATAATCACGGTGGCTAGGAGATGTTAATGACCTCGCCTGGTATACAGGAGGTCGTGGTGTTCCACCCGACCCTGACGCCTGCTATTGTATATTTGGAGTTTGCGTGTCTCTCTCTCTCATCATCACGGTGGCTAGGAGATGTTAACGACCTCGCCTGGTGTACAGGAGGTCATGGGTTCCACCCGACCCTGACGCCTGCTACTGTATATTTGGAGTTTGCGTGTCTCTCTCTCTCTCATCATCACGGTGGCTAGGAGATGTTAACGACCTCGCCTGGTATACAGGAGGTCGTGGTGTTCCACCCGACCCTGACGCCTGCTTGTATATTTGGAGTTTTGAAGCTTTCGTGGTTACAAGGATTCAGACCCTGAGGCTTTTTTTCGGTTCTCTCACATAGGTGCTAGGAGATGTTAAATAAAGATAGAAATATAATATTTTTTCTACTATTATTTCTTTTATTTTATTTCTACTATTATTCTATCATTTTATTATAAATNAAATATTTTATTTCTACTATTATTTCTATTATTTATTTTTACCTACGTGACTTTACCGAAAAAACCTAAGAGTATATATATTTGGAGTTCGGCGTGCCTCTCTCCGCGTGGTCGCGTGGATTTTTTCTCCAGATCCTCCTCCGCTTGTCCCCCTCCACATTTAGTATCAACATCACGCAACATCACGCTCTACATTTCCACGCGATGATGATACGCCACTTCTTTGAGCCATCATGTATAATAGCCTGGTTGCTTCTGAAAGAGAAGAGCTATAGAGCAGCTTAGTGGGGCATTACCTGGTAAAATAAAATAAAATTGGTTTTTAAAGTGGGGTTTAGGAAAGTAGGCAGCAGAAGCAGCATCAGCAGCAGGGTTGTCAAAAACAACTCTGCTAACGCCGCTTCTCACCGGCTGTACCGGGCCAGTCCCATGCCAGACCACGCAATTATGACACATTTGCATAATTAATCCCAGGGAATGCATTAAACCAAAAACCAAATCTGCCAATCTAATCACGGACGCGTCGTTGTTACTCTGAGCCGCGGTTGATGGCAGAGAGGCGATTGTGATCCCTGCCGAATGTGACAAATTAAAGTCGGAGTGGTGGGGAAATGAATAAATAAATGTTTCGAACAATGCGAACCGGGATCGGTTTGCTGAAGTGCTTTTAACTCGTTTGCATCAGACGTTCGGTATCGAGCCAGCAGCCGTGGTGGCTGACGGTGTTTCCTGGCGCACAGAGCCAGAGTCGTTGTGACCGATGCAGTTTTCATGTTGAATTAATGGCTATGGCCAAATGTAACACATCAGCGTTCTTTTAAATGGTAAACAAAAAAGAATGGTGTTGCATTTTCAGCCGAAGTCATCCGTTGCTCCTAGAGCCCTGTGTTCTGACACTGACCCAGTTTTTTTGGTGTTGATATCATTGTTGTTGTTGTTATATTGTTATCAGGGTTAACTATCGTGTAGTTAATACTATGAGACCTCCTTTACCATAGTGCGCTGTTTTTGAGTTGTACGCCTTTTGGCGTCATCTGGTCCAACACCAATGTAGACTAGGTTCTAAGAAAAGCTGTCTCGGGTGTGGACCAATCAACTTCAAGGACAATGCATTATCATTATCATCATCAGAGTTGTTTATTCTTGTTTGCATTTTGACTGCTTGTCTTGTGGTTATTGCAAACATGATGCCTTGTATAAAGGTGTCAGTTTTTCTACCAGTTTAAAGGGTAAAACCTATCACTATATCGTGTAGTTGTCAATGTTTGTGCCATCGTGATCGGCCACCCCCCCCTCCACTGTGGGTGGGATTATTTTGGGAGGGGGCATCAGTTCAGGCCCATCGGTTCTGCTTTGTTTTTCCGAATTTGAAAAATAACGCCGCAAATTACTCAATTTGGAAATCATCGCCGACCACCCCCGACCCCACCATCCCCATACCAACACAGCCGCCATTCGCCACTAAGTGACGGTGACGTCACCACGCGACTGTGCCAGGCCAGGTGTACTTGGAGGCCACCACGTGAAGTGTCGAAGGCTCGCTGCTGACAGGAGGTCACGGGTCAGACCCAGGTGCCCCCCTCCCCCCAACTGCCAAAGCCTGGCAGGACCTCCTGAAAAATACAACGTCACGAGACTCGGTCAGGCATTCCTGGGTAAACAAACTGAATGATAACACAGGCCATAAAATAAAAATGAAAATTTATACATGTATATTTCATCATTAGACCTCATTTGCCAGTACCAAATATAATAATAGGGTTTTCCTTTTGGCGTCCTCTGGTCGAGCACCAATTGGGTCGAGGCTCAAAAGAAAGCCGTCCTTGGTGTACCAATCAGTTTCAAGGACAATGCATTATATATTATCATAGTGTGTGTTTTGTTTGCATTTGACTGCAAGTATTGTGGTTAATGCAGACATGAATCCTTGTAAAAAGGTTCCAGTTTTGTTGCCAGAAAAAAGGGGGAAACCCTATTATTATATATTTGTTGTTACCCGGTAGGCCCCTCTGAGTCAATTCACTGCTGGACAGAGAGTGTCTCGTGCCGTGTCAGTTGTCGGGAGGGAGGTGGATTGACCATACTTCACCACGATGTACCACGTCTGATGGGCTCAGGACAACTTCACGAATCGTTGGCCGAGAATCGAACTCAGGTGGCCGGATTCATATGGCCGTGCACGTAACCCCTGGACGTCGAACGGACGCAAGTCCACCGTTTTCCACCAGCCCATTGCACCACTGCGGCACATCGTTCTGACATCGTGCACTGTGCTTTGTAACTCCCGAGGAGCTGCGAAAGCTCTCTGTGGTTCCACTCCGATGCGATTCTTATTCACGCTGCATTGCACGCAGCGCCTCGTAAGCCCAGGGGATCAGTTATAATTACAGCCACGAGCCGATTGTACTCCGCTGCATTGCCGCGGCTTTTATTGTGATTCACACAAAGACAAAGACCACCCGCACAGCCTTGCCGTGCGTTGGGGCAAGTGCTCGTGATTGCACGCGCTCGCGTCTCGATGGGCTTGGAGTGGCATCGCGGTGGCGGCGAGGAGATGTTGACCACCTCGCCTGGTCTACAGGAGGTCGTGGGTTCGATGCCAACCATGACGATGCCTGCTGTTGTATATTTGGAGTTTGCACGTCTCTCTCTCGTTCTCTCCCAGTGGTCGCGTGGATTTATCTCCGGGTCCTCAGGGTTCATCCCTCCAAATTGGGAATCAACATCACGCGTTTGGAGTATTGGGCTGCTCTAAATAAACTACTTCGTTGAGCTATCATTTGCGGCCAGGTCGCTTCTGAAACATGAGCCACAATAGCTCAGTGGGCCTTACCTGGCAAAATAAAAAATAGTTTAAAATAAAAAAAATGTTTCAAATAAAAAAAATATTTAAAATAAAAAAAATATTGTTTAAAAAAAATGTTTAAAATAAAAAAAATATTAATNAAAAAATATTAATAAAAAAATGTTTAAAATAAAAAAATATTAAAAAAAAAATGTTTAAAACAAAAAAAATGTTTAAAATAAAAAAAGTTCAAAGCCGTGATGCTCCCTCCTGCTCAAACCCACTCACTTTTCTTAACAGTTATGAAGGACGGCGTTCATCCGCGTCCGTTTCTAATCCACGTCGTCCTGGATTAATGACCGTGGCGAACGCATTTGTACGCATTGTTTTAAACTGCCGCGCCCGGAGATCGAGAGTCAAACCGTCTGCCCTCTGGACTGCAAGTCCAGCGTGCTAGCCGAGTTACACCGCTGTGGTGGTAACCCTCCAAAAGCGTAAATTGTGCTCCAATTCCAAACCTTATTACGGTCTGTGCCATTTCGTTTAAGGCCATTTTTAACGCCACTATATTTTATACACGCACGGGTCTTCTGGGAGCGCGCCGTTTGTTCAATGCAAGAAACACCACACATCAACATCGGCTTGGAGTAAACGTATAAAAGCCCAACATGGGCTCATTTATGGTCCGATTGTTCGAGTAATCGGAGCGATACATTTTTATTTTATTTTTATTTTACTTTTATTAAAACTAATTTTCACCTACGTGACTTTACCGNAAAAAACCTAAGAATAGTTGGCAAAGCAATCAATGTGCAGTGCAGAGTTGTCGTGCCCTATCTTAATTGTGGAGCTTTCGTGACTGCAGGAATTATTTTTGGTTCTTTCGGTAAAGTCACGTATAAAGATAAAATAATAAATAAAAAATAGCGTATTACGACGTTTCGATTGCGACACAAGCAATCATCATCAGGTATAATGAAATAGCGACATAAAATCTAACCAGAAAACTATAGACAGACATATAAGCAGACAGATATCACCAAGATACATAGAGAGAGCAACCCAGGTACAGAGAGGGGGATCGTCTCTGTGGGGTGGCCTTAAATAGACAGAGGGGGCGGAGGCAGAGAGAGGAGGGTTAGAGAAAAATGTACATGTCGTGCCCTATCTCGCGGCGCGGCAGTTGCAACAATTCTCCCGGACAGAAGCTCTCTTCGTCTCTGCTGTCCCGATGTGGGAGCTGCCTCACTGAGCTCCTTGTCGACGCGAGATCGCTGGTGCCGGTCACCGGGGCCTTCGAATGCCGAGCTCACACACACACATGGGGGCATCCCAAACTTCGCCTTGTCGGTGGACCGATCCTTCGAGGTGCCGTGAACCAACAACGCTGATGCCTACCAGATGCACTCACGTGGCTTTTGTTCACAATTTGCACCACAATGAACAACACAAGTGTCATCATTGTTTTTTACCCTTCCATCTGGCAACAAAACTGACACTTTTTTACAAAGAGTTATGTTTGCATAAGCGCAATACCTGCAGTCATAATGCAAACAAAAAACATAACTCTGATATATGCAGTCCTTGAAGTTGATGCTTACCCCGAGCTCTCATACTCTGATGTGCATTGTCTTTGAGTTGGCCTTTTGGCGTCATCTGGCAACCCATGTGAGATAGGCTCTAAGGAAAGCTGTCTCGGGTGTGGACCAATCAACTTCACATGCACATTATCAGAGTTATGTTTTTTTTGCATTATGACTATTGTGGTCTATGCAAACATGACTCCTTTTTTTTACTGGCAAATGAGGTTCCAATGGTGAAGATAAGTGTCGTAAAGCACCTCCCAACTCCACCCCCACCGCATCTGTGCACCCAGCAAGATAGACGGGCAAACGGCACAGATCGGCACGCCGATGGGGTGAAGCACCCACGGATTGATCTGCTCCGCGACGATTCGGGTGGCGTAAGGGGCGACCGACTCAGAGTTCAGCTTGCCGTGGTTATGTTTTAGACCCCGTGGTGATTGTGTTGTTGTTGTTGTGTGTTTCGTTTGTTGTCCTTCCCAGCGCACCTCCGATTAGCACGGTTGGCTACGTACGTACGGTGCGAAAGAAGTTCGACATACATGCGTACGTACATGTTGCAGCGGTTATGTACGCATGCAATTAACGCGTATAGGTACAGTGGTTACGTATGTCTCGTGCGTAAGTAACTTATCTTTATCCTCTACAAACACATTCGACTGGTGGTGACTGTATGCAAATATTGAAACGGACGTCTATCAAATCCCCTGCGCTTTCATCAACAGCGCAGATGTTTAATATTTCAGAACACTGAACTCTGCATGGATGACAACACCAACAGCAACAACAACCTTACCACTGTGTGGCCTGTAAGTGAAAAAAAAACACATGTCGTAGGTGACGTTTCGGGCGATGGCCCTTTTTCATAGCACATAGAAAGACCAGAGCGGTTGAGTCGCCCTATCTCTCAGGTTTCTCAACGGATACTCCTTGGATAGAAAGCCACCAGGCTCATTGCCTGAAACGTTGCCTGTCATGTGTTTCTCATTTTAAAGTCACAGTGAGTGTCGTACTTGACGGTGCTCGTGGGCAGCGGTGGTGTAGCGGGTAGCGCTACGCTGCGCTACGAACCTTCGACCCGAGTCCGGTCACCGCTCACGGCCAACACCGGTGACGATTTATCTGAACCGGTCCTGGATCGCCACAGCCACGAGATAGGCGCGTCTAGAGGAGGGAGTCGTCTAGAGGGAGGGAGGCCTCTAGATCAGTTGCAGGGCTGCGCCTCTACACAGTTTAACCTTTACAATAGTAACAATAACAACAATAACAATAACAACAACAACAACAACACAACAACAACAATAACAACAACAACATAACAATAACAACAATAACAACAACAACAACAATAACAACAACAACAACAAAACAACACAACAACAAAACAACAACAACACAACAACAACAACACAACAACAATAACAACAACAACAATAACAACAACAATAACAACAATAACAACAATAACAACAACAACGACGACGACATTTCCATGGTCAAACTCTCGCGTCACCGGTCAAATCATCGAGGCTCCGCTCAGCGGCCATGAGTTTCATTTACAGCCAGAGACAAAGGCAAATGCAAAGATCCCCATATAGCATGCACAGCCTGTCGGGGCAAGTGCAGTCGGAGAGAGTCGCAGCTGTGAAGACCGGCACGGAACACGAGGNGGGGGGGGGGTTGGTGCGGCTATAGCCACTGGCCCCGACCGTCTTTGTCTCCCCCCGTTTGGATGTCACAAACCGCGTCCCTCTCTTTTAAATCCTTTATATTAAGTTCGCTTGCTTGCTTACGACCGTGCAAATCTTTCGGTCGTTTTTAACCCACTTCCCGTGATCCAATCGAGCTGACATTTTGCGCACAGACTCGTTGTGCGAGACAATTAATGTTCGTGAAAATTTTTTCCAAAATTTACACTGTTTAGGGAAAACAAATTAAATATTTAATTACCAATTGCTTAATACTGGCAGACAATCATCTGACCCATAGGTGGCAGCCATCTCAAGCCAGAGGACGAGAGGACTCTAGCCGCCACGCATATAAAGGATTTATAGTGAAAACTTTGTTTTTACGGGTTATACTTGTTCAGGGCCGAATCAACCTCGGGGAGAGTCCCAGCCAGGGCAGGTTCGGACATTCCTCACCGGTTGGTTCGTGGCCGCGAGCGGGAATCGAACTCGGCTCGCCGGGGTCTTCTCCGGCGTAGGCGGTACGCCAGCCACACGCGATGCCAAACGACCACTCGGCACCGAATCCGAGAGGAATTCGATATCAAACGGCGCCTTGGCAATGCAATTTTCTTGTAGACGTCTCCCACCCCCCACGCCACCTACCCCACCCCCCCCGATCTGAGCGAGTGAATCATCTCTTAGCGTTTAATCTCCGGCGAAATTGCAAAAACGGTTCGGGGGGCCGCTGTGGGGTGGGTGGGAGAGAGGGATGGTTGGGGGGGGGGCAGCTGGAAGGAGAGACGGGTGGTGGTGGCTCTTGGGTAGCAGTGTGGGGAAGGCGATTT
This sequence comes from Lethenteron camtschaticum, assembly GCA_018977245.1. Classification (NCBI taxonomy): domain Eukaryota; kingdom Metazoa; phylum Chordata; class Hyperoartia; order Petromyzontiformes; family Petromyzontidae; genus Lethenteron; species Lethenteron camtschaticum. The sequence continues at coordinate 3,615,388 of MU249615.1, forward strand.
ATGAACTGCGTACACAATTTATGCCGCGTTTTTCCTGCTGTCACCTCTCGTTCGGTTGCAAGGCCACGCGAGAGAGACCCGCTGCTTATCCGCGACGCGAGGCCGGTACGCTTGTTGAACTTTTTCGCACCGTACGTAGCCAAACCGCGCTGGTGTAGGAGGTGCGTGGGAAGGGGATTGTTGACGAAACGACCCCAAAAAAGCTGTTCTAAAAAAAGAAATCGGCCTGTCAATCGAGACGATTTCAAAGTGCACAGCTTCAGTGGCTTCCTAACGTCGGAAAGAGCGTTCCAGACGGCCGCGCGCAATGCGGTGACCGCCTTTGTTCGATGGTGAGCAAAACAAAATCTCAGCTCTCTCTATGTATTAAATCATGCGGGTACGCCGGCATATACCAGGACGTCTGGCTTGCGTGGAAGAGTAGCCAAATACCCTCTAGAGTAGCGGTTCTTAAGCTGGGGTGCACCCACCCCCTGGGGGTGCGAGATGCCCCTTTCTGAGAACCAAAACAGTGCATCTTCTTGGTTCTTTCGGTAAAGTCACGTAGAATGGAAATAATAAAAAATAATAAAAAGAAAGCATAACTTTTTTTTTTATATTATTATTTATTATATTATTTATTATATTATTTATTGTGTTTATTTTATTATTTCCATTCTACGTGACTTTACCGAAAGAGCCAAGAAGATGAATCCCTGCAGTCACGAAAGCTTTAAATCGAAATCAAAGCGGTGCAGTTTGCCGTAAAGGGTAAGAACCAACCCCCGGGTCGCAGACCGGTACCGGTCCGTGGCCTGTTAGGAACCGGGTCGCACAGCAGCAGGAGGTGAGAGCGGTGAGTTCGCACGTGCCACCCCCCCCACCCCCATGATTTTATTTTTCACCACTTCCGTCCGCGCCTATTTCCCACTCTACGCACTTGTCTCAGTCACGGTTTTTGGTGAGCCCACAAGCTGCTAACCCGAGTAGCCAAAATGAGTATCACGATGCAGCTATCGTGCTGTGACGGTTCCACCTGAATACGGAGGCTTGTGTTCCCTCCGAAACGTCGTGATTTTTATTTTATTTTATTAATTAAAATTTTTTACCTACGTGACTTTACCGAAAAAACCTAAGAATATGAATCCTTGCAGTAACGAAAGCTTCAAATATAGAATTAATACATTATCGGTGGCGTAGTAACTACATCATAAGTGGCGTAGTAGCTACATTATCAGTGGCGTAGTAGCTACATTATCAGTAGTAAGGACATTATCAGTAACAATTGTGTGATTTGACTCACACGATCCCACCCACGTGCTCTTTGATATCGCGGCTCCAACTTGCCCGAATCGCGTCGTTGTCGTCACGCCCACGGGCTCGAACATTTGCCGCTGTAGGTGGCGCTCCGTCTTCGCAAAAACGTATCCACGACAGCTCCGGAGTTACTACCCCCTTTTGGCGTCGTTACGTTACCGCTCTGATTCAATAAAAATGAAACGTGTGACGTAAATGAAAGCATTTTTATTCTTGGTTCTTTCGGTAAAGTCACGTAGAATGGAAATAATAAATAAAAAGTAAAACCATAATAAATAATTCTCACGACGTATTTTATTATATTTAATTTATATTATTTTATTATTTCCATTCTACGTGACTTTTCCGAAAGAAGCAAGAAGATGAATCCCTGCAGTCACGAAAGCTTTAAATCGAAATGAAAGCATTTTCACACACATATATATTTTTTATTTTAACTGCGTTTTAAATAAATATGTGGAGGCTCCAACTCGTAGTTTTGGCCATCAGGGGGGTCAAGAGACCCCTCGACCCACACAGGTGACGCTACCGGTAACCATACTTCACCACGCTGGTCACCCGACTGGTAACCATACTTCACCACGCTGGTCACCCTACTGGTAACCATACTTCACCACGCTGGTCACACTACTGGTAACCACACTTCACCACGCTGGTCACCCTACTGCCGCAGTGGAGGTAGCGGGCTTGCCACCTCTACCCCGAGATGCATCATAAGGGGCCGTCCATAAATGACGTCACGCGATTTGGACGATTTTTGACCCCCCCCCCTCAAATATGACGTCACAAAGCTTTGCCCCCCCCCCCAAAAAAAAAACATGCTTCAAATCGCTTTAAACTATTGTCATTGTAGTGCGTGTTTAATGTGGCCGCTGCACTCTGATGTTGTAGGAGAAAACATTTATTAAAAAGTCTATTTAATTAAGTAGAACGTGTTGCCTATATTTATTTAAAGTGCGCATTTTGATGTGACGTCACATTTCTCAAATGTCTGACCCCCCCCCCTTAGGTGCGTGACGTCATTTATGGGCGGCCCCTGGGGGGGGGTGTGTAGGATCGGCAGCGTATCGGCTAGGGCGCGTTGCGCTGCGAACCCGGCCACCCGAGTTCGATTCCCGCTCACGGCCAACACAACACCAGTGACGATTATCTGAACCGGTCCTGGTGCGGTGTATGTGATATAAACATCGCCATTTGGGGAGACAAAGGCGGCCGGGCGCGGTTCTGGCCACCAACCATCTCGTGTGCCGTGCCGGCCTTTCATGAGTGCTGCTCACAAACAGCACTTGCCCCAACAGTCTGTTGAGGCTATACGGAGGGTCTTTGTCTTTGTGAGTGGGTGATGTGTGTGTGTGTGTGGGGGGGGGAGCGGTAGTGCTGCGCTATGAACCCGGAGACACGGGTTCGATTCCGCTCACGGCCAACACCAGTGACGATTATCTGAACCGGTCCTCGGTCGACTCAGCCTGAAATGAGTACCTGGTGCGGTGTGTAAACATCGCCACTGGGGAGACAAAGGCGGTCGGGCGTGATGCTGGCCACCCACCCCCTAGTGTACCGTGCCGGCCTTCATAGGTGCTCGCTAACAGCACTTGCCCCTACAGTTTGTTAAGGCTACACGGGGGATCTTTATCTTTGTGAGGGGAGCGGTAGTATAGTGGTCAGTGCGCTGCTACTCGCAAACAGCACTTGCCCCAGCAGTCTGTTTAACGGCTACACGGAGCGATCTTTGTCTGCGTGTGTGGCTGCATATTTTAGTTTTTATTTACATTTAAATGAAGTGGTGACGGGTGGGGGGACCCCACAAACAAGAAGCTACCGAGCCCTCTTTATCTCCCTAATGAGCCGTGGTGCTTGTGTGGAAATGACTTCATTGTGATGGCAATGCTAGTGATGGTGCGTGCGGTTGCGTGGATAATTACACGATGTAACACAACGTTTGTTCCTGGGTAGTAAGTGTTATTTCCTAATTGCTTGTGCCTAAAAAGTAGAGAAAATGGCTATTATTCCCCACAAACTTTGCTTTTGTGACCAGGATAGTGATTTTTTTTAATGTACCTATTTTAATGAAAAACGGGCGAATTTGGTCTTTTCGTTCACGTAAAGTCAAAAAAAATATGAATCAAAATTAACATGTGATTATACTAAAGTAATACAAAAATCACGACNAAATATTTAGAAATGAGTAGTTTTTCGAGATGGACGATTATACTGTAAATCACTTTCACGAATCAGCCCCCAAATGTAGTCTCGTTATACTGTCCTTGGTAGCGGCGTTCAAAGTCCAGTTATCCTGGTGGAAGCGCTCGCCTTGCTCCTCCGAGTACGCTCCCATGTTCTCCTTGATTTGATCAAGATGACCATCAAGGATATGGACTTTGAGGGACATCCTACAGCTCATTGTGCCGTAGTTCTTCACCAGAGTCTCAACCAGCTCCACATAGTTTTCGACCTTGTGATTGCCCAGGAAGCCACGAACCACTGCGACCAAGCTGTTCCAAGCCGCTTTCTCCTTACTAGTGAGCTTCTTGGGGAATTCATTGCACTCCATGATCTTCTTTAGCTGTGGTCCGATGAAGACACCGGCTTTGACATATGCCTCAGACAGCTTAGGGAAGAAGTCTTGAAGGTACTTGAAGACTGCCGACTCCTTATCTACAGCTCTGACGTTGTTCCTCCCCACAGAGAACTCGGTCCGCTGTGGCCAGTCCCGCCTGTGGTAGTGCGCCTTGGTGTCCCTGCTGTCCCAAAGGCAAAGATAGCAGGGAACTTGGTAAAACCGCCTTGGAGACTCATCAGGAATGCCACCATTTTGAAGTTTCTGATGACCTCCCAGCCATACTCATCATACTTGAAGGTGTCCAGCAAGGTTTTGATGCTGTTGTAATCCTCTTTGAGGTGTACCGAGTGAGCCAGGGGAAGAGACAGGGACTTGTTACCATTATGGAGCAGCACGGCTTTGAAGCTCCTGGATGAACTATCAATGAAGAGGCGCCACTCATTCTGATTATAGGCGATTCCGATTGCCTCGAACAGACTGGTCCATTGTGGCAGAAGCAGAGCCTATCTTGACGGGTGAAGAAGCTGCAAAAGGTTGGTGACGCTTCCTCTGATCTGCGACTTGCACACTTTCATCCAACAAGTTCCACTGCTTGAGCCGAGACGTCAAAAGCTCGGCATTGGACTTGGCGAGACCAATATCTCTGATCAAGTCGTTGAGTTCTTTTTGGTTGGGGTAGTATGGGTTTCTCTCCTCAGCTCCACCTCTGAAATTGTCATCTGGATCTACAACGTCTTCCTCGCTCTCTGACTTGCTGCTCTCTTCTAAAGACGGCTGCTCTCTCTCCGGAGGAGTGGGTACGGGAGCTCATGACAGTGTGGCACGGGGCGATGGATGAAGGAAGGTCCGGATACGTGATGGCAGGTGCATTCTTGCCAGTCCGACGTTTGGAAGGGTCCACCATGCAGAAGTAGCAGTTGCTTGAGTAATCAGTGGGTTCTCGTCAAATTCTTGTGATAGCCAACTTCATGGCTCTCTTTTCCCCTCTGTACCATCCTACAAAAATACATTTTTTTCACCCATGACTAATGTGTAAGAGATTCTCATACAAAAAATCATATGAGATACATTTTTACAATAACACAGAATATTGTAAAACATTTTAAAATTAAAACCTTTTACAATTGTAATTTTTTGGACAAATTTTATAACATAAAATTCCGAGCAACAATTGTTCAGCTTACCTTCCAGAGTTTTTTGAATTTCTCGCAGGTGAAATTAGGTGCCCAGGGTTTGTCTTGATCCCTGACAGGCATGCCGAAATATGCCTTGTAGGCCTCACGCATCTTAGCAGATGCCTTCACAGAGTATTTTCTCGCTCTTGTCTTGATAAATTGGCCGTAGACATAGCAAAATGCGTCTGCCGGATGCTTGCAGCCTCTTGATGCCATCTCATAAAAATGCAGATATGTTTCAACGTAGCAGTTGGAACTAAACAGAACTCGTGGGCTTAAGGCCCTGTATTTTTACTACTATTTATATTACTGGAAAGTTCTAGAAGTTACTCCAAGTTTACTCAGCACGGAATCTATCTGGAATGTTCTGGAAAATAGGTAAATTTCTAAATATCACTATCCTGGTTACAAAAGCAAAGTTTGTGGGGAATATAGCCATTTTCTGTACTTTTGAGGCATACGCAATTATGAAATAATACTTACTATCCAGGAACACAAAATGTGTTACATCGTGTTATCAGCCCCATGTCTCGGAGCGCGCTGTGCGTGGCGTGGGTGGAGTGTGTGAGTGTGTGAGTGGGTGTGGGTGGTGTGANGTGGTGGAGTGAGTGTGTGTGTGTGAGTGGGTGTGTGAGTGTGTGTGTGAGTGGTGGTGTGAGTGGATGGTGTGTGTGTGTGTGATGGGTATGTGTGGTGTGGTGNTAGGTGTGAGTGTGTGGGTGGTGTGAGTGGGTGTGTGAGTGGTGGTGTGAGTGGTGGGTGTGTGTGAGTGTGTGAGTTTGTGTGGGTGTGTGGTGGGTGTGTGAGGGTGCATGAGTGTGTGAGTGAGTGGTGGTGTAGTGTGTGAGTGAGTGGGTGGTGTGAGTGTGTGGGTGGTGTGAGTGGGGTGTGTGTGGGTGGTGTGAGTGGGTGTGTGAGTGGTTGGTGTGAGTGTGTNGTGTGAGTGTGTGGGGTTTGTGTGAGTGGTTGTGTGAGTGTGTGGNGGTGTGTGTGTGTGGGTGTGTGTGAGTGGGGTGTGTGAGTGTGTNGTGTGAGTGTGTGGGGTTTGTGTGAGTGGGGTGTGTGAGTGTGTGTGAGGTGTGNGTGTGTGGGTGTGTGTGAGTNGGTGGTGTGAGTGGTAGGTGTGTGAGTGTGTGGGGTGTGTGTGAGTGGGGTGTGTGTGAGTGGGGGTGTGTTGTGTNGTGTGAGTGTGTGTGAGTGGGTNGTGAGTGTGTGTGTGTGGGAGGGTGTCTTCAATGCCACGGCGCGCGCAACGTGGTGGCCGAGACTTGTAACGGCGAGTGGCGGGGAGGAGATCGCGGAGGGCCGACGATTCATAACAACTCGCCCCGGCTGCAATGCACACCAGCAATGGGAATGACGCGTCGACCTCGTTGTTGTTATTGTTGTTGAGACAAAAGTTCGTTCGCGGAGTTCAAATTTGTTTTGATCTCCTAGCCGGGCTGCGCGGGAGCTAACGAGATAGAAACGAGATTTGAGGATCTGTAATGAGGCAGGTGTGTGCATGTCCGTGCGTGTGATTGTGGGCGTGCACTCGTGTGTGTGGTAATTGTGTGTGTATGTGTGTGTATGTGTGTGTGTATGATGGCGTGTGTGTGGAGCGGTGAGCGCGCAGCGCTACGAACCTGGCGACCCGCTCACGGCTAACACCAGTGACGATTATCTGAACCGGTTCTGGGCCTCCCTAGGTCGACTCAGCCTCAAATGAGTACCTGGTGCGGTGTGTAAACATCGCCACTAGGGAGACAAAGGCGGTCGGGCGTGGTGCTGGCCACCCACCCCTCGTGTACCGTTCCGGTCGCTAACAGCACTTGCCCCTACAGTCTGTTAAGGCTATACGGGGATCTTTGTATGTGTGTGTATAGCGGTGAGCGCGCTGCGCTACGAACCTGGCGACCCGCGTTCGATTCCGCTCACGGCTAACACCAGTGACGATTACCTGAACCGGTTCTGGGATTCCCCTAGGTCGACTCAGCCTCAAATGAGTACCTGGTGCGGTGTGTAGACATCGCCACTGGGGAGACAAAGGCGGCCGGGCGTGGTGTTTGCCACCAACCCCTCGTGTGCTGTGTTGGCCTTGAAAGGCGCTCGCTAATAGCACTTGCCCCTACAGTCTGTTAAGTCTATACGGGGGATATTTGTCTTTGTATATGGAGAGCGGTGGCACAGTGGTTAGCGCCGTGCGCTTACGAACCCGGCCACCCGAGTTCACGGCCTACACCTGAACTCATTTTGGACCTTCCCTAGGTCGACTCAGCCTCAAATGAGTACCTGGTGCTCTAGAGACAAAAGCGGCACGGCACTTGTTCCAACAGCGTCTTGAAGCTATACGGGGATCTTTGCCTTTGTTCGTGTGAGTGTTTGCTGCTGTCAACGAAAAATGAGAAGGCTTAACTTTGTTTTTGTCAGGTCATCCATAATTAAGAGCTCCAGTCTAGTGGCTCCATACATTGCACGTGAACACCACACACACACACCACATCCTTACACACACACACCACATCCTTACACACACACACCACATCCTTACACAAGACAAAGACAAAGATCCCCGTATAGCCTTCACAGACTGTAGGGGCAATTGCTGTTAGCGAGCACCTATGAAGGCCGGAACGGTACACGAGGGGGTGGGTGGCCAGCACCACGCCCGACCGCCTTTGTCTCCCTAGTGGCGATGTTTACACACCGCACCAGGTACTCATTTAAGGCTGAGTCGACCTAGGGAGGCCCAGGACCGGTTCAGATAATCGTCACTGGTGTTAGCCGTGAGCGGGAATCGAACCCGGGTCGCCAGGTTCATAGCGCAGCGCGCTAACCGCTACACTGCCACCCAACCCCTCGTGTGCCTTACACACACACACATCCTTATGCACACACGCACACACGTGGTCTTNCACACACACACACACAGTACATCCTTACACACACACACANCACATCCTTACACACACACATCCTTACACACACACACATCATTACACACACACCACATCCTTACACACTCTCACACACGTGGTCTTACACACACACAGTACATCCTTACACACGTGCCACACACACAACACACACATAGAGTCGTGCGGGGATCTTCTGGCTCATGACTCCGCTCCTCTTCCTCACCACGGCGTGGGCTTGGGCGGCTTTCCTCGACTGTGGGTCCTCCTCTACTCGCTCTCTCTCTGAGTCGCCCTTTGTCTCTCTCTCTCTCTCAAAGTCGTCCCCTCTCTCTCTCTGAGTCGTCCCTGAGTCGTCCTCTCTCTGAGTCGCCCTTTGTCTCTCTCTCAAAGTCGTCCCTCTCTCTCTGAGTCGTCCCCTCTCTCTGTGAGTCGTCCTCTCTCTGAGTCGCCCTTTGTCTCTCTCTCTCAAAGTCGTCCCCTCTCTCTCTGTGAGTCGTCTCTCTCTCTGAGTCGTCCTCCCTCTCTTTCTCTTGGAGAGCAAGTGAATACTGTGCATCGTTACACGTTGACATTATTATAATAATTTCTAAAAAGCTTGTAATGCATTCGAAAATAACACATTATGGAAACGATGACGCGTAATCCACGCGTAGGCATCGGGTTTTCCTCCTTTAATATACAATGTAATCATCTCTACGATGTATTATCCCTCTGTCCGACGAACCTGAAACTTCTTCTTGGTTCTTTCGGTAAAGTCACATAGAATGGAAATAATAAATAATAAAAAGAAAACATAATAAAATAATTCTCACGAAGTTTCGGCCACAACGCAAGCAGACGTCCTCAGGTGGAGAGCAGGTCTGTCGAGGAGACAGAGTCTGAATGTCTGTCTCCTCGACAGACCTGCTCTCCACCTGAGGACGGCTGCTTGCGTTGTGGCCGAAACGTCGTGAGAATTATTTTATTATGTTTTATTATTATTATTTATTTCCATTCTACGTGACTTTACCGAAAGAACCAAGAAGATGAATCCCTGCAGTCACGAAAGTTTCAATCAAACCTGACCTCCCTTGAATCACGTTACTTCGTGTTGACACTCTGACTCGCCCGTTTATAGAAAGCGGCTCCGTGCGCGCACACAGCATCTTGGGCTGTGCTCCCCTCCTCCGCTCCTTTGCTGCTTTCGATGTCCACGTGTAAGCCACTTCGGAACTGAAATTTGTGGCTAAGTCGTTTACATTATACTAGCAGAAGTACCCGGCGTTGCCCGGGTGAAAAATATATTTCTTAATAACCTTACATATATACACAGATGGGCTGCTACCCCTGCCCCCCCCCCCCCCCAGCCACGATCTCCTCGGCCACTGTGCAGTAATATGTACGGCCTATAGTGTGGTGGGTGTCGAGGCCTAGTACCGTGCAGAGCCTCCGGCCTCGCCTAAATTGCCCACCCGGCTGAGGCTGGGTACTGGGGCCGTTACCCCCCCCCCCGCGCTACAATAATACTGTCTAATCGCTATAATTTTATTATCTACCGACCCTATAACAGTAATTGCACACATTGGGGTGGGGGGGAGTGAAGAGGACGTGAAACTTGGATGAATTTCCTCAGAGTCGCATGTTAATGCGTGCGCATATTTTAACGGGAATTAAAAATGGCGTCCACCCCGCAGCGAATGCGTCGCTACCCGTTGCCAGGGCAACCGCCGTGGAAAACCAAACGGACCAATCGTGTCTCGCAAATCCCTCACATTTCGTCCAATGAAACTGCGTATGGTCCGGCGACCCACAGACAGACAGACACACACACAGACAGACAGATTTGCGATTTTATATATATAGATAGCTCAGGCGGTTCTATCTGGTAAGATAAACATTGTTTAATTCTAGATTTGAAGCTTTCGTGACTGCAAGGATTCATAGTCTTTTTCTTGACGTGACAGCAATCGTGCTGTGACGGTTCCACCTGAAGACGGAAGCTTGTGTTGCCTCCGAAACGTCGTGATTTTTATTTTACTTTTATTAATTAAATTTTTTTTACCTACGTGACTTTACCGAAAAAACCTAAGAGTATGAACATTGTTTAGTTTAATTTGTATTTGTTTTGAGCTATTTGTTTGCGTGTCTTATACTTTGTACGCCTATCGTGCGTGTTGTACTGTTTGTTGCGACGTTCTCACCCGCCCCTTACTGGACATCTGTGAAAAAGAGCTTTATAGCTCATCGGATTCCTCCAGTATAAATTAATATTCTTCTTCTCTCTCCCAATTTTTTCTCTACTCCCCCCCACCCAGCCCCGTGCCTTACATCCGCGACTCTATTTCGATTTAAAGCTTTCGTGACTGCAGGGATTCATCTTCTTGGTTCTTTCGGTAAAGTCACGTAGAAGGGAAGTAATACAATAATAAAAATAAAACATAATAAAATAATTCTCACGACGGTGAGGACGGCTGCTTGCGTTGTGGCCGAAACGTCGTGAGAATTATTTTATTATGTTTTATTTTTATTATTGTATTACTTCCCTTCTACGTGACTTTACCGAAAGAACCAAGACGATGAATCCGCGACTCTGTGATTTCGTCCCCGTGATTATGCCGATTTGGGTAACAGCAGCAGCTGCTCGTTCATCTTAAAGGCTCGATTTCCTTCATGTTAGATTTGTGTGCGGGTGGTTTTTAAATTCTTTATATTAAGTTCACTTGCTTGCTTGCTTGCTTAGGACCGTTCAAATCTTTCGTCGTTTTTTAACCCACTTCCCGTGATCCAATCGAGCTGACATTTTCCACACAGACTCGTTGTGCGAGACAATTAATGTTCGTGAAAATTTTTTTCAAAAATTTTACACTTTTTAGGCAAATTTTTTTTATTTTACATTTATTCAAATACAACTCATTCATGGCTTTGGCTGAACGTCACAGTGTAGGAGCCCCGAGCGTAACCCCTCCACAGGCCGTGGCGGAGTAGCGCAGTTGGTAGCGCCCTCGCTTCCCATGCCAAAGGTCGCGGGATCGATCCCCGCCTCCTCCACAGGCGAATATATTTTAAATCCTTTATATTAAGTTCGCTTGCTTGCTTAGGACCGTGCAAATCTTTCGCTCGTTTTTTAACCCACTTCCCGTGATCCAATCGAGCTGACATTTTCCACACAGACTCGTTGTGTGTGACAATTAATTTTCGTGAAAATTTTTTTCAAAAATTTTACACTGTTTAGGGAAAACAAATTAAATATTTAATTACCAATTGCTTAATACTGGCAGACAATCATCTGACCCATAGGTGGCAGCCATCTCAAGCCAGAGGACAAGAGGACTCTAGCCGTCCCGATGCCACGCATATAAAGGATTTATAGTGAAAAACTTTGTTTTTACGGGTTTACTTGTTAACCCACTTCCCGTGATCCAATCGAGCTGACATTTTGCACACAGACTCGTTGTGCGAGACAATTATTGTTCGTGTAAAATGTTTCCAAAATTTTACACTGTTTAGGGAAAACAAATTAAATATTTAATTACCAATTGTTTAATACTGCAGACAATCATCTGACCCATAGGTGGCAGCCATCTCAAGCCAGAGGACGAGAGGACTCTAGCCGCCACGCATATAAAGGATTTATAGTGAAAAACTTTTTTTTACGGGTTTACTTATTTTAAATCCTTTATATTAAGTTCGCTTGCTTGCTTAGGACCGTGCAAATCTTTCGGTCGTTTTTTAATCCACTTCCCGTGATCCAATTGAGCTGACATTTTCCACACAGACTCGTTGTGCGTGACAATTAATGTTCGTGAAAACTTTCTTCAACAATATTACACTTTTTAGGACAAAAATATTATATTTAATTACCAATTGCTTAATGGTGCAATGCAATCATCTGACCCATAGGTGGCAGCCATCTCAAGCCAGAGGACGAGAGGACTCTCGCCGCCACGCATATAAAGGATTTATAGTGAAAAACTTTGTTTTTACGGGTTAATTTTTTCCCTCGTCCCGTCTCTCTCTGTTGGCTTGAGCTTCCACGCGCGTCTCCGGAGTGCAGAGCGAGCGCGTGGAGGCGTAGACGATGACAAAATGAGAGTCACGGAACAAACAGCTCCGGCTTTGTTTCACGCTTCGCTAAACCTGGAAGAAANTTTTTTTTTGGGGAGGGCACAAACATCCCCCCGCCCCCACAAATAAACAAGCAAAAACTTGTGACGCAACGGCGAACGCAGACACGTACGCGCGCACACACGCGCGCNAAAAAAAAAACATTGAACAAAACGGAAACTGGTACGAGTGTACAGACTTTGCAAAAACAAAGCAACGTTCTATACATATTTAACAAACAAAAAAAATACGCTTCAAGGCAGACCCAGCTACGCGAGTCACCGACAGAATTACAAAACACGAGTTGAATAATCTGCGCAGACACACAGAGCTGTTGTGTAGTGGAGAGTGAGTGGGAGAGTGAGTGGGCGAGTGAGCGGGGAGTGGGCGAGTGAGTGGGAGAGTCAGTGGGAGAGTGAGTGGGATAGTGAGTGGGTCAGTGAGTGAGAGAGTGAGTGGGAGAGTGAGTGGGAGAGTGAGTGGGAGAGTCAGTGGGAAAGTGAGTGGGCGAGTGAGCGGGGAGTGAGCGGGAGAGTGAGTGGGCGAGTGGGTGGGAGAGTGAGTGGGAGAGTTGTGGGTCAGTGAGTGAGAGAGTGTGGGAGAGTGAGTGGGAGAGTGGGAGAGTGAGTGGGAGAGTGAGTGGGTTAGTGAGCGGGAGAGTGAGCGGGAGAGTGAGTGGGAGAGTGAGTGGGAGAGTGAGTGGGTTAGTGAGCGGGAGAGTGAGTGGGAGAGTGAGTGGGAGAGTGAGTGGGTTAGTGAGCGGGAGAGTGAGTGGGAGAATGAGTGGGAGAGTGAGTGGGAGAGTGAGTGGGTCAGTGAGTGAGAGAGTGAGTGGGAGAGTGAGTGGGCGAGTGGGTGGGAGAGTGAGTGGAGAGTGGTGGTTGAGTGAGTGGGAGAGTGAGCGGGTCAGTGAGTGAGAGAGTGAGTGGTTGAGTGAGTGGTTGGGTGAGTGGTTGAGTGAGTGAGAGAGTGAGTGAGAGTGTGAGTGAGAAAGTGAGTGAGTGAGTGAGAGAGTGAGTGGGAGAGTGAGTGGTTGAGTGAGTGGGAGAGTGAGTGGGAAGTGGGCGAGTGAGTGAGAGAGTGAGAGAGTGAGTGGGAGGGTGAGTGGGAGAGTTCTGGGTCAGTGAGTGAGAGAGTGAGTGGGAGAGTGAGTGGGAGAGTGAGTGGGAGAGAGAGTGGAGAGAGTGGGAGAGAGAGTGGGAGAGTGAGTGGAGAGTGAGTGGGAGAGAGAGTGGGCGAGTGGGTGGGAGAGTGAGTGAGTCAGTGAGTGAGAGAGGGAGTGGTTGAGTGAGTGGTTGAGTTAGTGAGTGAGAGAGTGAGTGAGAGAGTGAGTGAGAGAGTGAGTGAGAGAGTGAGTGAGAGAGTGAGTGAGAGAGTGAGTGAGAGAGTGAGTGGGAGAGTGAGTGGCAGAGTGAGTGGGCGTGCGATTGGGAGTGGGAGAGTGGGAGGGCAAGTGAGTGACAGAGTGAGTGATAGAGTGAGAGTGGGAGGGTGAGTGTTAGAGTAAGTGGTAGAGTGGGAGAGTCAGTGGTAAAGTGGGAGAGTGGGAGGGCGAGTGAGTGGGAGAGTGAGTGGGAGAGTCAGTGCGAGAGTGGGAGAGTGAGTGGGAGAGTGAGTGGGAGAGTCAGTGCGAGAGTGGGAGGGCGAGTGAGTGAGTGAGTNGGAGAGTGAGTGAGTGAGTGAGTGAGTGAGTGAGTGAGTGAGTGAGTGGGAGAGTCAGTGCGAGTGTTGGAGAATCAGTGGGATAATCAGTAGGAGAGGTGAGTGGGAGAGTGTAAGGTGAGTGGGAGAGTGGGGCATGCGAGTAGGAAAGTGAGCAGAAGGGAGAGTGAATGGCTGAGTTAGTTGGAACGTGAGTGAAATAGCGAGTGAATGAGTGACTGGGAGAGTGAATGAGTGGGAAGAGAGAGGGAGGGTGAGCAGGTGAGTGAATCACAGAGAGACGTTGAGAGTGAATGGCTGAGTGAGTGAGTAGCTGAGTGAGTATGAGGGAGAAAGAGAGTAGGAGAGTGAGTGGATGAATGGGTGAGTAGGAGAGTGAGTGAGTGGGTGAGTGAGGTGCGTGTGAGTAGAGAGAGTGGGAGGGAGAGAGAGAGAGTGGGAGAGCGAGAAAACACGACTTACCGTGATGAGTCACATGCAGATTAAAAACAAAGCAAATAAATAAAGAATCTGTTCAAAAACAAAGCCGTGTTATATTGTTTTGCTACTTTGTTACAAACACCCCACTGTTCTCTCATCCAAGGGTGATGCAATCAGAGCTGCATCTCCCTGCGAAGGAATTTCCATTCTCTCCGTGTCCGAACATCACAGGATCCCAACATCGGGCCAATTCCTGTGTTGCCAATTAAGCCCACCTCCGAGTAATTAAATCGATCACTTCGGCCAATCTTTCTATCACCCTCCCCCTCCTCATTTAGGAGGAAAGTGGACGGGGCGGGGGGTTGCTAAAATTAAGTAATCGAGTGGCTGTGCTGTGGATGTACTGCCCCCGGCACGGTAACGTGGAATTAATGCCCCTGCCTCAGGGCCAACAACAATCACCAAGGTGTCGGTAACGTCACTACGGCGCTTGTGCCAGGCTAGGTGCACCTTGAGTCCACGGGAAGTGTTGGAGGTTTGCTGCCCAGGAGGAAGTCACGGGACAGGTTCAGGTTGCCGTGGGTTGACTGCTGTGCCAGGCTAGGTGCATCTTGTGTCCACGGGAAGTGTTGGAGGTTTGCTGCTCAGGAGGAAGTCACGAGAGAGGTCCAGGTTGCCGTGGGTTGACTGCTGTGCCAGGCTAGGTGCAGCTTGAGTCCACGGGAAGTGTTGGAGGTTTGCTGCTCAGGAGGAAGTCACGGGACAGGGTCCAGGTTGCCGTGGGTTGACTGCTGTGCCAGGCTAGGTGCAGCTTGAGTCCACGGGAAGTGTTGGAGGTTTGCTGCTCAGGAGGAAGTCACGAGAGAGGTCCAGGTTGCCGTGGGTTGGCTGCTGTGCCAGGCTAGGTGCAGCTTGAGTCCACGGGAAGTGTTGGAGGTTTGCTGCCCAGGAGGAAGTCAGGTCCAGGTTGCCGTGGGTTGACTGCTGTGCCAGGCTAGGTGCAGCTTGAGTCCACGGGAAGTGTTGGAGGTTTGCTGCTCAGGAGGAAGTCACGAGAGAGGTCCCAGGTTGCCGTGGGTTGACTGCTGTGCCAGGCTAGGTGCAGCTTGAGTCCACGGGAAGTGTTGGAGGTTTGCTGCTCAGGAGGAAGTCACGAGAGAGGTCCAGGTTGCCGTGGGTTGACTGCTGTGCCAGGCTAGGTGCAGCTTGAGTCCACGGAAGTGTTGGAGGTTTGCTGCCCAGGAGGAAGTCAGGTCCAGGTTGCCGTGGGTTGACTGCTGTGCCAGGCTAGGTGCAGCTTGAGTCCACGGGAAGTGTTGGAGGTTTGCTGCTCAGGAGGAAGTCACGAGAGAGTTCCAGGTTGCCGTGGGTTGACTGCTGTGCCAGGCTAGGTGCAGCTTGAGTCCACGGGAAGTGTTGGAGGTTTGCTGCCCAGGAGGAAGTCAGGTCCAGGTTGCCGTGGGTTGACTGCTGTGCCAGGCTAAGTGCAGCGGGGACCATAGAAGTAGAGTACAGCAAGGGACGTTGATCGTACATCGATGATTTGGTTTGGCCATACTTTACCGTTCTGGTCAACCCATTCATATTATTAATTTATTGAACTATGTTTTGTTTCTCACCACGGTGCTTGTGCCAGGCTAAGTGCACTTTGAAGCCACGTGAAGTGTCGAATGCCCGCTGGCAGAAGGTCACGGACAGACCCAGCAGGTGCCATGGGTTTGACTGACTGAGATGACTGGCAGATGCACCACCCTTGTCCTCCCCACTGTGCCAGCAACTTGCCGCGTTTTATCCGCCCGGCGCTGCGCTCGTTGTTGTGAGCGTCGTTTCTCTGTGCCTACCACATCAAGACAAAGATCCCCCCGTATAGCCTTAATAAACTGTTGGGGAAGTGCTGTTTGCGAGCACCTATTAAGGCCGGAACTACACACGAGGGGTGGGTGGCCACCACCATGCCCGGTCGCCTTTGTCTCCCTAGTGGCGATGTTTACACACCGCACCAGGTACCCATTTAAGGCTGAGTCGACCTAGGGGAGGCCCAGGACCGGTTCAGATAATCGTCACTGGGGTTGACCGTGAGCAGGGAATCCAACTCGGGTTCGTACTACCGCTCACCACACACAAACACAACAACATCAACAACAGTAACCGCCCGGCGATCCGCTCGTTGTTGTGAGCGTTGCTCCTCCATGTTGCTGGAGGGCGACTGCCTCCAACTGCCCAGTAGCAGCAGCAGCAGCAGCGTCCTTCACGAGCCTCTCCCTCCGCAGAGGCCGATCTTGCCACCGATGGCCACCAGACATTGGCAGGTCCACTCAGCTCCACATCCTCCTGTATCGAATCACTCAACACACACACACACGCGCGCGCTCACTCCCACACGTACAATTGGGCTACTGTTTACAAATCCAAGCGTGATGCAACGGAACTTGCATCCCTAGCGATGGAATTTCATTTTCTTTCAATGCCCCTCGGATTAAGACGTCCTCTGCGGCCAATTCCTCGCGCTAATGAAATCCGCGGAACCCAGCGTCGATTTGGAACAATTTACATCATCTTCTCAGGCGGAGGGGGGGCTGATAAAATTAAGTACCGCTTTGTGACTCGCTCGCCGGCGGTCATCGTGGAGGGGGTAGAGAGCTCAAGTTGGATGCAGTCGGGGCTGTGGGATCGTAACCGGTAGTGTTTAGGGCCGTTCATAAATGACGTCACGCGATTTTGGACGATTTTTACCCCCCACCCATCGTCACACGGCGTCACAAAAAGTCAGACCCCCCCCCTCAAATATGACGTCACAGAGCTCTGCCCCACCCCAAATAAAACATGCTTCAAATCTCGATTTAAAGCTTTCGTGACTACAGGGATTCACCTTCTTGGTTTTTTCGGTAAAGTCACGTAGAAGGAAAATAATAAAATAATAAAAAATAAAACATAATAAAATAATTCTCACGACGTTTCGGCCAAACGCAAGCAGCCGTCTTCAGGTGGAGAACAGGTCTGTCAAGTAGACAGAGTCTGCGTTGTGGCCGAAACGTCGTGAGAATTGTATTTTATGATGTTTTATTTTTATTATTTAATTATTTTCCTTCTACGTGACTTTACCGAAAGAACCAAGAAGATGCTTAAAATCGCTTTAAACTATTGTCATTGTAGTGCGTATTTAATGTGCCGCTGCACTCTAATGTTGTAGGAGAAAACATTTATTAAAAAAAGTCTATTTAATTATTTAGAGTTGCGCATTTTTACGTGACGTCACATTTCTCAAACCCCTCCCCCCTCGTCACACATCGTCACAAATGTCTGACCCCCCACCCCCCCTAGGTGCGTGACGTCATTTATGGACGGCCCCTTAGCGAAAATTAATTTGGAGATTTCTAATTTTTTTTCTCTCGTCCCGACCAACATCTCGGGGCACCGGGGCGGCGTCACGGGGTGAAACACGATCGCGATTGTGATCTCGGCGCCGGTTTCAGATCATCTCACTCGTCCACCGACGTTCGCCTCGAGCGAGATTCAAAGTGGCGCTGCCCCGGTTCGTAGCGCCTGGCGCCAACCCCACAGCCTCCCCCACACGTCTCGTAATTAGTATTATTGTGAACTAAATAAATTAGCAGACGTAGCCAATGTTTGATCTCTCCACGTTAAAGATGTAAGTGTTCTAGATTTGAAGTTTTCGTGACTGCAAAAATAAAAAATAAAAGTAATAAAATTTAAATAACTAAATTAAATTCTTCTTGGTTCTTTCGGTAAAGTCACGTAGAAGGGAAGTAATCAAATAATAAAATAAAACATAATAAATAATTCTCACGACGTTTCGGCCACAACGCAAGCAGCCGTCCTCAGGTGAAATTTAAATTCATTTCATTATTATTTATTTTTCATCTACGTGACTTTACCAAAAGACCAAAGATTGAAGTATTCTAGATTTGAAGCTTTCGTGACTGCAATGATTCATATTCTTAGGTTTTTTCGGTAAAGTCACGTAGGTAAAAACATAAAAAATGTTTTTACCTACGTGACTTTACCGAAAAAAACCTAAGAATATGAAGTATTCTTCTTTTCTTTTGAACACATTCCATCGGTCACATATCTGGCGCGACATGCGTTGCTATCAAATGCGACCTTTATTGCCAGTGTCAAAGCATGAAATAAAAATTGATTTTCGCGTTCTCTGGTCTGACACCGGTGAGTCCAGGCCCTCAAGAAGGCCGTCCGTTTCATAGACAATGCATCATCTATCACCAGAGCGTGTCTTGTTTGCATGTTCACAACCATAAGCACTGTGTGTGGTTAATGCAGAGACGATTTTTTTCCAAATGGTTCTATTTGGTGTTTAAACATCTTAACACAACTTTCAATTTAAAGCTTTCGTGACTGCAGGGATTCATCTTCTTGGTTCTTTCGGTAAAGTCACGTTGAATGGAAAAAAAATAATAAAAATAATAAAATAATTCTCACGACGTTTCGGCCACAATTTGCAAATTCTTTTGTCAAGGCGCTCTTCCCCTCCATCCCAGCTTAAATATACGCTCCAAGCCTGGAGGGTGTCATTCAGACGACAGACCTGTTCTTCACCTGAGGACGGCTGCTTGCCTTGTGACCGAAACGTCGTGAGAATTATTTTATTATGTTTTATTATTTTATTATTTCCATTCTACGTGACTTTACCGAAAGAACCAAGAAGATGAATCTTAACACAACTCCTGTTTCATTGACAGAAATGGGTTAAACCGATTCTTATTTTTCACATTTATTGCAATGATTGATTCCTTGTATATGTTCGCTTTTCGACACCATATTGAATAAGCTTATTTAAGATATCCTCAATTATCGACAACATGTGAAATTGCATATTTGACCGTACATATATAGAGAGAATCAAACTTAGTCATAACTACCCTGAAATAGACGGTTACGAGCGAGTGAAGGATGTCGGGTAACTTGGAGGGCGAGAGGGAGAGAGTGGGAGAGAGACGTGGAGAGCTGGCGAGAGGTGGCAGAGTGAGCGAATGAGTGGGAGAGAGAGTGAGTGAGTGAGAGAGTGAGTGGAGAGTGAGTGAGAGAGTGAGTGGGACAGTGAGTGGGGTATGAGTGGGGAGAGAGTGAGAGAGTGAGTGGGACAGTGAGTGGCGGAGTGAGCGAGAGAGTGAGTGGGAGAGTGAGTGGGAGAGTGAGCGAGTGAGAGAGAGTGAGTTGGAGAGTGAGTGGGGAGAGAGTGAGCGAGAGAGTGAGTAGAGTGAGTGAGTGAAAGAGTGGGAGAGAGTGAGTGAGAATGAGTGGGAGGTTTAGTGAATGAGTGGGAGAGTGAGTGGAAGGGTGAGCAGAGGGAGTGGAGAATGAGTGATTGGGACAGTGAGAGTGAGCGAGAGAGTGAGTGGGAAAGTGAGCGAGTGAGTGGGCTAGTGAGTGGAAGGGTGAGTGAGAGAGTGAGTGTAGAGTGGGAGTGAGTGAGTGGGAAAGTGAGTGGGAGGGTGAGTGAGTGGAAGTGAGGGGGGCGTGAGTGATTGGAGATTCAATGGGAGGGTGAGTGAGTGGGAGCGGGAGAGTGAGTTGGAGGTTAAGTGGATGAGTGGAGAGTGAGTGGAAGGGTGAGTGTATGAGGGAGGGTGAGTGGGAGTGAGTGGGAGAATGAGTATATGAGTGGGAGCGTGAGTGGGAGAGTGAGCGGAGGGTGAGTGGATGGTGAGTGGAGGGTGAGTGAGAGAGTGGAGTGAATGAGGGTGAGTGAGTGGGAGAATGAGTGAGTGAGTGGAGGGTGAGTATGAGTGGGAGAGTGAGTGAGAGAATGAGTGGGAGCGTGAGTGAGTGGGAGAATGAGTGGGAGGGTGANGTGGAGGGTGAGTAGGAGGGTGAGTGGGAGAGTGAGTGGCAGAGTGAGTGAGTGTATNAGTTGGAGAAGGGGAGGGTGAGTGGGAGAGTGAGTGGAGCGTGACTGGGAGAATGAGTGGGTGGGTGAGTGGGAGGAGTGGGTGGAGAGTGAGTGAGTGGAGGGTGAGTGGAGGGTGAGTGAATGAGTGGGGGAATGAGTGGGAGGGTGAGTGGGAGGGTGAGTGTATGAGAGGGAGGGTGAGTAGGAGGGTGAGTGGAGGGTGAGTGGATGAGTGGGGAATGAGTGGGGTGAGTGGGAGGGTGAGTGTATGAGTGGGAGAGTGAGAGCGAGGGTGAGTGGAGGGTGAGATGGAGGGTGAGTGGGAGGGTGAGTGGAGAATGAGTGGGAGAGTGAGTGGGGATTGAGTGGGAGGGTGAGTTGGAGATTGAGTGGGAGGTGAGTGGGAGGGTGAGTGGGAGGGTGAGTGGGAGAGTGTGATGCTTGCTGAGTGAGCGTCTTGGCTGTAGAGGGTGGGGGGTTGGTGGCACAGGTTGTGTGCTGGAAGCTGACTTCATGTCCTCACAGTGGAGGCTACAGACAACACTGAGGCACAGTTGGGGTGGGGGGGTTCTGGGAGTGGTGTGTTGGCGGCGGTGAAGGTGACGATGGTAGTGGGGTGGTGGGGTGGTAGTGGGGTGGTCGTGGCGTTGGGGTGGCGGTGGTTGTGAGGGTGGTGGGGGTGGTTGTGGGGTGGTTGGCGTTGGGGTGGCGGTGGTTGTGGGGGTGGTGGAGGTGGTGGGGTGGGAGTAGGGGTGGCGGTGGAGGTGGTGGCGGTGATAATGGTGGCAGCAGTATTAGTGGTGGTGTGATGTTCGTACTTTGTTGGTATTTTAGTGTCGGTGGTTGTGGTAGTAGTGGTAGTGACGACGGTGGTTGCTGTTGTTGTTGTTGGTGGTGGTGGTTTTGGCGAGCTCAGCCTTACGTGGACATCAGAACGTGGCGACAAAGGCGACGGGGCGTGGAGGCACCGGGCACCCACCGTGCTACTCGCGAGACGGCACTTGCCCTCCGGCCCCACACAGTCTGTTAAAGGCTATACGGGGGATCTTTGTCTTTGGTGGGTGGCGATGGCGATTGTAGTCCTGTCTGACAGTCAGCAGTGATATCTGAACCATCCTCGCCCCCCCATCACCCCCTCGCTCTTCTCCCCCCCCCCGTTTTCCCCCCCCCCTGTGCCCCTGTGNCCCCCCCTTTCACCCCTCCCTCTTCTCCCCCCCCGTTTTCCACCTCCCCCGTGCCCCCTAACGCCCCCCCCTTTCACCCCTCCCTCTTCTCCCCCCCTCGTTTCCACCCCCCCCTGTGCCCCCCTTCACCCCCTCCCACTTCTNCCCCCCCCATTTTTCACCTCCCCCTCCTCCTGTGCCCCCCTGTGCCCCCCCCCTTCACCCCTCCCTCTTCTCCCCCCCCCGTTTTCTACCTCCCCCCTCCCCTGTANCCCCCCAACGCCCCCCCCCCGGCAAGAGACCCTGCCGCGTGCCACAGTGGATTAGACGTCACCCACTTCCGTCGTGAAATTAGACCACGGCCCAACAGGATGCATTCATTTGCATGCTATTAATTTTAATTGTGTGTGTGTACAGTGTGTGTGTATATATATCTCGTTGGCATTCCTCCTTTGATTCACACCTAGGCACGATGAGCAGAGATCGCTCTCAGCGCAAGACGTTAGCGCTCATCGGAAGGCTCAGATTCATCACGCCAATGAATGTGTCCGTGCGTGTCTGCGTGTTTGCGTGGGAGCGGTGGCGCTGCGGTTAGCACGGCGCGCTGCGCTACGAACCGTCAGCCCGAGTTCGATTCCGGCTCACGGCCAACATCGGTGGCGAGTATCCGAACCGGTTCTTGGGTATCCCCTAGGTCGACTCAGCCTCAAATGAGTACCTGGTGCGTTGTGCAAAAACATCGCCAATGGCTGAGACAAAGGCGGTCGGGCGTGGTGTTGGCCTCGTGTGCTGTGCCGGCCTTCATAGGTGCTCGCTTTTAAATAGCACTTGCCCAACAGTTTGTTAAGGCTATACGGGGATCTTTGTCTTCGTGAGTGGGTGAGGTGTGTCTGCGAATGTGAGTTGTATGGGAACGGTGGCAAGCGGTTATATGTGCGCACTGCGCTGCGAACCCGGCGACCCGAGTTCGATTCCCGCTCACGGCCAACGCCAGTGACGATTATCTGTACCGGTCCTCAAATGAGTACCTGGTGCGTTGTGTAAACGCACCTTCATAGCTGTTCGCTAACAGCACTTGCCCAACAGTTTGTTGAGGCTATACGGTGGTGGTGGGGGTCTTTGTCTTCTTTGTATGCGTGACCCATAACATATCTAAGGAATTCCGCGTCTGTATCTCGAGCGGTCTTCCGCGGGTCAACTCGGCCTTAAAATATGTGCATGTTGCGATCAACACACGCGGGGTGTCCAAGGTGACAAAAGTGTCCGCCCGGTGGGTGAGTTTGGGGGTCGCGTGGGTGGAGAGTTGCGTGGGTGGGTGGGAGTGCGTGGGTGGGTGGGGAGTGCGTGTGTGGGTGGGAGTTGCGTTGGTGGGTGAGTGGGAGTGCGTGGGTGGGTGGGAGTTGCGTTGGTGGTGAGTGGGGAGTGCGTGGTGGGTGGGGAGTTGCNTGGGTGGGTGGGTGGGGAGTGCGTGAGTGGGTGGGGAGTTGCGTGGTGGGTGGGATGGGGAGTGCGTGGGTGGGTGGGAGTTGCGTGTGTGGGTGGGGAGTGCGTTGGTGGGTGAGTGGGGAGTGCGTGGGTGGGTGGATGGGTGGGTGGGGAGTTGCGTGGGTGGGTGGGTAGTTGAGTGGGTGGGGAGTTGCGTGGGTGGGTGGGTGGGAGTGCGTNGGTGGTGGGGAGTTTGCGTGGGTGGGTGGGAGTTGGTGGGTGGGTGGGAGTTGCGTGGGTGGTTGGATAGTTGGGTGGGTGGGGAGTGCGTGGGTGGGTGGGGAGTTGCGTGGGTGAGGTGGGTGGGAGTTGCGTGGGTGGGTGGGGAGTTGCGTGGTNGGGAGTTGCGTGGGTGGCATCGTGACCAACGCCCCCCACCCCCCACAGCATCCGCTGGGCTGCGCCTTGCGGCCTTAATAGGCGCTCGCGGACAACGAGCAACGACAGCCCTCCGCGCAGGAAGCGACTTGTCCGGCAGCCACCTCCGCTCTCACACCGGACACGCGGTCGCCTCCGTCGACGCTCGCGGATCTCGGGGTTTCGTTGTGCAGTCGCGCAACCGCTGTGCCACCGCTCTTACCCACTCGGAGGGGGGGGGTAGGAGGGTGGGGGGGTGTGGCGGGGGGGGGGCTTCATCAGAATCACAATCTTTATTTAGATTGAAGGACACCTAATTCATTGCTCAGATAGTTCGGAGGCTTTGCGGGGATTTAATTTATAATTCAACTTCGCGCGGGCCTCCTTCAGGAATTTGCATAAACTGCCCGTGCCCCCATTCAAATCTGCTTTAGGTAAAAGCGCAGCCCTGCAATACCTTGCTCACGCACTGCTGGTGCGTGGCCTTTCACTGCACCACAGGTAACAAGTATAACCCGTAAAAACAAAGTTTTTCACTATAAATCCTTTATATGCGTGGCGGCTAGAGTCCTCTCGTCCTCTGGCTTGAGATGGCTGCCACCTATGGGTCAGATGATTGCTGCCACCATTAAGAAATTGGCAATTAAATATTTAAAAATTCCTAAAAGTGTCAAATTTTGGGAAAAAACTTTGACGAAATTAATTGTCACGCACAACGAGTCTGTGTGCAAAATGTCAGCTCGATTGGATCACGGGAAGTGGGTTAAAAACGACCGAAATATTTGCACGGTCGTAAGCAAGCAAGCAAGCACGCAAGCACGCAAGCAAGCAAGCAAGCGAACTTAATATAAAGGATTTAAAAATAACGTGTCAATTTTTTACTAGTACAGCACACCGGTTGTGTGTCGGAGAGTAAACCCACAACGCATCTACAATCTGGGATACGACGTTTCGCCAGTAATTACAACCGGCATCATCAGGCGACAGCCAGATTTGTGGAGGAATCCTCCTGATTCGTTCCTGAAATAGAGCGGTCGATGTGATGTCGCCACTTGCGAGCCCTTCTTGTGCGAAGGCCGGGGTGGTGGCGGGTTTAACGACACATTTATGTTTACGCGATCTAACGCCCCAAAAAAACGCCTACGACAACTCTCTTATGTCTTATGTCTGTCCATGTAAATTTCGATTTAAAGCTTTCGTGACTGCAGGGATTCATCTTCTGGGTTCTTTCGGTACTTGCGTTGTGTCCGAAACGTTGTGAGAATTATTTAATAATGTTTTATTTTATTATTTTATTATTTCCCTTCTACGAGACTTTACCGAAAGAACCAAGAAGATCTGTCCATGTAAGTCTGTGCAAGTCGTGATGGGCTCTCTGTCCGACCTATGTAGGTCAGTGCGTCTCTCTATAAGCAGTGGTTCTTAACCCGAGGTGCAAGCTGCCCCCGCTGGGATACGAGATGTCCTTCTGGGGGGGGGGGGTGCAATGCGAGACGTGGGCAGATTTTTTAGAACTAAATCATCGCAAAACACAAATTAAGCACGAGGCACTTAAATTACAACTGACTGTTTCATCATGTTGTATAACATTATACAACATTTTTTTGTTTACGATTGAAAACCAAAAAGGGCGTGCCAAGCTGCAGTAAAGGTTGAGCGTCGGTGGTGCACGTGTAAAGTCACGTGCTGTGTCGGGGAGATCGAATCGACGAACCGTCGACCCTCTGGGGGTTACGCGCCTGAGTGCGCTCAGCATCTGCCCGGGGATTTCGTCTCTCCACCCGAAATGGAGCCGATAATGAGCTTAGCGTGCACAGGAAGACTGCCAGTACCCGGCTAGGCGCGGGCACACCTCTTGTGGCTTTGACTTCAGCCTCGCTCGATTATTGACAAATCTTAGGGGGGTCGGGAGGGACCACGGGGGGGGGAGGCGGGTCAGCCGGGAGGATGACCGCCGTAGGAGACGGAGCGGTGAGGGTCGGATCGTGCGCCGGGAGTCACGTGGACGGTTCTTTGTTCGCGTCGCCAGAGCGCCGTGATGGATGGAGAAGCCATTGGGGAGGGGCAGAGGCGTAGCTGGGGGGGGGGCAGGGGGTACATGTCCCCGGCGCCAAGGTAAAGGGGCGCCAAAATGAGGCTTACAACGTCACATTAGAACTTATTGCGGCGGGCGCGACAGCCTGAAACTACTGCACAATCTACACCTCAACCTAAAAGTTGATATATCCCGCCACACACAGCCTACATGTCATGTAATTACATTTTGGTATGTGATTAAACGGGGGGGGGGGGGGGCCCAATTTTATAGTTCGTCCCCGGCGCAAAAATCCTAGTTACGCCACTGGGAGGGGGGGGGGTACGACTTCATCCAGCAGTGGATAGTTCATGGCTAACGATGATAATGAGGAGGTGTCACGGGAAATATCTCACAGCTGTGCCGCACGGAGGGGAGATTTGAGGGTTGATGGAAGAGAAGGAGGCAGCAGAGGCTACGGAAGGTGGACACTGAGAGGCAGGGGAGAGATACATTACTCATTTGTCACGGTCTAGAATTACCCGCAAATGACTCAATTGGGATTAAGGGACTCCTCTACTTACGAACGAGGTAGGTTCAGATGTTTGTTCGTAAGTCCAACTTTACTCCTGTCGATTCCAATGTCGTACGGCGTGTACACTCAACACTGGGAATGGCTACAGAAGTTTTATAATCTCCTGTAGATGTAGATGCCGCTGGTTCTTCATCTGTAGATGTAGATGCCACTGGTTCTTAATGTTCTGTAGATGTAGATGCCACTGGTTCTTCACGTTCTGTAGATGCCACTGGTTCTTCATGTTCTGTAGATGTAGATGCCGCTGGTTCTTATGTTCTGTAGATGTAGATGCCACTGGTTCTTCATGTTCTGTAGATGTAGATGCCGCTGGTTCTTCATGTTCTGTAGATGCCACTGGTTCTTCATGTTCTGTAGATGTAGATGCCACTGGTTCTTCATGTTCTGCAGATGTAGATGCCACTGGTTTTCATGTTCTGTAGATGTAGATGCCGCTGGTTCTTCATGTTCTGTAGATGTAGATGCCACTGGTTCTTCACGTTCTGCAGATGTAGATGCCGCTGGTTTTCACCTTATGCAGATGTAGATGCCACTGGTTCTTCATGTTCTGTAGATGTAGATGCCACTGGTTCTTCACGTTCTGCAGATGTAGATGCCGCTGGTTCTTCATGTTCTGTAGATGTAGATGCCACTGGTTCTTCACGTTCTGTAGATGCCGCTGGTTTTTCACCTTATGCAGATGTAGATGCCGCTGGTTCTTCAGTTCTGCAGATGTAGATGCCGCTGGTTCTTCATGTTCTGCAGATGTAGATGCCACTGGTTCTTCACGTTCTGTAGATGTAGATGCCACTGGTTCTTCATGTTCTGTAGATGTAGATGCCACTGGTTCTTCATGTTATGTAGATGTAGATGCCGCTGGTTCTTCATGTTCTGTAGATGTAGATGCGACTGGTTCTTCATGGTCTGCAGATGTAGATGCCGCTGGTTCTTCATGTTCTGTAGATGTAGATGCCACTGGTTCTTCATGTTCTGTAGATGTAGATGCCGCTGGTTCTTCATGTTCTGTAGATGCCACTGGTTCTTCATGTTCTGTAGATGTAGATGCCACTGGTTCTTCATTTCTGTAGATGTAGATGCCACTGGTTCTTCATGTTCTGCAGATGTAGATGCCACTGGTTTTCATGTTCTGTAGATGTAGATGCCGCTGGTTCTTCATGTTCTGTAGATGTAGATGCCGCTGGTTCTTCATGTTCTGTAGATGCCACTGGTTCTTCACGTTCTGCAGATGTAGATGCCGCTGGTTTTCACCTTATGCAGATGTAGATGCCACTGGTTCTTCATGTTCTGTAGATGTAGATGCCACTGGTTCTTCACGTTCTGCAGATGTAGATGCCGCTGGTTCTTCATGTTCTGTAGATGTAGATGCCACTGGTTCTTCACGTTCTGTAAATGTAGATGCCGCTGGTTTTTCACCTTATGCAGATGTAGATGCCGCTGGTTCTTCATGTTCTGCAGATGTAGATGCCGCTGGTTCTTCATGTTCTGCAGATGTAGATGCCACTGGTTCTTCACGTTCTGTAGATGTAGATGCCACTGGTTCTTCATGTTCTGTAGATGTAGATGCCACTGGTTCTTCATGTTATGTAGATGTAGATGCCGCTGGTTCTTCATGTTCTGTAGATGTAGATGCACTGGTTCTTCATGGTCTGCAGATGTAGATGCCGCTGGTTCTTCATGTTTGTAGATGTAGATGCCACTGGTTCTTCATGTTCTGTAGATGTAGATGCCGCTGGTTCTTCATGTTCTGTAGATGTAGATGCCACTGGTTCTTCATGTTCTGTAGATGCCACTGGTTCTTCATGTTCTGTAGATGTAGATGCCACTGGTTCTTCATGTTCTGCAGATGTAGATGCCACTGGTTCTTCATGTTCTGTAGATGTAGATGCCGCTGGTTCTTCATGTTCTGTAGATGTAGATGCCGCTGTTCTTCATGTTCTGTAGATGTAGATGCCACTGGTTCTTCACGTTCTGCAGATGTAGATGCCACTGGTTTTTCACCTTATGCAGATGTAGATGCCACTGGTTCTTCACGTTCTGTAAATGTAGATGCCGCCATATATTGGTTTTTCACCGATGTAATCCGCTGGTTCTTCATGTTCTGCAGATGTAGATGCCGCTGGTTCTTATGTCGCAGATGTANATACTGGTTCTTCACGTTCTGCAAATGTAGATGCCACTGGTTCTTCATGTTTGCGATGAGATGCCACTGGTTCTTCACGTTCTGTAGATGCCACTGGTTCTTCATGTTCTGCAGATGTAGATGNCATGGTTCTTCATGTTCTGTAGATGTAGAGCCACTGGTTCTTCTGTTCTGTAGATGTAGATGCACTGGTTTTTCATGTTCTGTAGACCAAGCCACTGGTTCTTCATGTTCTGTAATGTAGATGCCACTGGTTCTTCATGTTCTGTANATATAGATGCCACTAGTTATTCACTGTTCTGCAACCGATGTAGATGCCACTGGCTCTTCACGTTCTGCANATGTAGATGCCACCACCGCCATATATTGAGCGGCGGATGAACACGACTCTCGATCCGAACAGCAACTGACGTACAGACAGGTTTGTTGGTATCTCTGAAAGTTCGTAATCGAAGTACTCGTAATAGAGAGTCCTCGCATGCAGCAACNGCCACCCACTNGTTTTGCCCTCCTTGCGATGAGATGCAGAACACTCTGAGACNCCGTGGAAGAAGTGCGGCTTCGATCAACAACTCACCTCATCAACCAATCACCAACAACTCACCAGGCATACTCACCCACCCACTTGACAACCCATACNCCCACTCACCTACCCACTCACCTACCCACTCACCAATCCACTCAGCTACCCACTCACCAATCCACTCACCTACCCACACCAAGTCAATCCTACCACCAACCCACTAATTCACCTACACACTCACCAACCCACTCACCAACCCGTTCACCAATCCACTCAGCTACCCACTCACCAACCCACTCACTAACCCGTTCACCAATCCACTCAGCTATCCACTCACCAACCCACTCANCAACCACTCACATACCCACTCACCAACCCACTCACCAATCCACTAACCTACCCACCCACCAATCCAACCCACCAATTCAATCAGCTACCCACTCACCAACCACTCACCAANCCACTCACCAACTCACTCACCGACCCATTGAACTAACCAACCCAACTCACCAACCCAATTCACCTACCCACTCACCAACCACTCACAAATCCACTCACCTACCCACTCACCAACCCACTCACCAACCCACTCACCAACTCAATCACCGACCCATTGAACTAACCAACCCAACTCACCAACCCAATTCACCTACCCAATCACCAACCCAACCCACATACCCACTCACCAACCCANCTCACCAACCCACTCACCTATCCACTCACCAATCCATTGAACTAACCAGCCCAACTCACCAACCCAATTCACCTACCACTCACCAACCCAACCCACATACCCACTCACCAACCCACTCACCAACCACTCACCAACTCACTCACCGACCCATTGAACTAACCAACCCAACTCACCAACCCAATTCACCTAACCACTCACCAACCCAACCCACATACCCACTCACCAACCACTCACAACCCNACTCACCAACCACTCACCAACCCACTCACCAACCCAACTCACCAACCACTCACCAACCACTCACAATCAACTCACCAACCCATTCACCTACCCCGTAGCTGAGATGCCACGTAAATACTGCCCCCCCACCAACCCCCCCCCCCCCCCACCTTATGTGGTGGCATCGATGATTGATTACAGGCCGGCAGGTCCAATTAAAGCGAGCCCCGTGGCTCAAGGCAGATAGCGGCCAGCGTTCATTAAGCCCCCCCCCCCACCAGATCCTCCTCTCGGCCGGGCCCCCAGAAAAATAAAATTGGATTCGTCCGTCGCGCGACGGTCACGTGGGCGAAGCGACGCGCTCCGAGCGACGACTCAAAGCACGCGGGGCGATGGGTCATCAGGGTCGAGCGAAGGCGAAATGTTCTCGCTTTGCACGTCCGTCTCTGCACGTGATGCAAACGAAATAATAATTGGAGATACACAACTCATTGCCACGCCCCTCCCCCACCACCACCACGGTATTGAGTCGCTACGAGGAGAAACTCTGCACCGGTCTTGGTATTCAGTGCTTCATCATCAGCAGCAGGGTCAGCATTTGCTTGAATCGATGTTGGTGAACTGGTAGCCATGGACCGGTTTTGACAATGGGTGTATCATCAGCAGCAGGGCCAGGCGTTGCTTGAATCGATGCTGGTGAACTGCCAGCAACTTTCGGCGCCGAAACCGAAACTGAATTTCGGTCGGCCTCTAGTGTGTACTGTGTGTGTGTACTGTGTGTATTGTGTGTGTACTGGGTGTGTACTGTGTGTGTACTGGGTGTGTGTACTGTGTGTGTACGTGTGTGTGTGTACTGTATGTACTGTGTGTGTACNGTGTGTGTGTACTGTGTGTGTACTGTGTGCTGTGTGTACTGTGTGTGTGTGCATGTGTGTGCATGTGTGTGTATGTGGTGTGTGTGTCTGTGTGTGTGTCTGCCTACGATCCATCCTGGGTTTAACCAGGCTCGATTGTGTGAGGAGCTCACAAATTCTTGAAAGATCTGGGCAAAGTCCCATCGGTGAGCTCCTCCGTCAGGCAAGGCTGCGTTGGCTGGGTCATGTAGCCCGCATGCCCAGCCACCGCATGCCTAAACAGCTTTTGTTCGGCCGGATCGAGGGGCTTAACGGGCGCGGCACGGGCTAGAGAAGAGATGGAGTGATGTGGTACAGGAGGACGTGGAGCTGAGTGGACTTACCGATGACTGGTACCAGCGGTGTCAAGATCGGCCTCTGTGGAGGAGGCTCGTTAAGGACGCTACTGGGCAGTTGGAGGCAGTCGCCCTCCAACAACAACGGAGGGCGTAGGAGCGACGCTCACAACAACGAGCGGAGCGCCGGGTGGCTAAAGCACAGCAAGTTGGCACAGTAGGGGCACAGATGGTGCATCAGCCAGTCATCTCGGTCATCTCAGTCAGTTGACCCGTGGCACCTGGGTCTGCCCCGTGACCTCCTGCCAGCGGGCGTTCGACACTTCACGTGGCCTCAAGGTGCAAATGGCCTGGCACAAGCGTCGTGGTGACGTCACCGCCACTTAGTGGCGAATGGCGGTTGTTGTTGTTGTCTCTGTGTTTATCTGTGTGTATCTATCTTTAGATATCTCTATGCCCCACCCCCCAGGAATCCCAGTTCCCACAGAGCCCGATAGTTCAAACAGAAATTAAAAAGGATGTGTTTACCTTCATCTGAGCTCTGCCTTACAACTCGAGATGTATCGAGCGGTAACCTTCAGAGCAGAGGGCAGATATATTGACCCACAGCCACCAACATCATAACCAACTCTACCACCACCACGACGATAATTATCACACAACCACCATCACTACTAACACTGCACCACCACCACCACAACAACAACAACATCCGCCACTCCCAGGTCACGTGAAGCGTCGAACGCCCGCTGGCACGATATCACGGGACAGACCCAGGTGCCATGGGTTGGCTGACTGAGATGAAGAGCAGATGCACCACCTGTGCCCCTTCTGTGTCAGCTTGCTGTATTTTATCCGCCTGGCGCTGCGCTCGTTGTTGTGAGTGTCGCTCTTCCACCACCACTATCATCACCAACACCATCACCACCACTGTCATCATCACCACCACGGCTATTATACCACTGTTGTATATATTGCGATTAAAACACATTCCTGCGGAGGGAGCTGGTAGGAACATTGGGTTGCTCGGTCAATGGCCAGGGTCAACGGCGGCGTGGTGTATTCCGCAAATATGCCCGACTGTGAGGGTGGGCACAAGCCGGCGTGAGTAGGTTAAACGTTGAGTTTTATAAGGGCACCACGGGGTGACCAGCCCTCCCTACCCAGCCCCACCCTCCCCACCCAGCCCACCCTCCCACCCAGCCCTCCCACTCTCCCACCCAGCCTCCCCCCCTCCCTCTCCACCCAGCCCCACCCTCCCATTTTTGATTCAGGACGGACGGACACAATAATCTCCTGTGGGCTGGTGGAACTAGGTGGTTCCTACCAGTATAATAAATTACATGTTTAAAAATAAATGATAATTGTGTAATATTAATGTAATTAAATGCAAATTGTAACTGTGTGTTGTTAATAATGATCATTATGCCTAAAATAAATATTAATTCGTATGCATCTGATTAAGAGCGATGATGAATATATTATCACAAGTTCTTATTAAAATAATTGTCTCTCTCGTTGTCTAGGGGTATGCACTATCAATCGTGATAATATCAATGATTCTCGCTTGAACATTCAATGAGTCTCGCTTCATCAATTAGGTGTAATCATGTCAGGCCTCGGGATTCAGATGTCACCGCCGGATACAACAGTTCTCGCAAATTGAGATAAAACGATGCACGAGTTAGGAAAGAAAGCACCCAGACCCTCCTTAATCTAAACAATTATAATACCATAATTGTTTTTTTACCCTTCTATCTGGCAACAAAACTGACACCTTTTTTTTACAAGGAGTCATATTTGCATAGACCACAATATCTGCAGTCATAATGCAAACAAAAAACATAACTCTGATAATGTANGTTTTTTGTTTGCATTATGACTGCAGGTATTGTGGTCTATGCAAACATGACTCCTTGTAAAAAGGTGTCAGTTTTGTTGCCAGATAGAAGGGTTAAAACCAATTATCATATTTTTTACTGGCAAATGATGTTCCAAAGGTGTAAATTTTAATGCCACTTACTCCAATATCCAAAAAACACACTTAACATCAGAACAGCAACAGCAGTACCCATGCAAAGATGCGTACAGAGATACCCTGGACTTTTGTCTAGCTAGGGTCTAGAGCAAGGTCGAATGTCAAAAATGGACGAAAGTCAAAGCAGACCTATATTTGAATTGTCTACAGTATAATCGCTGAAATAAGTACGGTATTAATAGTTAATGAATAAACGCAAATATAAGAGATGCTCACGGAACGACTTCTATTCAAAGGCTGAACGCAAAAAGACGTCGCGTGGCGCGGACATCGTGGAAGGTTTGGATAAATCGGACGAAAGAGAAAAGCCGCGTGGACGAAATTTGAAATGTGGTGATGATTGAAAACGGCCGAAAGAGCGAAGCGACGAAAGTCGAATGGACGAGATTCAAGGTATCGCTGTACGCATCAATCCGTGCTAAATGATTACAGAAGCGTCAAATGTCGTATCACACAAATATGATGCGATTAAAGGGAGAGAAAAAAAAACCCAGGCTAATGCCCCGAAGAAAAGTGCTCGTGCAAGCACACGTGCCTGGATACACAGGTCAACAAAAAAAAAAANTTTTTCTGGCCTGGACTTTTGCAGCTGTTTTAGACAATTTCAGGGTGCTGATTCCAAATCTGATCTCAGATTTGCTCTATCACATCTCATTTTTATGCTATCGCATACCCATTTTCATTGATTTTACCCGAAATTAACTCTGTCACTTATGATTGCAAGTTGTTGCGAGTCAGTGACTGCTTTAGTGTTAAAATATGGTGCTGTATTTTTAGGATAGTGTGTTTATAATATCATTTTATGTAGATATCCACATTATTTAAGATTTTTCTTCTGCAGTTTTATTGAAAATGCAATATTTGATATCTCAAAAACCTGATGTGATAGACAAAACTGCTCCCAGATTTGGAATCAGCACCCCAAAATTACTTTAAAACCGTTGGAATACCTTATGCCAGAGAAGTGTGTTGTTGACCAGTGTAATCGTCGACAATGGGCTCTCACCATCACGTATTAAACGAGACAATAGGCAGAACACGGGATGGTAACGCAACGATTCGCTCTGCTATGACGCGTGACGCACGCAAGCTGAGATCTTCCTTACCCCCGACCTGTACACGTGAAATGCCGAGTGAGTGCGTCAAGTCAACGTCCGTATCCTCTTCTTGGTTCTTTCGGTAAAGTCACGTAGAATGGAAATAATAATAATAAAATAAAACATATAAAAGAATTCTCACGACGTTTCGGCCACAACGCAAGCAGCCGTCCTCAGGTGAAGAACAGGTCTGTCGAGAAGACAGAGTCTGAATGACTTATTTTATTATTTTATTATGTTTTCTTTTTATTATTTCCATTCTACGTGACTTTACCGAAAGAACCAAGAAGATGAATCCCTGCAGTCCCGTATCCTGTCTTCTCTCTCCCTCCCCCACCACCCCTCACTCAACAACAATACCTCCGCTCCCACAATGGAGTGTCGAACGGCAGGTTCGATCCGCAGCTGGAGGTAACGTTGGGACCACGCTGCCCCCCACCCACCCCACCCAGCACGCTGATACTTCGGCTCGCGAGCGCCCTTCATTGCACCACTCTGGGAGTTCTCACTCCGTGCGAGCATCGTGCCGTGACAATTGTCTTGTGGTTGTTGTTGTTTGACTTGCATCCCACTGGGATTTTTGCACACAGCGTTGGTGTACGGTGCCNTTTTCTTCGATTTTCTGTTTGCACTCAGTCACATATTCACTTTAAGATCTTTTTGTTCGTGTTTTTGTTTTTTGTTTGTTGCGGTTGCACTCGATTCAAGAGCCGATTGGCTCACAGGGCTATACCTAATACATGAACTTGAACTTGAATGTCGACGTGTGGGTCCTGTGAGCCTCTGCACGACCCACACGATGCCGGCCGCGTTGAGCAGCTGACGACGAATGGAACTCGTCCAGCCGACGGCGTGGCAGCATTTCCGTGCGCAGCCTCGATATTTGGCGTGCGGCTCACCATCGAAAGTTGCTTGATGCCACAACGGACGCTTTTACCGGCAATTTTGTCACACCTCTTAGCCTATCACAGCGCGGCTTCGCGAAGTCCTCGACTCTGCAGAGAGACCAACAATGTACCGATCCGTACCTACCGATACCGGCTACCGTCGGGTACACCCGTTTGCGACCCTGGTCGGCCTTGGTAGGCGATCAGTGAGTCAGTGAGTCACTCATTTCCCAGTCTGCTTTCACAATTCAAGTTCTAGAATCAACCACCCGGCCTCTGGCTTATCCAGAGCGCAATCACTCCCGGTATCAGATACTCGGGAGATTGCTTGCGGGGGTCGTACGGGTAAGGAATCAAAACCCGTTTGCGACCTCTGAGAGAGCTCAAACAAATCAACGGCTCAGACACTCGGAGTCTGCCTTAAGAGCTCAAACACTCAACGACTCAGACACTAGTCTCTTTAAAGCTCAAACTCTTAACGACTCAGATACTCGGAGTCTGCCTTAAGAGCTCAAACACTCAACGACTCAATATTCTGAGCCTGCCTTAGCAAGAGCTCAACACTCAACGACTCAAATATTCTGAGTCTGCCTTAAGAGCTCAAACACTCAACGACTCAAATATCTGAGTCTGCCTTAGCAAGAGCTCAAACACTCAACGACTCAGATATTCTGAGTCTGCCTTAAGAGCTCAAACACTCAACGACTCAAATATTCTGAGTCTGCCTTGGCAAGAGCTCAAACACTCAACGACTCAGACACTTGGGAGGTTGCTTTAAGAGCTCAAACTCTTACGACTCAGATACTCGAGTCTGCCTTAGCAAGAGCTCAACCACTTCGCCGTTGCCCTCTGCAAAGCTCAAACTTAAGGCCGATTTCAGGTCCCACTCGGAGTCTTGCCATTGCAAGACCGATACGATCTTTTGTCTATTGCCACGCAGGAATTTCTAACCGGATTTCATTAATTCCCTTGACCATGCCAAAGCCGAAAGCTCCTCCCACTGTAACATCCCATCGAGTAAGCCTCAGTTCAACCCCGGTTCTGGCTCCGCAGACAACCCGGTCCTGGTGTCACGAACGCCATCCTCTCTTCGTTCGGAGGTCATCCCAAGACTTGTGTGAACACAGGGCCACTTTACTGCCCCCCCCCCCGCCCTGGAATGTCTTATCGACTCGTACAAGTAGGCCCCAAGTTGTGGTGTGTGTGTGTGTCGGTAGCACACGCGTATCATGTGAAACGGGCTTCATCTCTTTGGCTATTTGTGTCTCGGTGTGTCCCTTCTCCCGCGAGCCTGGTTGATTCCGAGTTCGAGCCCCACTCACAATCAACACAGTGGCGGTTATCTGAACTGGTTCTGGTTANCCCCCCCCTAGGTCGACTCAGCCTTAAAGTGAATACCGGTGGGGCGTGTAAAGATAGATACTGGGAAGACGAAGGCGGTCGGGCGTGCCTCTGGCTATACACCCTTGAATAAATAGTATTTTTGGTTGTGTAGAATTAACAATGAGATTTNATATATATAGACATATGTTGTATATTATTGGTTCTTTCGCTAAGTCACGTAATAAAACATTATAACATTCTCACGACGTGTCGGCCACAACGCAAGCAGCCGTCTCAGGGAAGAACAGAGCTGTCGGAAAGACAGCATCCTAATGGAGTTGTATTTCGCCCTTCTATGTGACTTTACCGAAAGAACCAAGAATATGAATTCTAGATTTGAAGCTTTCGTGACTGCAAGGATTCATATTCTTAGGTTTTTTCAGTAAAGTCACGTAGGTAAAAAAAATAAAAATAAAATTAATGAAAGAAAAAAATAAATAAATAATAAAATAAAAACCACGACGTTTCGGAGGCAACACAAACTTCCGTCTTCAGGTGGAACCGTCACAGCACGCTTGCTGTATCAAGTAAATGAGAGATTCCAAGAGATACTACCGTATAAATACTAAGGTGCGGCTTGAGACTACGGCTAGTCTACATAAGAAAGGACTGAGCCTTTGTTATGTAGACTGGCTGAGAGGGGGGGGTGCCAGAGTTGTTCAAAGTGCAACTGCTGCTAATGAGACCGAGCCTCTGCCATGGTAAAAGCATAAAAGCAGGTCAGGAAGAAACAGCCTCCTGCTATGTTGCCTGGTGGGTAAAACTTATAGCAGGAAACCAGTGTGTGAAAAAAGAAGCTAAACATGGTAAAAATATGAATATCTGCAGTCACGAAAGCTTTAAATCGAAATCTGATTATTGTTGTCCTGAGTGATCTTTCGGTTCAATACTTCAACGCGATCTTCCATAATTCCATTATAAAGTTTCACATGCGTAACGCAGACCGTCTGTCACAACAGTGATATTTAAGAAGGACATGCAAATTAGTCGATGTTAAAAAACACACCTTTTGACCCGGGCTGCATCGTCATTACATCCGATCATCAAATTTCACGTTTAATACCACGATGTTTAAGAATATTCATAGCGTGGTTGTCATTCTGAGCATTTAATTGTTATCAATTAAACCAGCTCAGATGCCGAGTCTAGCTTTCCTAAAACAGCAGAGCGGGGTGCTTGCATATGCATGGCCTTGCTGGCGATGCCTTCGTTATCTCGGGGGAGGAGTTCACGTGTTCCTGTCAATGGTTATCATCCCAAGCCGTCAAGCCTATTTGCCAACTTCTCATTCGAATGCTAATTCGTTTCAAGCCTTCTGGTTTCTCTCATCGCTCGAAATACAATGACTACGTATGCCAGGAGCCATGATGTCCAAAATAGACAATATCACACTTCATATACACCACCACCATCATTACCATCAATCGCCGCCATTCGCCACGAAGTGACGGTGACGTGACCACGACCCTGTGCCAGGCCAGGTGCACTTTGAGGCCACGTGAGGTGTGGAAGGGTCTCTGGCAGAAGGTCACGGGCAGACCCAGGTTTTATGGTTGACTGACTGTACTGTGATAAATTGCTGCATCTTAGCCGCCCGGCGCTCCGCTCGTTGTTGTGAGCGTCGCTCCTCTGCCCTCAGTTGTTGTCGGAGGGCGACTGCCTCCAACTGCCCAGTAGCGTCCTTCATGAGCCTCCTCCACAGAGGCCGATCTTGACACCGCTGGTACAACTCCACTCAGCTCCACGTCCTCCTGTACCACATCAGTCCATCTCTTCTCCAGCTCGTGCCGTGCCCGTTTAGTTCCCTCTATGCGGCCAAACAGAAGCTGATTGGGGCATGCGGTGGCTGGGCAAGCGGCTACATGACCAGTCATCACACAGCCTTGCCTGCTGGAGGAGCTCACTGATGGGAATGTGTCCTCACACAAACCAGTCTGGTTAAACACATGATGGATCGTAGGCAGGCCAGCCTGAATTATTATAACTGGCGCAGATGTTTCACCAGAGGGGTCCACGTTTCACAAGCACAGAAACAGGAGAATATGACTGTGGCCGAGAAGACCCGAAGCTTCGTGCAGAGCGACAGACCAGGTAACTTCCACAGGGCATTACGCAGCCGATTAAAAGATAATGCCGCCAGACTGATTCGGAGTGAGACCTCTGCTGTCAAACTGGAGCTGGTCATAAGCACATTACCACCACCACTATCATCACCACCAACACCAATCATTACCACCACCACCATTACCACCACCACTATCATCACCACCAACACCACTATCATTACCACCACCATTACCACCACCACTATCATCACCACCAACACCCTATCATTACCACCACCACCACCACCACCACGAGCATCACCACCAATACCACGATCATCACCACCAACACCATCCTCCTCCCAGCGTCTGCTGCGACTCAGATTCTTAACACGAGGAGGTCTTCTTCTTGGTTCTTTCGGTAAAGTCACGTAGAAGGGACATAATAAAATAAAAATAAAACATGATAAAATAATTATCACTTATTTTATTATGTTTTATTTTTATAATTTTATTATTATTTCCCTTCTACGTAATGACTTTACCGAAAGAACCAAGAAGATCAATCCCTGCAGTCACGAAAGCTTTAAAACGAGGAGGTCTGCCCCCACATCTCGTGTCCGCGTTCTAGACTATCAAATAATAAATAATGCAATTAAATGGGTGGGTGGGGAATCATTTGGTAAATAAATCGCACGTGCACATTTACTCACAAGTACATAACTGCTGACATTTGTAACGCGCGCAGTTTTCGTTTAGGTTCAGATGCGCGGGAAACCGCACACAAGCCGCAAGGCAACCAAACAATCGTCCAAGCTCTGCGATCCTACATTGTGATGCTTGGCCGACACCCTGTCAAAAACGAGTGTTTACACGGGGAGCGAAAGCGGAGCACGTGGACAAAGCCCACGCGCGCGCCGGATGATGAGAGGGAGGAACGCTCGATTCCTCCCCCTTATCGGATGAATACAGATTGAAATGTATCCCACTTGCCGTACTGCCGCCGTTACCCTGGCAACCACTCACAGCCGCACACATCACCGCCACAACCACAACACGTGGTAATAGCGGTGTATAGTGTCGAACTTGATGCGGTGTTAATGTACCCGAGAACGGATATCCACGCACCATCACGCGGCAGGGGATGCACCAGGTCTCCATGCGCGACAATTGCAGAATAGATCTCCCACGAAGATTACTCACTGTCACTTTAGTTAATAGGTATTTATGAGAGTAACTGGCACGACGCTAGCGGGAAATATCTCCGTGGAGGTGAATGACAGGTCCCATAATTAACAGCTCCGCATGCAATTAATTACCCGTAGCTTCAGCGAATCTAGATTCTGTGAAATTGAATTACGCTTACTCGGGTTAACAGATTGCTTACGTGAGTAGTGAGAGGTACGTGTGGATTGGGAGGACACGCGTGGTAAGCTGGGGGGGGGGTAGGGGTTGGAGAGGGGGTTACGTTGGACTTTCACGGGGGGCGGGAGTTCGTGTTGTGTTTGAAGGTACGTGGAGGGTTAAGGGTGCGTAGAATTCAAGAGGCACTTGCGGGTTTGATAGGACCGTCAGTTAAACACGTGGCAGGCTTTCGCGACCAATATTATTCACAATAAAGGGTTTTGGGTGAGATCGCGTAAGTATTAATGCGTCGAAACCCTCCACCACCCGACACAGCTAATCAGTAAGGGATTTGTCACGGAAACAAAACGCCAAATTAGTTACAACTTCAGCCCACCGGTGTGTTGCTGATAGGTCCGTGTGAGATTTGGAGGTACGCGTGTGGTGGTGGGGGTGGGGGCTGCGAGGGGGAGTACTTGCGGGGTTGAAAGGTACTTGTGGTCTTCTTGGTTCTTTCGGTAAAGTCACGTAGAAGGGAAGTAATAAAATAATAAAAATAAAACATAACAAAATACAATAATTCTCATGTTTTATTTTTATTATTTATTACTTCCCTTCTACGTGACTTTACCGAAAGAACCAAGAAGATGAATCCCTGCAGTCACGAAAGCTTTAAATCGAAAGGTACTTGTGGCTTTGGAGGTATGTGTAGGTTTGGAGGTATGTGTGGAGTGGAAGATACTTGGAGGAAAGACGTGTAGGGGGTGATGTGGATACTGTCCTGTTGTATGGGCTGGGTGGTCCATGAGGCAGTGTGGAGGGTGGGGTGCGTGGGTTTGGAGGTACGTGTGTGTAGTGGAAGGTACGTGGAGGGTGGGGTGCGTGGGTTTGGACAGTGTGTGTAGTGGAAGGTACGTGGAGGGTGGCGGTGTGTGGGTTTGGAGGTACGTGTGTGTAGTGGAAGGTACGTGGAGGGTGGC
This sequence comes from Lethenteron camtschaticum, assembly GCA_018977245.1. Lineage (NCBI taxonomy): Eukaryota > Metazoa > Chordata > Hyperoartia > Petromyzontiformes > Petromyzontidae > Lethenteron > Lethenteron camtschaticum. Next base: position 3,655,503 of record MU249615.1, read on the forward strand.
GTGTGTGGGTTTGGAGACGTGGAGGGTGGGTGCGTGGGTTTGGAGGTGTGTGTAGTGGAAGGCACGTGGAGGGTGGGTGCGTGGGTTTGGAGGTACGTGTGTGTAGTGGAAGGTACGTGGAGGGTGGCGTGTGTGGGTTTGGAGGTACGTGTGTGTAGTGGAAGGTACGTGGAGGGTGGCGTGTGTGTGGGTTTGGAGACGTGTGTGTAGTGGAAGGCACGTGGAGGGTGGGGGTGCGTGGTTTGGAGGTACGTGTGTGTAGTGGAAGGCACGTGGAGGGTGGGTGCGTGGTTTGTAGACACGTGTGTGTAGTGGAAGGTACGTGGAGGGTGGGGGTGCGTGGTTTGGAGGTACGTGTGTGTAGTGCAAGGTACGTGGAGGGTGGGGTGCGTGGTTTGGAGGTACGTGTGTGTAGTGGAAGGTACGTGGAGGGTGGGGGTGCGTGGTTTGGAGGTACGTGTGTGCAGTGGAAGGTACGTGGAGGGTGGGGTGCGTGGTTTGGAGGTACGTGTGTGTAGTGGAAGGCACGTGGAGGGTGGGGGTGCGTGGTTTGGAGGTACGTGTGTGTAGTGGAAGGTACGTGGAGGGTGGGGGTGCGTGGTTTGGAGACGTGTGTGTAGTGGAAGGTACGTGGAGGGTGGGGTGCGTGGTTTGGAGGTACGTGTGTGTAGTGGAAGGTACGTGGAGGGTGGGGTGCGTGGTTTGGAGACGTGTGTGTAGTGGAAGGTACGTGGANGGGGTGTGTGGGTTTGGAGGTACGTGTGTGTAGTGGAAGGTACGTGGAGGGTGGGGTGCGTGGTTTGGAGGTACGTGTGTGTAGTGGAAGGTACGTGGAGGGTGGGGTGCGTGGGTTTGGAGGTACGTGTGTGTAGTGGAAGGTACGTGGAGGGTGGGGTGTGTGGTTTGGAGGTACGTGTGTGTAGTGGAAGGTACGTGGAGGGTGGGGTGCGTGGTTTGGAGGTACGTGTGTGTAGTGGAAGGTACGTGGAGGGTGGGGTGCGTGGTTTGGAGGTACGTGTGTGTAGTGGAAGGTACGTGGAGGGTGGGGTGCGTGGGTTTGGAGGTACGTGTGTGTAGTGGAAGGTACGTGGAGGGTGGGGTGCGTGGGTTTGGAGGTACGTGTGTGTAGTGGAAGGCACGTGGAGGGTGGGGTGCGTGGTTTGGAGGTACGTGCGTGGTGGAGACCCTGGGACGCTGGCCACATTTTAGGCGGTGGGGCGGGGGGGGCAAAATGAAAATAATTCTGCCCCCCCCCTTTTCAAATGTAGACGTCTCGTGAGATGACAGGAGAGATGCAGTCGGCAAGAGACAGAGGTGAAGCGAAACATACTAAAGCCTCTTCTTGGTTCTTTCGGTAAAGTCACGTAGAAGGGAAATAATAAAATAATAAATAAAACATAATAAAATACAATTCTCACGACGTTTCGGCCACAACGCAAGCGTCTGAATGGCGCTGTCTTTCCGACAGACCTGTTCTTCACCTGAGGACGGCTGCTTGCGTTGTGGCCGAAACGTCGTGAGAATTGTATTTGATTATGTTTCATTTTTATTATTTTATTATTTCCCTTTTACGTGACTTTACCGAAAGAACCAAGAAGACGAATCCTGCAATCACGAAAGCTTTAAATCGAAATATACTAAAGCCTCTCTAATGGTGATTATTTTGCGATGTTTACTCTTCTGCTACGTTTATTATTTTGGATTTTATTTTAGGATTTCAGCTGATATCATTGATGCCCCCCCCCCTTCCTATTTCTCGTCCCGACGACTCCCAGGGGCATTCCTTTGAGCGTTCCTGGGCTCAACGCTTCTGCGTTTGCCACTCTGGGTGAGCGAGGTCCTTGGAGTTGGGTGAGAGATNGGGGGGGGGGGCACAGAGGTCGGTAACCTGTTGTCTTCAGACCACCACCGTCTCGTGTTCACTCGCAGTGGCATTGCGGCTCTTACAATGATCAGCTGTTTTTTTGTTTTCACCGAATTCGAAACAACAACAAAAACATTTCGCTTGTTGTTATTTGGGTTGCCCAGCCGTGGGCTTGGGGGGGGGGACGGACTTAAACTAAAAAACGATCTTCTATTTTATTTCACCAGGTAAGACCCACTGAACTATTGCAGCTCTTTGTCAGAAGCTACATGGCCACAAATGACAGTCCAGCGAAGTGGCTCGTCACGATCGCGTTGGATATTTATAGCAGCCAAATGCTGCTATATGTGATGTTGATTATAAATGTGGTGGGGGGGGGGGGGAACCTGGAGGACCCGGAGAAAAATCCACGCGACCACGGGGAGAGAGAGAGAGACACCGCAAAAAGCCAAATACAGCAGCAGGCGTCAGGGTCGGGATCGAACCCACGCCCTCTGTATACCAGGCGAGGTAGTTAACATCTATACAGGGTGAGACTTTTGACTTTTAAAAACCAGCATTGGAGGCGATTTCGATATGAAATACACAGTCACCAGCAACACAAATGAAAATAAACGCTACAAATCTACGCACTGTGACGGGAGAGATAGAGAGAGAGATGCGCAAACTCAAAATACACAGCAGCAGGCGTCAGGGTCGGGATCAAACCCACGCTCTCCTGTATACCAGGCGAGGTAGTTAACATCTCCTAGCCACCGTCGGATACTTGTTGGTGGTGGTGAGAGGTACGTGTGTGGCACGGTAGATGTGCGGGTGTTGGTGGTGGTACGTGCTAGATCGGTGTGGGGGGAGGTGGTGGTTAGTGACTTCCCGTGGTTGCAGTCCCGGTGGGAGTCTCTGAGCCGGGCTGAGTCGCCTCCTCCCCTGGGTCGTGGGCACTGTAGCAGCTGCTGCTGCTGCTGTCTGCAGCGAGCGAGAGAGCGAGAGAGAGAGAGATCTTCTTCCTCCTCCATCCTCCTCCTCCTCTCTTTGAACAACGAGCGCAGGCAAAGCGAGAGAGCGAGCCCCCCCCCCTTCACCTCGGTCGCCGCGGTGAGTGTCGCGTGCGCTGCTGCTGCTGCTGCTGCACGGGGTTCAGGACGTTTCCACCGCGACCCGATAAATCGATTTACCCTTCATCGCCACCCCACGGCGGTGGCGAATATTTGGAGCCGTTTCCGCGCCTCCTCCCCCCCCCCGAGGTTGATTCGGCTGAGACAAAGACAAAGATCCCCGTATAGCCTGTAACGGACTGTAGGTGCAAGTGCTGTTAGCGAGCACCAGAACGGCACACATGGGGGAGGGGAGGTCGGTGGCCAACACCACGCCCGGCCGCCTTTGTCTCCCTAGTGGTCATGTTTACACATCGCACCAGGCTACTCATTTGAGGCGGAGTCGACCTAGGGAGGCCCAGGACCGGTTCAGATAATCATCACCGGTGTTGGTCGTGAGCGGGAATCGAACTCAGGTCGCCAGGTTCGTAGCGCAGCGTAGCGCTAACCGCTGCACCACCGCTCCCTTGACACACTCACACAACACTCACACAGACACCGAGTACTCACTGACGATCGCTTTTGTTGTGACTTCGTTGAGCTCTCGTCTGTGGCCAGGCTATAAAGCTCAGTGGGCCTTACCTGGTAGGGTAATTTATTTCCGACATATATCTATTTATATCGATGCGACTCGCAATATATCATAATGAGCATGAGTTTATGGGACCTGCTTGCCATTATCAAAGTATGAAAAATAAGTATCGATTTTATCCTTTCTGGCAATAAAACCGGAGTTGCGTTAAGATGTTCCAACACCAAATAGAAACCGTTTGCAGGGAATCACGTCTGCATTAACCACACACACAGTATACTTGTGGTGAACATGCAAACAAAAACATGTTCTGATCATTATTATACATGGCATTGCATTTGAAACTGTCTGGCCTACATCAGAGACATACTTCTTTAAAGACAATGTCATACATTATTATCAGAACATGTTATTCATAAGAGACGTTTTTGGGTTAGATCGCGTTATTTATAAATGTGTCGTAACCCTCCACCACCCGACACGGCCAATCAGTTTTGCATCACCAACCACGCTGTGTCTACGAGTGGAATAACACTCACAATTCCGCACAGATGGATTGAAGAATTGCCGAAGAGTCCTGCCAAGTTTGTGTTGCTGTTGTTGTTTTTCCGCAATAAGGCGATGATTGTTTAGCATTTTCCATTTGCGGTGTTCGAACACCTTCCGTTTTTATTGCCAGAAAGGGTAAAACCCACTCGTACTTTCATATAATGAGTTCAACGTGTATCACCGCGCCATCATCATCATCACCATCAGCCTGAGACGCGTCACCAACAATTGTCTGAGCTCTGCGTCCTCTATCCACATTGGACGTCCTCCCACGGCCGTCTCCTGTCCGGCCAGCAGTCTGCATCGGTATACGCCGCAGTGAGCGTGTCGGCAGGTCCGTGTGCGGTGGTGGGGTGAAGTGTGGCTCGCTCCGAAAGAGGAGANCCCCCCCCCCCAAAAAAATAAAAAAAATAAATTTCAGGATCTAGAGGCGGCTGTCTGGAACTTCCCCATCTGGCGGAGGCTCTTGCACCGGCTGAGGTGTGAGCGCGCACTTGCAGGGCTGCGCCTCTGCCACGTTGAAGACTATTGATAGCCCCGCTTTGGCAGAGACATCAAGCGAACGTCACGCGGGGTCTGAGCTCCACTAAAGGTTGTGTGGGTGTGGGGGGTGTGGGGGGTGTGGGGGGTGTGGGGGTTCACACGGGGAGATGTGGGGGGGGGGCACGGGAGAAGTAAGGTCATTTCACACTGGGGGTGCGAGTTGCGGGGAGGGGCATGGTGAGGAGGGAGTGAGGAGGTGAGTGAGTGAGGTGAGCGAAGAGTTGAGTGAGACGGTTCATGAGATGGTGAGGAAGTGAGTGAGGATGTGAACGAGATGGTGAGTGAGAGGTGAGCGAGGAGGTGAGCGAGATGGTGAGTGAAGAGGTGAGCGAAATGGTGAGTGAGGTGAGTGAGGAGGTGAACTTGGTTTGGAACAAAGATGTCGACGTTTGTTGTTGTTCAATTCCAAGCAATGTGCGTCGACTGCTCATGGCGCGTTCCTCTCCCACTTGGGCCCCCGTGCTCAGCAACCGGGATAAAAAAAACACGATGAGTAACAACAACAATAAAATAAATGAGAATAAAAAGTAAATATGACAATCAATAATAAAAATATTATTAATGATAAATAATCGCAAATAATATTAAATACTTGATAAGTGATAGCAATGCATACATAATAATGAATAAAATAAATAACAATACTAATTATAAAACTAAATTATAATAAATACTTAATAACAACATCGTACGTTAATTCCCAAACTGCTGCCGGGATTGAGGCGCGCGTCCCGCACTCCACCCATCCCATCCCACCCCCCCACCCATCCCACCCCACCCACCCCACCCCACCCATCCCACCCATCCCATCCCACCCACCCCACCCACCCCACTCCACCCCATCCCACCCCATCCCACCCCATCCCACCCATCCTTCCCATCCCATCCACCCACCCACCCACCCACCCACCCNCCACCCATCCCACCCACCCACCCACCCACCCACCCACCACCCCACCCACCCCACCCANCCCACCCATCCCACCCACCTTCCCACCCACCCATCCCACCCACCCACCCACCCACCCATCCCACCCACCCATCCANCCCACCCACCCACCCACCCACCACCCACCCACCCACCCCCACCCACCCANCCCACCCACCCACCCANCCCACCCACCCANCCCACCCCACCCCANCCCACCCANCCCACCCACCACCACCCCACCCACCCACCACCCACCCACCCACCCANCCACCCCACCCANCCCACCCACCCACCCATCCCACCCATCCCANCCCACCCACCCACCCACCCACCCACCCACCCATCCCACCCACCCACCATCCCANCCCACCCACCCACCCTCCCACCCCACCCACCCATCCCACCCANCCCANCCCACCCACCCACCCACCCACTTCCACCCACCCACCCCACCCACCCACCCACCCACCCACCCCATCCCACCCACCCATCCACCCATCCACCCACCCACCCATCCACCCACCCCACCCCACCACCCACCCACCCCACCCATCCCANCCCANCCCACCCACCACCCACCCACCCACCCACCCACCCACCCCACCCACCCATTCCACCCCATCCCACCCATCCCACCCCATCCCACCCATCCCACCCACCCACCCACCCACCCCACCCACCCACCCACCCACCANCCCATCCCACCCATCCCACCCACCCACCCACCCACCCACCCACCCCACCCATCCCACCCACCCCATCCACCCATCCCACCCACCCATCCCACCCATCCCACCCCATCCCACCCATCCCACCCACCCCATCCCACCCATCCCACCCACCCATCCACCCCATCCCACCCACCCATCCCACCCCACCCACCCACCCACCCACCCATCCCACCCACCCCATCCACCCACCCACCCCATCCCACCCCATCCCAGAAGGTGAGTGAGGTGGTGAGCGCCTTCGCTCCCACTTACTGCGCCTTCAATTCGACGCAGCGAGCGCGCTTGGCACGCGGTCCGTTGTAAGCGCGCGCGCTCGCCTCGATACACGCGATACGCACGCGCGCGGTGGTGGTACGCGCGTACGACCGACGACACCGGCAAAGTGCCACTGATTGTTGTCGAGTTCTCATGGGACAGCGGTTGGAGCTTCTGTTGGGGGGGGAGCACTTACCGACCGTCCAAGGAGTTTAGACGGACCACGTCCCGCACGCCCGATAACAAAATCCCAACACGGAGACACAGACAAAGATCCTCTCTCTCTGCCCCTATAGGGAGAGGAGAGGTGGTGTGGGGAGAAGGAGAGAGAGAGAGATGAGGGCGGGGGGAGGGTGGAAACTTCTGCCTCGACTGCGTGCGGACCACAGGTCACCACTCCCTGAAAGGGGTCTCAGGGGGGGGGGGAGCTCTGTGATGTTCCGATGTAAGATTTGCGGTCGGTCCGTTTGTGCGAGACGTTGGGGATCGTGTTAGCGAGTNGGGGGGGGGGGGAGTGGGGGGGGAGATGAGGTGGAGTGGAGTGGGGGGAGATGAGGTGGAGTGGGGGGAAGATGAGGTGGAGTGGGGGAGGGAGATGAGGTGGAGTGGGGGGGGAGATGAGGTGGAGTGGGGGGGGATGAGGTGGAGTGGTGGGGGGGGAGATGAGGTGGAGTGGGGGAGGGAGATGAGGTGGAGTGGGGGGAGATGAGGTGGAGTGGGGGGGATCGTGTTAGCGAGTGGGGGAGGTGGTGGAGTGGGGGGGGAGATGAGGTGGAGTGGGGGGAGATGAGGTGGAGTGGGGGGAGATGAGGTGGAGTNGGGGGGGATGAGGTGGAGTGGGGGGGAGATGAGGTGGAGTGGGGGGGGAGATGAGGTGGAGTNGGGGGGGAGATGAGGTGGAGTNGGGGGGAGATGAGGTGGAGTGGGGGGGGGATGAGGTGGAGTGGGGGGGGAGATGAGGTGGAGTGGGGGAGGGAGATGAGGTGGAGTGGGGGGGAGATGAGGTGGAGTGGGGGGGGAGATGAGGTGGAGTGGGGGGGAGATGAGGTGGAGTGGTGGGGGGAGATGAGGTGGAGTGGGGGGAGATGAGGTGGAGTGGGGGGGAGATGAGGTGGAGTGGGGGGGGAGATGAGGTGGAGTGGGGGGGAGATGAGGTGGAGTGGTGGGGGGAGATGAGGTGGAGTNGGGGGGGAGATGAGGTGGAGTGGGGGGGGAGATGAGGTGGAGTGGGGGGGGAGATGAGGTGGAGTGGGGGGGAGATGAGGTGGAGTGGGGGGGGGAGATGAGGTGGAGTGGGGGGGGGAGATGAGGTGGAGTGGGGAGATGAGGTGGAGGGGGGGGAGATGAGGTGGAGTGGGGGGGGAGATGAGGTGGAGTGGGGGGGAGATGAGGTGGAGTGGGGGGGGAGATGAGGTGGAGTGGGGGGGGAGATGAGGTGGAGTGGGGGGGGGAGATGAGGTGGAGTGGGGGGGGAGATGAGGTGGAGTGGGGGGGGAGATGAGGTGGAGTGGGGGGGAGATGAGGTGGAGTGGGGGGGGAGATGAGGTGGAGTGGGGGGGGAGATGAGGTGGAGTGTGGGGAGATGAGGTGGAGTGGGGGGGAGATGAGGTGGAGTGGGGGGGGGAGATGAGGTAGAGTGGGGGGGAGATGAGGTGGAGTGGGGGGGGGGGGGAGATGAGGTGGAGTGGGGGGGAGATGAGGTGGAGTGGGAGATGAGGTGGAGTGGGGGGGGGAGATGAGGTGGAGTGGGGGGGGGGGAGATGAGGTGGAGTGGGGAGATGAGGTGGATTGGGGGGGGGAGATGAGGTGGAGTGGGGGGGAGATGAGGTGGAGTNGGGGGGGAGATGAGGTGGAGTGGGGAGATGAGGTGGAGTGGGGGGGGAGATGAGGTGGAGTGGGGGGGGGGAGATGAGGTGGAGTGGGGTGGGGAGATGAGGTGGAGTGGGGGGGGGAGATGAGGTGGAGTGGGGGGGAGGAGATGAGGTGGAGTGGGGGGGGGGGGGAGATGAGGTGGAGTAGGGGGGGGGGAGCTTCTATCCTGAGAAGAAGCAGGGAGCGTGCCGACTCGTTGGGGACACAGCAGAGGCTGGAGCTGGGTTCGTAAGACCGGGACGAGCTGACTTCGTTCATCCGTTCCGTTCCGATTCACAGCGGGAGCACGACAAATTTGCGGCGTCGTCGTCCTCGATGCGTCACTCGTGCTGAGCGCCCCAGTGAACGCGGAACGTTGGGTCAACGTTGGTCCAGCAGTTCCAACCCACGTGGTGCCCACGTGGGTGGCGCGGTGCGTAGTGAACATCGCCACCGGGGAGACAAAGGCGGTCCGCCGCGGTGTAGGCCACCCACCCCATCTCGCTATCAGCACTTGCCCCAACAGTCTGTGAAGGCTACACGGGGGATCTTTGTCTTTGTGCATGTATATGATACACGAGTATATAAAATGTGTATATATAGTGTGTGTGTGTATCGGAGCCGCGTGTATGCACCATACAGTGTGCCGTGTGGCCCAGCGTTACCCTGCGGCGTCTCGGGCGAGTGGCGCGTTGAGCTCCAGGGGGACAGCCGGGTGGGAGGGAGCGGAGGGGGGCAGGGGAATAGGAGGAAGAGGAGGAAGAGGAGGAGGTGGAGGAGGTGCAGTTGGAGGAGGAGGATGACGAGGACGATGTGGAAGAGGAGGAGGTTGTGGAGGAAGATGGTGGAAGAGGAGGTGGAGGAAGAGGAGGTGGAGCAGGAGGAGGAGGAATAGGATGTGGAGGAGGTGCAGTTGGAGGAGGAGGATGACGAGGACGATGTGGAAGGGGTGGAATAGGAGGAGGAAGAGGAGGTGGAGGAAGATGGTGGAAGAGGAGGTGGAGGATGAGGAGGAAGATGTGGAAAGGGTGGAATAGGAGGAGGAGGAATATGTGGAAGAGGTGGAGGTTGAGGAGGAAGATGTAGAAGAGGAGGAGGAGGATGTGGAAAGAGTGGAATCGGAAGAGAGGAGGTGGAGGAAGAGGTGGAAGAGGAGGTGGAGCAGAAGGAGTTGGAATAGGAGGTGGAATAGGTGCAGTAGGAGGATGAGGAGGAAGATGTGCAAGAGGTGGAGGTTGAGGATGAAGAGGTAGAAGAGGAGGAGGATGATTTGGTATGGCGTGCGGTGACGAGGTCGCGAGGCAGGACGAGGCAACAATCGTGGGACGCGATGTCTGCACGACACGTGCCGTCAATTACGCCTGCGTTAATTGGCTCCTGCTGCGGAGTTATGTGATACGTCCACCTACCATTGTGTGTTATATTTAGATAATTATTGTAATCGTCGCTGAGTTGTTTACGTCAGTACGGTGTACCGCTGGACGAAGACGCTCTTCACACGCCGTGCCGGTCACGTGGTGGAGGGGGTGTTTGTTTAACCATACTTCACCACGCTGGTCAATGTGGGTCGTTGCCTCTGCTGGGCATCTGTGAACAAGTATAACCCGTAAAAACAAAGTTTTTCACTCTAAATCCTTTATATGCGTGGCGGCTAGAGTCTTCTCGTCCTCTGGCTTGAGATGGCTGCCACCTATGGGTCAGATGATTGTCTGGCAGCATTAAGCAATTGGTAATTAAATATTTAAAAATTTCCCTAAACAGTGTAAAATTTAGAAAAAAATTTTCACGAAAATTAATTGTCACGCACAACGAGTCTGTGTGCAAAATGTCAGCTCGATTGGATCACGGGAAGTGGGTTAAAATACGACCGAAAGATTTGCACGGTCGTAAGCAAGCAAGCAAGCACGCAAGCAAGCAAGCAATCGAACTTAATATAAAGGATTTAAAAAGAGCTTCATGGCTCATCGGATTCCTGCTGCAGTCGAAGTAAAGATTATGATCCTGATAACGAGTCTGAGGCCGGGTTCAGCTGCTACTCGTTACCGATGGCAGGGAATCGAACTCGGTTCGCCGAGTTAATATCGCAGTGCGCTAACCACTGTGCCACCGCTCCACTCAATAAAACATTGGTGTTCAATGTACAGCAATCGTGGGGACTCGTGATAGTATACAAACACCACAACCACCCTCTCATCCCTCACCACCACCACACTACCACCACCAACCACCACCACTACCACCACCAAACACCTCGACCACCAACCACCACCAACCACCACCACCAACCACCACCAATCACCACAACCACCTCTCATCCCTCACCACCAACCCCACCACCACCACCAACCACCACCAACCACCACCACCAACAAACACCACAACCACCCTCTCATCCCTCACCACCACCAACCACCACCACCACCACCACCACCACCACCACCACCAACAAACACCACAACCACCCTCTCATCCCTCACCACCAACCCCACCTCCACCACCACCAACCCCACCACCACCAACAAACACCACCACCAACAAACACCACAACCACCCTCTCATCCCTCACCACCACCAACCACCACCACCACCAACCACCACCAACCACCACCACCAACAAACACCACAACCACCCTCTCATCCCTCACCACCAACCCCACCTCCACCACCACCAACCCCACCACCACCAACAACAACACCACCACCAACAAACACCACAACCACCCTCTCATCCCTCACCACCACCACCACCAACCACCACCAAACACCACCACCACCCTCTCATCCCTCACCACCACCACTACCACCACCAACCACCTCGACTACCACCACCACCAACCACCACCAAACACCACAACCACCCTCTCATCCCTCACCACCAACCCCACCTCCACCACCACCAACCCCACCACCAACCCCACCACCACCACCAAACACCACCACCAACAAACACCACCACCAACAAACACCACAACCACCCTCTCATCCCTCACCACCACCACTACCACCACAACCACCTCGACAACCACCACCACCAACCACCACCAAACACCACCACCACTCTCTCATCCCTTACCACCACCAACCACCTAAACCACCACCAACACCAAACACAACAACCACCCTCTCATCCCTCACCACCAACCCCACCTCCACCACCAACCCCACCACCACCAACAAACACCACAACCACCCTCTCATCCCTCACCACCACCAACCACCACCACCAACCACCACCAACACCACAACCACTCTCTCATCCCTCACCACCATCACTACCACCACCAACCACCTTGGCCACCACCACCAACCACCATCACCAACCACCACCAACCACCATCACCAACCACCACCAAACACCACCACCACCCTCTCATCCCTCACCACCACTAACCACCACCACCAACCACCCTCTCATCCCTCACCACCAACACCATTCTGTCACCACCGCCGCTCTGGGACTTGAGAATTATCATTATGAGAGATGGCATTGTCTTCTTGAAGGACAGTAGATACATCATTATTATCAAGCATATGTGTTTGCATGTTCACCACAAGTATTGCGTCTGGGGTTAATGCAGACATGAATCATTGCAAAAGGTTTCTATTTGGCGTTTGAACATCTTAACGCCCGTTTTTATTGCCAGAAAGGGTAAAACCAATTATTCTACTAAGCAAAAAATAAAATAAAATAAATGAAAACAATTAAATTAAATCACTGCTTTAGTTTATTTCATTTAATTTTTTACCTACGTGACTTTACCGAAAAAACCAAAGAGTATGAATCCACCAGTCACGAAAGCTTCAAATCTAGAATTATACTAAGCAGTTGTACTTTCGCGACCAATAATATCCATAATAAAGGTCTTTTTGGTTACATCGCGTAAATATATAAATTTGGGGTTATATATTTTGGGTGAGATCGCGTAAGTAACTATATACGCGATCTAACAAAAATACCGCTGTTACGGAATTGTCGTAGCAGTAGTTGCGTTCTATTTGTGCCACCAATTCTCCTCCGCTTGGCGTGCATGTGCCGCGGGTAAACTGGTGGTTTAATTCTAGATTTGAAACTCTAGTCGTGATTTATTATTATATTTCTATAATTATTTATATTGTTTATTATTATTATTTATTATTATTATTATTTATTTTTACCTACGTGACTTTACCNAAAAAAGAGTATAAACTAGTGGTTTGTTTGTTTTTAAATCCTTTATATTAAGTTCACTTGCTTGCTTGCTTAGGACCGTGCAAATCTTTCGGTCGTTTATTAACCCACTTCCCGTGATCCAATCGAGCTGACATTTTTCACACAGACTCGTTGTGCGTGACAATTAATGTTCGTGAATTTTTTTTCCAAAAATGTAACACTTTTTAGGACAAAATATTATATTTAATTACCAATTGCTTAATGCTGCCATGCAATCATCTGACCCATAGGTGGCAGCCATCTCAAGCCAGAGGACGAGAGGACTCTAGCCGCCACGCATATAAAGGATTTATAGTGAAAACTTTGTTTTTACGGGTTATACTTGTTGTTATTTACTTAACAAAGTGCGCAAGAAACGCTTTGAATGGCATCGATAGACGACAAGGCGATGGAGTCGACGCCGAAGACACCGAACGAACGGCAAGAGTTTCGAGACAACGTGTTGGGGCTGTCGAGAAAAAAAGTTAGCTGGGTGCCCCTTGAGCAGGACCGATAGCCGGTGGTCAAGATCAGTAACACGGAAAGGCGCCCGATACGACCGACGGAGAGACGGAGCGGTGAAATCGTCTCACGTTCAGACGTCGCTGTTACGCCGCGTGACGGCGAGGAGAGGCGTTCATCCAGCAGTGGACAGACCCCGTCTCTACGACGGGACAGTGACCTCCCAGGTTAGCGGGCGACTGCGAGCGGCAGCGCCTTATTTTAATAGAATGTTTATTTTTGTAAACCCAAACAAAACATACTCTCTGGTTCTTTCGGTAATGTCACGTAGGTATAAAATAAAATAAAAAAATAACTCACGACGTTTCGATTGCAACACAAGCAATCATCATCGGGTGGGAAAACCACAGCAAGAATATTTTTGTTGTTGCTGAAGTGGGAGAGAGATTTCGATTTAAAGCTTTCGTGACTGCGATTCATCTTCTTGGTTCTTTCGGTAAAGTCACGTAGAAGGGAAATGATAAAATAATAAAAAATAAAACAATAAATAATTCTCACGACGTTTCGGCCACAACGCAAGCAGCCGTCCTTCACCTGAGAATGATTTTATTATGTTTTATTATTTATTAAGAAGATGGGAGAGAGATGCCGTGGTGAGATGTTTCTATCTTATCACTGCATCTCTCTCCAACTTCTCTCTCACTTCAGCAAAACAATTTTTTGCCGTGGTTTTCCCACCTGATAATGATTGCTTGTGTTGCGATCGAAACGTCGTGAGTTATTTTTTATTTATTTTCTACCTACGCGACTTTACGAAAGAACCAAAGATTCCTGCAGTCACGAAAGCTTGAAACCCCCAAAAACGTTAAATAAATTCCTCCTGCTCAGGATTCACAGCGGCACGTGTTCGATCGCGTACTCAACNCCCCCCCCCCACCGGCAGAAATGTGGACGAGTCGCCGAACGACGGAGCGAGATCGATCATTGCTCACCACCGCGTCGGTACCATTTGGACGCGCGCGCACGAGCACGCCGCCCGCACAATCCAATTGCACAAAGGCCGCGACTTCACGAACGGTGTCCCCGTAGCCAAGCGGAGCCCCAAGGTCCCCCGCCGCGAGGAAGAAGATTTGCAAGCCCCATCTCGTGCTCAGCGACCGCGGTGCCTCCCTCAAATGTTTGTCCGCTGCGATGCCGTGGCCAGAGGTGAATGATGAACGTGGTGTGCCGGGTGCAGGAGATATTGTGCGACTTGCTGAGCCGCTCGCACCGGACATCTGTGAAAGAAACATCTTCATAGCTCATCGGATTCCTCCAGTCTAGAATAAGATTCTGATTTTTAATAATAGGGGTTTAGCACTTTTTTCCTGGTAACAAAACTGAAACCTTTTTACGAGGAATCGTGTGTGCATTAACCACAATACTTGTGGTCAAAATGCAAACATTGAGACGAGGCTCAAAAGAAAGCCGTCTCTGGTGTGGACCAATCAGTTTCAAGGACAATGCATATATTATCATAGTGTGCTTTTGTTTGCATTTTGACCGCAAGTATTGTGGTTATCAGTGTGTTTTTGTTTGTATTGTGGTTAATGCAGACATGATTCCTTGTAAAAGTTTCAGTTTTGTTGCCAGAAAAAAGGGGAAAACCCCTATTATTATATTTTGGTACTGGCAAAGGAGGTCTAATGATGATTCTGATTTTTATTTAAAAAAAATGTTTCATGGATAAGACTTAAAGTGTCGGCGGCACTTTGCTGAGTAGCTAACTGGCCTCGCGAGACGTTCTACTGGACGTGGTGGACCGCGTGTGGAGGGGAAGTTTCCCGGCACACGCAACACAACCGTCAAGGGCACTGAAGATTCATCAACCAGTACGGATTCTCAGTGGTCACAAAGACAAAGATCCCCCGTGTAGCCTTAACAGACTGTAGGGCAAGTGCTAGTAGCGAGTAGCACCTATAAAGGCCGGCACGGCACACGAGGGTGGGTGGCCAGCACCGCGCCCGGCCTCCTTTGTCACCTCCGTGGCGATGTTTACACACCGCACCAGGTACTCATTTCAGGCTGAGTCGACCTAGGGGAGGCCCAGGACTGGATCAGATAATCGTCACCGGTGTTGAACGTGAGCGCGAATCGAACCCGGGTCGCCAGGTTCATAGCGCAGCGCGCTAAGCACTACAACACCACTCCCCGCGACAAAGATCCCCGTATAGCCTCAAAATATTTTTGGAGCAAGTGCTGTTAGCGAGCACCTATGATGAAGATCGGCACGGCCTACGAGGGTAGCCGACACCACGCCCGGCCACCTTGTCTCTCCAGTAGCGATGTTTACACGTCACACATGAGTCGACCTAGGGGAGGCCCAGGACCGGTTCAAATAATCGTCACTGGTGTTAGCCATCGACGAGGAATCTGGTTCATAGAGCGCAGTGCGTTAACCGCTGCGCCACCGCTCCCCACTCTCACACAAGCCACTCTCTCTCTCACTCTCCCTCGCTGTAACGTGAGCGCCTCGCACCTGTCATACGACGCGACTCCAGCCCACCCGCACCCCAACCCCACCTCCACCTCCACCACCCCTAACTCCGTCACCTCCACCACCACTAACCCCGCCTCCACCACCTCCACCACCCCACCTCCACCAACCCCACCTCCACCACCACCAACACTAACCCCGCCTCCACCACCACCACCAACCCACCTCCACCACCACCAACCCCACCACCACCACCACCAACCCCACCACCAAAACCACCACCACCAACCCACCACCAACCACACACCACCAACCCCACCACCACCACCAACCCACCACCAACCCACCACCACCACCACCAACCCCACCACCACCACCAACCCTAACCACCACACCACCCACCACCACCTCCACCACCACCACCACCAACCCCACCACCACACCACCACCACCCCACCACCACCAACCCACCACCACCTCCACCACCACCAACCCACCACACCACCCCCACCACTACCAACCCACCACCACACCCCCACCACTACCAACCACCACCAATGCCACCAATCCCACCACTACCACCAACGCTACCACCACCACCACCGCCACCACCACCAAACTCACCAACCCCACC
The DNA here is from genome assembly GCA_018977245.1 of Lethenteron camtschaticum. Classification (NCBI taxonomy): domain Eukaryota; kingdom Metazoa; phylum Chordata; class Hyperoartia; order Petromyzontiformes; family Petromyzontidae; genus Lethenteron; species Lethenteron camtschaticum. The sequence continues at coordinate 3,671,611 of MU249615.1, forward strand.
ACCAACCCTACAAACCCCACCACTGACACCACAACCAACCCCACCACCAGCAGCAGCAGCTCCCATCACAGCACTCTCTCTCCCTCTCTCGCTCTCTCGCTCTCCGCTGTCTCTCTCTCTCCCCTCTCCAGCTCCTCTCTCCTCCTCCTCCTCCAGCCACCGCCGCTCCTCCTCCTCCTCCCCAAGGTCGATCTGCCCTTCGTGCCTGCGTGTGAGAGTGCCCCGGGTAGCCGACTCGAGAGCGTGGCCTCTTAGCCACGACGACCACGCAACTGCTGCTGCTGATGATGATGCTGATGATGCTGCTGATGATGATGCTGATGATGCTGCTGCTGATGATGCTGATGACGATGCTGCTGCTGACGATGCTGCTGCTGACGATGCTGCTGCTGATGATGCTGCTGCTGCTGATGATGATGATGCTGATGATGATGCTGATGACGATGCTGACGAGACTATCTGCTGATGCTGATCATGTTCATGGATGTATGTTGAGGCTAGGCGCTTTGCTCAGCGTGGAGATATATTATTATGATGTCTACTGTATGTGTTATACACACGTTGCCCGTGTGGAATATGCGTTGTTATGAATGCGTGTTGTGCGTATGGTGGGAGCGGTGGTGCAGCGGTTAGCGCGCTGCGCTACGAACCCGGCGACCCGAATTGGATTCAAGCTCACGGTCCTGGGCCCTCCCCTAGGTAGACTCAGCCTCAAACGAGTACCTGGTGTGGTGTGTAAACATCGCGGTCACCCACCGCTTCGTGTACTGTGCCGGCCTTCCTTGGCGCTACTCGCTAACAGCCCTTGCCACTACAGTCTGTTAAAGGCTATACGGGGGATCTTTGTGTGTGGGGTGTATATCCATGTGTGTTGAATCAGTGCGTGCGCTGTATGAACGTGTACGTGTGGATGTGTGTGCTCGAATTAATGGGTAAACAGTACATGTGTGTGTGTGTTGGTGGTGTGAATGTGTAGGTGTGGGGAGCGGTAGTGTAGTGGTTAGGGCGCTGCGCTACGAACCTGGCCACGATTCCCGCTCACGGCCAAAATCAGTGACGGTTATTTTAAGCGGGCCCTGGGCCTCCCTAGGTCGACTCAGCCTCAAATGAGTACCTTGGCGCGGTGTGTAAACATCGCCACTGGGGAGACAAAGGCGGCCGGGCGTGGTGCTGGCCACCCACCCCCTCGTGTGCCTTGCCGACCTTCATAGGTGCTCGCTAACAGCACTTGGCCCAACAGTCTGTTAAGGCTACACGGGGGATCTTGTCTTTGTACTTTATGCACGTGGGGAGCGGTGGTTGTTGTCGTTAAGCGGGCGGCTACCCGAGTTCGATTCCCGATCACTTCCCCACCCCCCTAAGGTCGACTCGGCCTTAAATGAGCACCCAGCGCCAGGGAAGACAAAGACGGCCGGGCGCCGGTGCTTGCTCGCCTCGCCGTGCTGTTCTGACATCAATAGGCGCTCGCAAAGCACTCGCCCTCGACGCGTTTCTCATGTCAATGTTGCTTTGACCTTTTGAGGAGTCGGCAGTGACCCTTGCAATCGTCACCTGCGCCCCCCCCTCACCCGCCCCCGCCCCGCCCCCCCCACGGACGGGATTCATTTGTCATCCGTCGAGCCCCCAACGGAGTAAATTTGCGACGCGATTTTCCAATTCTGGGGCAAAATTGGGGGGCGGTGACTCCGATACGCGCGCACACAAGACGGCACTCACTACGCTTTGTGAGCGACGTGCAGCGTTCATGTGGTGGATTCGAACCGGGAATTAAATAAAACCCTGTCCGCAGCAAGCGGCGAAGGCACTTTGGGGCCCGGTCCCGTGATGACGTTGCCTTTAGTACCCGGTGCTGGGCCTACCCTAGGTTGGCTCAGCCTCAAATGAGTACCGTGCCCGTGGTGCGGTGTGCAGTAAACATCCCAACGAGGGGAGACAAAGGCGGTCGGGTGTGGTGCTGGCCACCCAGCCCCTCGTGTGCCGTGCCGACCTTCATAGGTGGTGCTCGCTAACAGCACTTGCCTCCAAAAGTGTGTGTCGAGTATGTGTGTGTGTATTGTTTTCTACGTGTGTGTAATGTGTGTACTGTGTATGTGTCCATGCATGTCGTGGCATCAAGGTATATATGAGCCAGAGGTCGCAAACGGGTTTTGATTCCTTACCCGTACCCGTACCCGGCCGCACCAGGGTCGCAAATGGGTTCCCGTACCCGGCCGGGTACGGGTAGCCGTTCCGTACCCTACCCGAAATGAGTGACAAACGGTTACTCACCAGTGACTCACGGCCTACCCGTACCCGGCCGCACCAGGGTCGGAAACGGCTACCCGTACCCGGCCGGGTACGGGTAGCCGGGTATCGGGTAGGGTACGGGTATCGGGTACCCGGTTGCGACCTCTGATATGAGCCAATCAATGTGTGCACTTACTGCGTTTAGCATGCCCGGGTGTAACGCGTGTGCTATATGTGTGCACCAATGGTATGTACGCACATGTGCAGACAATGTGTGTTTTTTTATGTCCGTACGTATGTGCGAATCGTATCAGTCGATGCATTCATAACGTACGTCGCCCCGTTATGAATGTCTATGAACGCTTAACATATTGTGTGCAATCTTAATTTGGAGCTTTCGTGACTGCAGGAATTACTCTTCGGTTCTTTCGGTACAATGATTTCACGAACGCTGTTCATGCGTTTAAGAAGACACACACACACGAGTGTGTACGTCAAATGCTGCTTAGACGTTATCAGCGTTGGCCAGGCCACACAGTTGTACTGCACGCCTATGCTCCCAAACGTCCCCAGGCCCGCACTCATCCAGCAGTGGATTAGATATCCAAAGGGAAAGGCGTCGGCCCAGCCTGTAGGTCGGGCTGCCCCCTGGTGCACGAACGATCTGAGCGGGCGAATATTGTTTGAACCCGACCCAGATCGAGTCAGACTTAAATGAGTTCACCTATACCGACTGCTGCTGCAGCTGTGTACACATCAGCACTGGGGATACAAAGACGGCAAGGCGTGGTGGTGGTGGTGGTGCCATGCCGGCATTTATAGGTGCTCTCTAAAAGCGCTTGTCACGAGCCCATCAAATATATATACAAATTTCGATTTTAAGCTTTCGTGACTGCAGGGATTCATCTTCTTGGTTCTTTCGGTAAAGTCATCACGTAGAATGGAAATAATAAAATAATAAAAATAAAACATAAAATAATTCTCACGACGTTTCGGCCACAACGCAAGCAGCCGTCCTCAGGTGAAGAACAGGTCTGTCAGAAAGACAGCGTCTGAATGAACACCACCAGGCTTTTATAAATTCCATTCTACGTGACTTTACCGAAAGAACCAAGAAGATATATATACAAAGTGAATGCTTTTGCTTTCTGAACGTGTGCACGTTATTGTAATATTGTTTACTAACAATAAAGGTCGATTTAAAGCTTCGTGACTGCAGGGATTCATCTTCTTGGTTCTTTCGGTAAAGTCATCACGTAGAAGGGAAATAATAAATTAATAAAAATAAAACAATAAAATAATTATCACGACGTTTCGGCCACAACGCAAGCAGCCGTTCTCAGGTGAAGAACAGGTCTGTTTTATTTTTATTATTTTATTATTTCCCTTCTACGTGACTTTACCGATAGAACCAAGAAGAACAATAAAGGTTTTTGGGGTTAGATTGCCTAAGTATAAATGTGTCGTAACCCTCCACCACCCGGCACAGCTCATTAGTACGGGATTACTAATCTTCTCACGATGTTTCGATTGCAACACAAGCAATCATTATTTTATTATTTCCCTTCTACGTGACTTTACCGAAAGCACCAAGATTATGAATCCCTGCAGTCACGAAAGCTTTAAATAGAAAGATTACTAATCTATTATATAATTACAATATCCCCCCCTCCTCCGCCTCTGATCTCTGCACCTGATGGGTTCAGTGATGACGTCGTTCTGCTGCTGCTGCTGGTTGATGTCATTACCAGCGAAACGTCGTACTACTCAGATTGTAACTGTTGTGGATTTACTCTCCAACACACGGGTGTGCTGAAATAGTACACTACACTATACACGATACTATACACTACACTATACACTACACTATACACTAAACGATACACTACACATTACACTATACTATACACTACACTATACACTATACTGTACACTACGCTATACACTACACTATACACTACACATTACACTATACTATACACTACACTATGCACTATACTATACATTACACTATGCACTATACTCTACACTATACACTACTATACACTACACTATACACTACTATACACTACACTATACACTACACTATACACTAAACGATACACTACACTACACACTGCACACCACTACACTATACTATACACTACACTATACACTACACTATACACTACACTACACACTATACTATACACTACACACTACACACTAAACGATACACTACATTATACACTACACGATACACTGCACACCACTACACTATACACTACACTATACTGGAAACGAATTGGCGTTTTGTTTACGCGACAAATCCCTTACTAATTGGCTGTGTCGGGTGGTGGAGGGTTACGACACATTTATACTTACGCGATCTAACCCCCCAAAAATACCTTTATAATGACTAATATTGGGTCGCGAAAGCCTGCCACGTGTTGAGCTGAGTTCTTGTTGACGTTTGTTTACTCTGGAGATGCCTTCGCCCAGTCTCAAGGCTCACTCACAGGAGGGTCATGCCGAGTGTTCGCAGTAGGGGGTGATGCCAACTGCTGCTGCAGCTGCTCCAATCGAGTAATTTGCATCAAATTCATACTCTTTGGTTCGGTAAAGTCACGTAGATAGAAAATAAAATTACTAAAAAAAAATATCAAAACTAAAAATAAGCAAGAATACAGAAACACGAGTCTGTACGTCGAATGCTGCTTTGACGTTATCAGCGTTGGCCAGGCCAGCCAAGCCCACGGTTGTACTGCACGCCTATGCTCCCAAACTTCACCGACCCGCACTCATCCAGCAGTGGATTAGATAGCCAACGGAAAGGATGTTTTTTTATTATTATATTTGATGACGACCGCTTGTGTTGCGATCGAAGCGTCGTGAGTTTATAATTTTTTAAATTGTATTTTCATCTCCGTGACTTTACCGAAAAACCAAATAATATGAATTCCTGCAGTCACGAAAGTTTTAAGCCGAAACATTTTCATCCAATTGTTTCACAACAGTGGGATGTTTGGAACAATACCAGAGACATTGCGTGCGTGTTTGTGTGTGTGTTGGTTTTACGTATGGGGGAAAACCTCAGAACCGTAGGAAACCCACGCGGAACAGAGGGTGGGGGGGGGCATACAAACTCCACGCAGAGTGGCACCCTAGTTCTAGATTTGAAGCTTTCGTGACTGCAAGGATTCATATTCTTAGTTCTTTCGGTAAAGTCACGTAGGTAAATCAGTGATTTTTATTTTTTANTAATTTTAATTTCATTTTTTACCTACGTGACTTTACCGAAAGAACTAAGAGTATGGCACCCTAGTCGCCCGAGGCACGCGTGTCACCCACTGCGTCGCCAAATGCCCGCGTGCCCTCTCATCAATCCGCCGCTGGGACCAGGGCCACTCGGGTCGCGGAGATTATTATTAGACGATAATTCACCACGCGGGGTGACTGACGGTTGGGGAAGCGTAGAAGTGCAGTACAACGCCGGACGTCGCGCTCCACTGCCCTCTGCCGGACAGCGTGCGTAGCGGGTCCTATCAATGCCCTGGCCAGGCTGTAGCACTGCTTAGCTCCTGAGATCTGGCGGGATTGGGGGCATTCGGGTGATTTACCCCTGGCGTCTTCATATTTACAAACACAAAGGCACAGCCGCGCAATAGCATGCTCATGCCACTGCTGCATGGCGGAAGGACCTCCACTTGAAGGATGTCAAGAGATCCCCTCTGGACGAGGGTTGTTTGGCCTACTCTTCCACGATGCCCTGACGTGTTTGGGAGTAACCCATGTTCTTGGTTCTTCGGTAAAGGCACGTAGAAGGGAAATAAAAAATAATAAAATTATTCTCACGACGTTTCGGCCACAACGCAAGCAGCCGTCCTCAGGAAGAACAGGTCTGTCGGAAAACAGCGTCTAACAGACCTGTTCTTCACCTGAGGACGGCTGCTTGCGTTGTGGCCGAAACGTCGTGAGAATTATTTTATTATGTTTTATTTTTATTATTTCCCTTCTACGTGACTTCACCGAAAGAACCAAGAAGATGAATCCCTGCAGTCACGAAAGCTTTAAATCGAGAGTACCCCATGCTTTGCCCATCACCACACGTCACGCGCCGACTTTCCCTTCGTTGTTATCCGTCGACTTCCGTGTGCGCACTGCGTGGTGTACATGCTGTTGCTGCCGCTACTGAGTGGACCACGGGGGAAGAAGAGAGACACACACACAGACACGTGAAGGATGTTGCATCTAAGTGACTTGCAGCAGGATCTACTTAATATATGTATACAGTATACATGTATACATGAATAATGCATGGACTGCTTGCCCCGTGCGTGCGTGCGTGTGTGTGCGCGTGTGTGCAGTGGGGGAGATCTTTGCAGCGGTGCGTTAGGGGACACCTCTTCGTACGGGGTCTTCGGTTGATCGGACACCCAACACCGCTGGAGCCGAGTGTCCTTGCGAGTCTTGGAGGACGGCCTGCGATAGGCTAGCAGTGGAAAGAAAAATGCCACGTGCTTAGCAGCGCATGGATTTGGCGAGAAGGATTTCGCCGAGGAGGTAATGACGATGGGGCTGATTGAGGGGGCTGAGAAAAGATGATGTTGGTAGCGGTGATGATGATGATGGTGATGTTCTTATTATATGCATCGGCATTGATATTAATGAATTAATTCATGAATTAATTCATTAATCTGATTGCCAGGGTGTTTAACAGGCACAATCATCTTCAGATTCATTGAAGCATGGTCATCATTAAAATCCATCATTTCATCTGTGATTGCTGTTAGCATCATCATCCTCTCTCTCATCAATTTTAGGGTCCATAATTGTATTTAGCATTGAGCAGACAACATCAACTATAACATGTAATATTGACATCATCATTTTAGGATCATCTTTGGGATCTTGTTATGTATATCTTATCATCATTATCGCTTTTATAATTTGACGACATCATAGTGCCCGTATCATCACGATTTTCAATATAATCAGAATTAAATATCATCATCATCAACCATAATACTTTGCATTTATTCATTCACCATCTATATTTTGTCCTCACGTTGAACATCACACCTCTTCACAATTAATATCCATCGCCATCATCATCACCTTGAGCATACTCACTTTTAAATCATCATTAGCAACGATTAGTATATTAATCATTTTTAATGTATGTCCAACTTCTTTCGCACCGCTCGTGCTAAACCTACACCATTATATGTAAATCTAATTTGATTATTAACCTTATAGCCACGATTAAGATGAATAACTATTTACATGGTCATAAGCTTTAACTTCCAAATATCATGTTCATGATATCATAATTATGATCTATCACCATAATTTCTAGTTATGATTCAGATACATCGTCATCTGACCTTCACCGATATCCCACATAATCCATATTATCTTTAGCAACTTACTTCATTATCTAATTGCCATTATCACAATGTCAAAGGGAAGCCGGTAGATTTACTGTAATTACCTGACATCACCATAATTGATCAATTACACCACCATCTACCATTCAAATAGATCGCCAGTCATTACATCAAAGATTACAGCATCATCAAGCATGAGTCACAATTACATCTTCATGATCCAGTAGCCACGATAAATCACCATCATCACTATCACCACCATCATCACCCAACAACATTATAATACATGATCAGCCTCATTATGTGTTTTTTAGTCACACATTAGCATTATCGTACAAGAGTCAATCAATACCATCACAACACTGTACATGGACTACAATTTTAAAAGTGCATTATCATCATCTATTAGTCAAGATCAATTACATCACCGCCATCATCGTCATCATCAAAGCTGGAACAAACCCGATAAGAACTTAAGTGATCACACGCGCGCGTGAACACACACGCGCGCACACACACACGCGCACACACGCACACACACGCACACACACGCACGCGAACACATACACGCGCACACGCACACGCGCGCACACACGCACACGAACACACACACGCACGCGAACACACACACGCACACACACACGCGCGCACACACACACGAACACACACGCGCGCGTGAACAGACACGCGAACACACGAGCGTGCGCACTCAACAACATAAAGACGATCGCACACACACAGACACACGCGCGCCCTTACACTGTATAGAAGAACGCAAGAACGCACGCAGACACGCGCGCACACAGACACGCGCCACACAGACACGCGCACACAGACGCGCACAGACGCGCACACACACCACGCGCAGACGCGCAAGAACACACAGGAACACGCGCACACAGAACACAACACACAAACACACGCCCGAGCAGGCGTACATACATACAACACGAAGATAACAACACACACACGAACCACACACACACAAACATACACACACAAGAACAAAGCCAAAGATCCCCCGTGTGACCTACATAGACGGCTAGGGCAAGTGCTGTATGCGAGCACACAGACACACAGGAACACACACACAGACACACAGGAACACACACAAGAACACACCCACAGACACACAGGAACACACCCACAGACACACAGGAACACACCACAGACACACAGGAACACACCCACAGACACACAAGAACAAAGACACACGTAAGAAGACGCGCACCTGAAACACCACACAGCAGACGTACATACAAATGCACGGGCCCACACAGTAGTCGTACACAAAAGGACACACACACACAGAGAGAGAGGCGAGGGAGGGAACGGGCACAGTGACGAGAAGAGCGAGAGAGAGCGGGAGTTTGTGAGATATCTGGAGAGAGAAAGAGGTGGGAGAGAGAGAGAGAGAGCAAGAGAGAGAGGGGGAGAGCGACGGGTGGAGGCTAACGTTACTCACACGACGCGGGCGGGACAGACACACAGACTCACCACGCGCACAGACACACGCGCAGACTCGCAATGGATAGGCTGCCACACGCAATGCGCAGACGCCTCTACAGCCTGCCCCAGCATCTGTGCCCCCGTGCCAGCCTCATTGACTGCGACGACGAACACACGAACAGCAGCCAGAACGAGCACCAGCAGCAGTCATCCAACGCGGCCGATCAACAGGGAGGTCTTTGCCCGAGCATCGGAGGGAGTGGCGGTGGCGGTGGTGGTGGCGGCGGCGTGGTGGCAGACTCATTCGACTACGGACTCTTGCTTCGTCCACATCTCCCTCGAGCACCGGCGTGGTGGTGGTGGTGCGGCAACCACCGCCACAACAACAACAATCGCGAACACGATCTCGCCGGGAGTTGAGTCTTGCCGAGACGAGGACGAGACCAGAGTTCTGGTGGCCAAGTGCAGTCCAACGGCGACTGCGCGCAGAGTCGCGAGAGCCTCGCGTCCGTGGAGACCAACTTCGGCAGCTGTCGATTCCTCGAGGACTCGGCACCGCAGGAATCATCCGACTCCAACAACGCGACCACCATCCGCTTCGCGGACGGGGCCATGAAAAGGTCGTCGAGCGACGTCAACAGCAGCGCGTTGGTGGCTCACGAAAGGACGACTCTTTATCTTCGGAGCAGCAGCAGCAGCAGCGGAAGATGTCTCGCCGAGGTGGCAGCGGTGCCAGCGTCGGCGGCTCGATGTCTTTGCTGAAAGCGGAGGACGGAGGGCCGGGCGCGAACCTCGGTTCGACCTCTGCGGCGGGGGAAGACGTGGACCAGACTGGCAGTCAGAGCAGCTTCATGCACCGGCAGTTCAGCGCGATGATGCTGCCCGGCGTTAACAAGTTCTCGCTGAGGATGTTCGGCAGCCAGAAGGCGGTGGAGAAGGAGCAGGAGAGGGTCAAGTTGGCCGGATTCTGGATCATCCACCCATACAGCGACTTCAGGTAGAGTCGGCACGGTGGCGGTTGTTGGCGGAGGTGGTTGTTGTGGTGGTGGAGGAGGTGGTTGTTGTGGTGGTGGTTGTTGTGGTTGTGGTGGTGGTGATTGTTGTGGAGGTGGAGATTGTGGTGATTGTGATGGTGGTGGTGATTGTGGAGGTGAGGGTGATTGTGGTGATAGTGGTGGTGGTGCTGGTGGTGATTGTTGTGGTGGTGGTGATTGTGGAGGTGGTGGTGATTGTGGTGGTGGTGCTGGTGGTGATTATTGTGGTGGTGAGGGAGGTGGTGGTAATTGTGGAGGTGGTGCTGGTGGTGATTGTTGTGGTGGTGATTGTGGAGGTGGTGGTAATTGTGGAGGTGGTGGTGGAGGTGGTGATTGTGGAAGTGGTAATTGTTGTTGAGGTGGTGATTGTTGTGGTGGTGGTGGTGATTTTGTGTTGGTGATTATGGTCGTGGTGGTGATTGTGGAGGTGTGTGGAGGTTGGGATTGGTGGTGACTGTGGTGGTGGTGCTTGTTGAGGTGGTGGTTGTTGTGCTGTGGTGGTGGTGATGATAGTTTGTTATTGCTATTTCTGGTGGTGGTGGTGATTGTAATGATGCTGTTGGTGGTTGTAGGGATGGTGGTGGTGAATGCTGGTGGTGCTGCTAGTGATGATGGTGGTGGTTGATTGTGATGTTGGTGATGGTGGTGATGGTGGTAATGTGGTTGCGATTTTTGCTGTTGGTGATGGTGGCGAATGTGATGCTGGTGTTGGTGGTTGTGGTGGTGAAGGTGGTTGTGGTGTTGTGCTCCTGGTGATGGTGCGAGTGATGGGGATGGTGGTGGTTTGTGGTGGTGGAATAGTGGTTGTGGTGTTGTTGGCTGGTGGTCGAATGTGATGCTGGTAGTGGTGGTGGTGGTTGTGGTGGTGGTAATAGTGGTTGTGGTGTTGTTGCTGCTGGTGATGGTGGCGAATGTGATGCTGGTAAGTGGTGGTGGTTGTGGTGGTGGTAATAGTGGTTGTGGTGTTGTTTCTGCTGGTGGTGGCGGCGAATGTGGTGCTGGTGAGTGGTGGTGGTGGTTGTGGTGGTGGTAATAGTGTTTGTGGTGTTGTTGCTGCTGGTGATGGTGGCGACTGTGGTGCTGGTGAGTGGTGGTGGTGGTTGTGGTGATGGTAATAGTGTTTGTGGTGTTGTTGCTGCTGGTGATGGTGGCGACTGTGGTGCTGGTGAGTGGTGGTGGTGGTGGTTGTGGTGATGGTAATAGTGGTTGTGGTGTTGTTGCTGCTGCTGGTGGTGGTGACTGTGGTGCTGGTGAGTGGTGGTGGTGGTGGTTGGGGTGGTGGTGGTGATCCGGGCTCTTTTGCGTTGTTGCGAGGCAAGACTTGGCGTTGGTGGATCACGTGCAGATTGGCGTAACCTCTGAACCCGCCCGCTGGGTGCATGGCAAGGTGACGGGATTAGCCTTGTTGACCGTACGGCAAGTCGGTTCGCGTGATCGGCTCTTTGAAAGCCGTCTCCCCTTTACTGGGCATCTGTGTAAAAGAGCTTCATAGCTCATCGGATTCCTCCGGTCAAATACAGATTTCCGTATGCGGTGCGATGGGGTTCCTCCGGGTTTTCTCCCGACAAGGATCTGAACTCTGATGAACAATTTAACCGGCCAACCATTCCAATGTAGCAGGACCCCTCCCGTGGAAATAGAGAGTCTTGAGACTCAGTGTTGCTCTCCTCGGTAAGTCGGGGCCAATTTTATTAAGTCGTAAATAGATTTATGCACTTATCAACCTCCAGGTGGGGGGGGGGGGCTGGTGGGGAGGGCTTTTGTCTGACTTAATGAAATCAGGCTACGTGTGTATTATTAACACACTGCTTTGGTCTGTTAACACAATAATCTCGACATTCACGCAACTTGACCGATGTGCGTTAAGCGACATTAGCTTGGAGGAGCTGAACTTACGGGGTAGTTACGATAACTTAAGCCGTTAAGTTGCGAACGAGTGGTGGTGGTGGTGGTGGTGTAACGATACGTGGAATTGTCGATTGTTAACAATTCTTAAGACTCAAACGATGGAGGCATTACGAATCGATGTGTGTGTTTTTTTTTAATTTCTGTAAATTCTTATTCTGGTGCGATTATATAAACGTTGAGGTTAACGTGGTGCAAAAAAATGAGCCTATCCTGAAGTTTACGCGCTGTTCTAGGCGACTCATTTAAGGCTGAGTGGATCTAGAGGAATTGCCGGATGAGGCCCCGAGGTTGTCACTGGCCGCCGATGTTCAGCCAACTCGTTAATATCGATCCGAGGCTGCCGGGAATGCATTAAATACGAATACCGAACGAGAATTCCATCCGGCATGGACTTCAACAGACGGTTCGGGGCAAGTGCCGTTGGCGGGGCGCCTGTTAAGAACCGGCACGGCACACGAGGGGGGGGGGGGCTGGGTGGTGGCACGACCCGCTCCCGGCCGCCTTTGTCTCCCAAATGATGATGTTTACACACCGGAGCCAGATAATCATTTGAGCGGAGTCCCAGGGTCCGTTCCAGTTGAGCTGAGTCACTAATGTCACTGCCACCCCCCTCACCCCCATAGCCACGCACTGTAATCCACCCTGNCCCCCCCTCACCACCCCCCCCTCACCACCCCCCCCCCGCAAGTAAATCGGGTCGGAGTCGTGGGGTTCGTGCTGCAGGCTCCCTGTGGGCCGTGACAACGCAGTGNCCCCCCCCCCATACACACACACGGACCCCCTCTTTCTCTCCCCCCATTTCCCTTGTCCAGCCCCCCCACCCACGGCCCTCCCACGCCCCCCCCTCTCCCCCCCCTCTCCCCCCCCTCTCCCCCCCCTCCCCCCCCCCTCTCCCCCCTCCCCCCCTTTCCTTGTCCAGCCCCACCCACCCACCCACCACCTCTCGCTTCTCCCCCCCCATTCTCCTTGTCCAGCCCCCCCACCCACGGCCCTCCCACGCCCCCCCCTCTCCCCCCCCACTTCCCCTTGTCCAGCCCCCCCCCACCCACCCACCACCTCTCGCTCTCACACGCGGTATTTTTAGACTCGCAATGTCAACCGCGGAATCGTCGTCTCGCCGCTAAAACATTGATGATGCACGGTGGAGGTAGCGGAGGCGGCGCTGATGATGATGATGCGTGCGCGTGCGTGCGTGTGTTGTGGCGGGAGCGGTGGCGCAACGGTTAGCGCAGCGCGCTACGTAACCCGGGCCACACCGGTTCCGATTCCCGCTCACAGTCAACAACACCAGTGACCTTTATTCATGGGTGCTCGCTAACGCACTTGCCCAACAGTCTGCTAAGGCTATAGGGGGGGGTCTTTGCCTTTGTGAGTGAGTGAGGTGTCTGTGTGAGTTGAGGGGAGCGGTGTGTAGCGGTTAGCGACTGTATGAACCCGGCGACCCGAGTTCGACGCAGGCCAACACGGTGACGATTATTTGAACCGGTTTGGGCTCCCTAGACTCACCTCAAAAGTACCTGGTGTGTGTTAGCAACTGGGAGACAAAGGCGGCCGGGCGTGGTGCTAGCCACCACCCCTCGTATGCCGTGGCGACCTTCATAGGTGCGCGCTAACAGCACTTGCCCCACAGTCTGAGGGGGAGCGGTAGCGTAGTGGTTAGCGACGCTGCGCCACGAACCCGGTGACCCGAGTTCAACACCGCTGACGATTATCTGAACCGGTCTGGGCCTCCCCTCGTTATCCTCAAATTAGTAACCGGTGCGCTGTGTAACATCGCCGCGGGCACCGTGGCGGCCTCCGTATGTGTTACTCGCTAACAGCACTTGCCCCAACAGTCTGTTGAGGTTATACGGGGGGGCTCTGTCTTTGTTGTGTGGTGGAAATGGAGCGGTGGTGCATCGCTTAGCGCACCGCGCTAGCCACAGCGTTTGTGTTATCCCATCCTTCAAAGATCCGTCCCTCCTTCCACGTAAAACAATTTTATTGGGTTTATTTTTTTTACACATCCTTTCAGCCTCACGGCTTTTTCTTTTTTTTCTTTCAAAAATACGTATTCATTTACTTCTGAGCACGCACAATTTCAGCAAGCAATTAGTTCGTTTCGATTTAAAGCTTTCGTGACTGCAGGGATTCATCTTCTTGGTTCGTTCGGTAAAGTCACGTAGAATGGAAACGAAACGTCGTGGAAATTATTTATTATGTTTTATTTTTTATTATTTTACTACTTCCATTCTACGTGACTTTACCAAAGAACCAAGAAGAACAATTAGTTCGTGTCCAAAACTTGCAAAACTCTGGGACCGGTCTCCAACATTCAGTAGTGGCTCATCAGCAACAGCAGAGCCGTGCTCTGCCTGCAGCAAATGATGTCGAACGGCCAGACGTTCATCGGCAAAGACTCTCTCACTCTCCCGTGAGACTTCGCTCCGAGATCTAAGCAGAGCCCTACAACACAGCGCACAGAATAACGAATCGTCAGTTCGACGTTGCAACGCGCGCGTGTTGAACTTTCTTTCACAGCCGCGCGTATCCAACGGTGCCAATCGAGCGTGCTCCGTGTTTCTCCGCATTCATCTCGCTGCTTGTGATCTCCACAAGCACGGGCGACGTTTAATAATGAGCGGCACTAACCAGTGTGGTGAAGTATGGTCAACACCCATGTCCCCCCCCCTTCTCCCCGGGCGAACGCCGAAATCCCGGCGGAGGGGGAAGGACTTTCATCCAGCAGTGGATCGCACAGAAGGGATTTGCATAATGAATGGGGGGGGAGGGAGGGAGGGGGAGATTTTCTTGTCCTTCGGCAGAGGTCGCAAACGGGTTTTGATTCCTTACCCGTACCCGTACCCGGCCGCACCAGGGTCGCAAATGGGTACCCGTACCCGTACCCGGCCGTGTACGGGTACCCGTCCCTACCCGTACACTACCCGAAATGAGTGACAAACGGCTACTCACCAGTGACTCACGGCCTACCCGTACCCGTACCCGGCCGCACCAGTCTCGGAAACGGCTACCCGTACCGAGCCGGGTACGGGTACCCGTTCCCTACCCGTACCCTACCCGAAATGAGCGACAAACGGCTACTCACCAGTGACTCACGGCCTACCCGTACCCGTACCCGGCCGCACCAGGGTCGGAAACGGCTACCCGTACCCGGCCGGGTACGGGTAGCCGGGTATCGGGTAGGGTACGGGTATCGGGTACCCGGTTGCGACCTCTGTCCTTGGACAATCCTGCCCGAGCCGGGATGAGCCGCGGTGACGCAAGGCGGAGGAGGCCGCCGCCTTGGCGAGGGAGGAGCCACGAGACGGGGTCTGGGGCGGCTCCCCCCTCCCCTCCCGACCCTGATGCGCTTCGTCCGGAACGCACGGAACCACTTTGACGTCTCTCCAGCGGCACTGAATGTTTGAGATGTTCCATGCGGGGGGCGGGGGGCGGGGGGGCACTCGACGGTTGACCTTGGGCGATCATGATTGTGATGCGGGGCGTTATGATTATGATGATAACGATGATGATGATGAGTGTCCAGTATGATTATGATGATAATGATGATGATGAGTCCGACAGGATTATGATGATAACGATGATGATGAGTTCAGTATGATTATGATGATAACGATGATGATGANTGAGTCCGACAGGATTATGATGATAATGATGATGATGAGTTCGGTAGTCCGGTATGATTATGATGATAACGATGATGATGAGTCCGACAGGATTATGATGATAACGATGATGATGATTGATTGTCCGACAGGATTATGATGATAACGATGATGATGATGATTGAGTGTCCGACAGGATTATGATGATAACGATGAGGAAATAATGATAATGATGATGAATGCAGTAACATTGGTTGCTGACGGTAAGTGTGTATCCAGTGGGTGATGATGACGATGATGATGACAATTTCGACTCCGCTCACAGCCTAACATCGGTCACGAATATCTGAACCGGTCCTGGGACTCCCTAGGTCGATCAGCCACAATTGAGTACCTGAAGCGATGTGTAAAAACATCACTGGGGGGGGGGGGGGTAGACAAAGACAGCCGGGCGTGGTGCTGGCCACACCCCCCTCCCCATCGTGCTGGCGCAAGTTCACGCGAACAGCACTTTCCCCTACATTCTCTCGAAGGCTATAGGGGGATCTTTGCCCGTGTGTTGTACGTGTGTATCTCGTGCGCGGCCCGTCGCGTTGTTAATCGCAACAATAACGATCACGATCACACACTGCCACAGCGGCCGAGCGAGGCGAACCCCGCTGCCAAGGGTTTGCTGAGCGGACACACATCGACGGCTCGACTTGTGGCAATGCGGGGAGACGGAACGAGGACGGAGTGTCCGCGTCTTCCCGATCGCCGCGGTCGGATACGCGTCTATGGGTCTCTGTGTTAGTCTATGGGTCTCTGTGTTAGTCTATGGGTCTCTGTGTTAGTCTATGGGTCTCTGTTCTATGGGTCTCTGTGTTAGTCTATGGGTCTCTGTGTTAGTTAGTCTATGGGTCTCTGTGTTAGTCTATGGGTCTCTGTGTTAGTCTATGGGTCTCTATGTGTGTTATGGGTCTCTATGTGTGTCTATGGGTCTCTGTGTTAGTCTATGGGTCTCTGTGTTAGTCTATGGGTCTCTGTGTTAGTCTATGGTCTCTGTGTTAGTTAGTCTATGGGTCTCTGTGTTAGTCTATGGGTCTCTGTGTTAGTTAGTCTATGGGTCTCTGTGTTAGTCTATGGGTCTCTGTGTTAGTCTATGGGTCTCTGTGTTAGTCTATGGGTCTCTATGTTAGTCTATGGGTCTCTATGTGTGTCTATGGGACTCTGTGTTAGTCTATGGGTCTCTGTGTTAGTCTATGGGTCTCTATGTGTGTCTATGGGTCTCTGTTAGTCTATGGGTCTCTGTGTGTGTCTATGGGTCTCTGTGTTAGTCTTTGGGTCTCTGTGTTGTCTATGGGTCTCTGTGTTAGTCTATGGGTCTCTGTGTTAGTTAGTCTATGGGTCTCTGTGTTAGTCTATGGGTCTCTGTGTTAGTCTATGGGTCTCTGTGTTAGTCTATGGGTCTCTGTGTTAGTCTATGGGTCTCTGTGTTAGTCTATTGGTCTCTGTGTTAGTTTATGGGTCTCTGTGTTATGGGTCTCTGTGTTAGTCTATGGGTCTCTGTGTTAGTCTATGGGTCTCTGTGTTAGTCTATGGGTCTCTGTGTTAGTCTATGGTCTCTATGTTAGTCTATGGGTCTCTATGTGTGTCTATGGGTCTCTGTGTTAGTCTATTGGTCTCTGTGTGTGTCTATGGGTCTCTATGTTAGTTAGTTTATGGGTCTCTGTGTGTGTCTATGGGTCTCTGTTGTCTATGGGTCTCTGTGTTAGTTAGTCTATGGGTCTCTGTGTTAGTCTATGGTCTCTGTTTAGTCTATGGGTCTCTATGTGTGTCTATGGGTCTCTATGTGTGTCTATGGGTCTCTATGTTAGTTAGTCTATGGGTCTCTATGGGTCTCTGTGTTAGTCTATGAGTCTCTGTGTTAGTCTGTGTGTGTATATGGGTCTCTGTGTTAGTCTATGGGTCTCTGTGTTATTAGTCTATGGGTCTCTGTGT
This sequence comes from Lethenteron camtschaticum, assembly GCA_018977245.1. Lineage (NCBI taxonomy): Eukaryota > Metazoa > Chordata > Hyperoartia > Petromyzontiformes > Petromyzontidae > Lethenteron > Lethenteron camtschaticum. Next base: position 3,689,182 of record MU249615.1, read on the forward strand.
TAGTCTATGGGTCTCTATGTTAGTCTATGGGTCTCTATGTGTGTCTATGGGTCTCTGTGTTAGTCTATTGGTCTCTGTGTGTGTCTATGGTCTCTGTGTTAGTTTATGGGTCTCTGTGTGTGTCTATGGGTCTCTGTGTTATTAGTCTATGGGTCTCTGTGTTAGTCTATGGGTCTCTATGTTAGTCTATGGGTCTCTGTGTTAGTCTATGGGTATCTGTGTTAGTCTATGGGTCTCTATGTGTGTCTATGGGTCTCTGTGTTAGTTAGTCTATGGGTCTCTGTGTGTATATCTATGGGTCTCTGTGTTAGTCTATGGATCTCTGTGTTAGTCTATGGTTCTCTGTGTGTCTATGAGTCTCTATGTTAGTCTATGGGTCTCTGTGTGTCTATGGGTCTCTGTGTTAGTCTATGGGTTCTGTGTTAGTCTATGTGTCTCTGTGTTAGTCTATGGGTCTCTGTGTTAGTCTATGGGTCTTTATGTGTGTCTATGGGTCTCTGTGTGTCTATGGGTCTCTGTGTTCGTCTATGGGTCTCTGTGTTAGTCTATGGGTCTCTGTGTTATATGGGTCTCTGTGTTAGTCTATGGGTCTCTGTGTTAGTCTATGGGTCTCTGTTAGTCTATGGGTCTCTGTGTTAGTCCATGGGTCTCTGTGTTAGTCTATGGGTCTCTGTGTTAGTCTATGGGTCTCTATGTTAGTCTATGGGTCTCTGTGTTAGTCTCTGGGTCTCTGTGTTAGTCTATGGGTCTCTGTGTTAGTCTATGGGTCTCTGTGTTAGTCTATGAGTCTCTGTGTTAGTCTATGGGTCTCTGTGTTAGTCTATGGGTCTTATGTTAGTCTATAGGTCTCTTGTTAGTCTATTGGTCTCTGTGTTAGTCTATGGGTCTCTGTGTTAGTCTATGGATCTGTTTGTCTATGGGTCTCTGTTAATCTATGGGTCTCTGTGTTAGTCTATGGGTCTCTGTTAGTCTATGGGTCTCTATGTTAGTCTATGGGTCTCTGTGTTAGTCTATTAGTCTATGGGTCTCTGTGTTAGTCTATGGGTCTCTATGTTAGTCTATGGGTCTCTGTGTTAGTCTATGGGTCTCTGTGTTAGTCTATGGGTCTCTGTGTTTGTCTATGGGTCTCTGTGTTANTCTATGGGTCGCTGTGTTAGTCTATGGGTCTCTATGTTAGTCTATGGGTCTCTATGTTAGTCTATGGGTCTCTGTGTTAGTCTATGGGTCTCTGTGTTAGTCTATGGGTCTCTGTGTTTGTCTATGGGTCTCTGTGTTAGTCTATGGGTCTCGTGTTAGTCTATGGGTCTCTGTGTTAGTCTATGGGTCTCTGTGTTAGTTATTTATGGATCTCTGTGTTAGTCTATGGGTCTCTATGTTAGTCTATGGGTCTCTGTGTTAATCTATGGGTCTCTGTGTTAGTCTATGGGTCTCTATGTTAGTCTATGGGTCTCTAAGTTAGTC